>ML682015.1:8781734-8826097 GCA_007922195.1 Podocnemis expansa | reverse complement strand
TCCCCAGTGCCGATGCTCCTGCCGGGGTTCCGGGGGCATGTTTGGGAGTTGCCTCGGACGCGCCTCCCGCAGGACCGTCCCCCCGGGGATTCCGGGCCGGCACTCGCCCCGGCCCCAGCAGCAGCGGTCTCCAGCCGTGCGCCGGGGCCGCGCCCCCAGGTTTGGGGGCAGTGGGAGCTTTAAAGCCCCCGGGGTGAGGCGCCCCTTCGTCCCTCTCCTGGCGGGCGCCTGCAGCCCCTGCTGGCACTGCGGGGTAAAGCGCCCAGCCGCGCTTTACCCCGCCGGTACCTGCAATCCCCTCCGCAGGCGGAATAGCATGTCCACACTGTGGACGTGCTATTTCGCTGCCTTATTTCAAGGACGCAGTTTTTTGTCCTCGAAATAAGGTGTTTTGAAATAATGTTATTTCGAAACAGCTTGTTTCGAAACGTCTTGTTTCGAAACAAGCATACCCTGTGTGAACATAGCCTATTAGTGGTGCCCGTTGTAGAGAAAGGATGGATTGTCCTGTAGGAAAAACTTTCTCACTAGGAGAGTGGTGAATGCATTGCCTAGGGAGGTGGAGGAATCTCTGTCTTTGGAGATATTTAAGGTCTGGTTAGACAATACCATGGCTGGGATTATTTAGGGGGAGTGGTCCTGCTTTTAGCAGGGGGTTGGACTAGATGACCTCAGGAGGTGCTTCGAACCCTATGATTCTGCAGATTATCAAAACTATTCCTAACCTTTTAGCTCCTCCCACTTCCCTACACCCATGCATCACTACCACCATTCCATGACCCCTAAAGAATCAAAATTTAGCTTTTTTGTCGTCTCAATGGCCCACAGAGATATGGGCAGCAGATATGAAAAGTGGGACCATGCTGAACTGAAGCACTAAAAGCATTACCTGATAGTAATTCAATTATCAGCATTATTGGGCTGGAATCCTTCCTTGTCAACTGTTGTATTAGCCTCTGTCCCCTCTGTTTTGCCAGTGTCTCCAGTCTTATTCACTTAGGCTGTGTTCACACACAGGCATTATTTCGATACAAGTTGTGTCGAAACACCTTGCATCGAAATAATGCCTTATTTCAACATAACTTAATTTGAATTAACAGTTTAGTTCAATTTAAGGAAAAAAGCTCAAAGCGAAATAGCAGTTTCAGGCAACAGTTATTTCGACACAAGTCAGTGTTGTTTCAAAACAACGTGTTTGGACGGCATTGTTTCGAAACAACATTGTTTCGTCCCCACATGGGGTTTAAGATGTTTTGAAACAACGCCATTGTTTCGAAACAACCATGAGTCGTGTGAACAGGGTATTTCTTATTTCGAAACAACCTCTTGTTGTTTTGAAATAAGAGTGCTGTGTGAACACAGCCTTATTGGTTTTGTGCATGATCATTTCTTCACCTTCTTCCATGCAGTCACCTACGCTTAATAAGAGCTCCCTGAGGTCATCCCCATGGCTGTTTACCCTGTCTAGATTTAAGATCCTTTTAAAAACCTATTTCTCCCATGCAGCCTACTGATAGTCAGAGACCTATAGAATTACTCATGTTTGTTCCCCTTACCCTGACTCTTGCCAGCTTGTTTTTCTGCTTAAACTGTAAGGTTTGAGCTACCTTCCTTGAATGTTCAGAAAGGAAAGAGTTTTGTGATCTGCTGTAAATAAACAAACAATGGATCCAGAGCTTCAAGGCACTGACTTCCATGATGTTCATCAAAGTTGACACTCTTTTGAAGTCAATGGGATTTGAGGGTACTCAACACCTTGCACAACGGGGCTCAAAATAAAGGTAGTAATTGGTGCGCCTAACATATTTCTAACAGTCAAAGCTGCTTCAAATCAGCCCAGTTTGGTGTAACAGTGTTGATTATGCCACCTTTATCACTGTGGCACCCTTCCCACAGTTTAAAGAACAATACCAACATCTGTCACATATCATGTGCTCTCTCTTCTTATCCTCTCCTCATAAGGAGAATTATCTTTGTTGTGTCAAGTATTTTGGAAGACTCTCCCACTTCTTGTGTTTGATTTTTATGTGTAGCTACAGCTCCAAATGTGTTACAGAAGGCACATCAACAAAGCATACCTTGCACTTAGAGTGGAAGGTGTTGAATGTTGTTTGAGACACTGGGATGAGCCTTTAAGAAAGTTGTGTATCCCAAGGATCCCAGAGGCTAGGCTTCTGAGCCTGAATGTTTGCAGTACAATTAAACAGCCCTATAGCCTGAACCCAAGTTAGTGATTCACATCAGCTGCAGATGCTTAATTGCAGTATAGACAAACACTACGTGGCTTGAGTTCTTGTCTCTGAGTCAATATTCTGTAGAAAGCCAATGGAGAGAGTGGAGGATGGGTGTCATGCTGTAATTATTCATTTTAGGTCTGTTCTGAAGCTAAGAAATTTCCAGACACTGAAGATGGTTGATGCAAGGTAAAGTTTGGAAAGGGAATATACACAAGCAATTTCTGTTCTTTGGCTTAGTCCTGGTGCAACCTCTTATTTATGACAGTAGTCAATAATCACTAAACAGTTTGACCTTCAGCATGTGAGAACTGGCCTGTCATATTAGGAATACCTCATGATATCATAAAGGAGTAAACCACTGGTCATATCACATCGAGCAGCTGAAATCTGTAAAAGCTCTAGTTACAAAATATAGAGCTGGGTTCAAAAGCCATGATGATAAACAGTGTTTGATGCAAATATGTTGGTTTTACAAATCACACTGATCTTAGTTACCCCAGCAACCAATGACAGTCTGTCTCACAATGAGGAATTTGTTTTGGTGGTGAAACAAACAAGGAGTGCTGTGCACTTTGAGAGATTAACAAATTTATTTATTGCATGAGCTTTTGTGGGCACAATCTCATTTCATGATGCATGAAATGAAACCTGGTGTGTGGGTGTAAAAATACAGAGAAGAGTGGGTCACAAGTTATTTAAAACACTTGTAGAGGGATAGTCTGCTCTCCTATCTCAGCAAAGCAAATACGTTGTTTTGATTCAAACTGCATGGGAAAGGGCCATGTAACAGCAATAGCTGACAAGGTGAAAGTGTAGAGGGGAAATGACCTTTTGTAAGGTGTCACCCATTTCAAATCGATAGTCCGACCCACCATTAAGGTGTGTAGTTTGCATATGAATGCCAGCTCTGCAATTTCATGTTACTCTGTTTCTGAAAGGGGTGTGTGTGTGTGTGTGTGTGTGTGTGTGTGTTTGAAGTAACTACCAAGTTTCTTATAGAATGTCCTGGTAGACTGAAATATTCCCATACTGGGTTTTGAATGTTACTGTTCTTGATGCTTGCTTGATGTCCATTCATTCTTTTGCACAGAGGCAGCCCAGTTTAGCCAATGTATATAGCAGAGCGGCATTGTTGGCACATGATGGCATATAACTCATTGGTAGATGTGCAGGTGAATGAGCTCCTGAGGGAGTGGCTGATTTGGTTGGGTTCTGTGATGGTGTCACTTGAGTAAATACGTGGGCAGAGTTGTTAACAGGATTTGCTGCAGGGTTCTGTATCTGGTCCAGTGTTGCTGCTACATAGTGTGTAGTTGCTGGTGAGTATTTGCCTAAGGTTGGAGACCTGCCTGTAGGCAAGCACTGGCCTGCCTCCCAAGGCTTGAGAGAGTGAGAGGTCCATGTTACAGGACAGGCTGTAGATCCTTGATGATGTGTTGGAGGGGTTTTATTTGGGGGCTGCAGGCGATGACCAGTGGTGGTCTGTTGTGTTGCTTGTTGGCTCTATCCTGTAGTAGGTGACTGGCTCTGGTATCTGGCTCTGCCAGTCTGTTTCTTTGCTTCCACAGGTGGGTATTGTAGTTTTAAGAATGCTTGATAGAGATCCTGAAAGTGTTTGTCTCTGTTTGAAGGATCAGAGCAAATGCAGTTGTATCTGAGGGCTTGTCTGTAGACAATGGATCATGTGATGTATACCTTTATAAAGCTGGAAGTGTGAAGGTAGATTTAGCAATCAGTAGGTTTTTGGGTAGAGAGTTGTTTGTGCCCATCACTTATTTGTACTGCATGGTCCAGGAAATGTATTTCTGATGTAGAATGATCCAGGCTGAGGCTGATGGTTATCAAAAGTGTTGAAATCACAATGGAGTTAGTTGCCTGAACCTTGAGCACTTGATTCAGCAGGGTTTCATTTTTGACAGCTACTGTACTTTGGGAATGATGTAGGTCTCCTGTAAAGCAGAATGCAATTATAATGGTCAAAAGAGCAAATGCTCATTCTCAGAGATCAAGGCATGACATATTATACACCATCTATTTCTCCAGAGCATGGTATCACTGTCTAACATATCTATTTCCATAACAGAGAATTCGGGATTTTGTTAACCGTTGCTCAATGACTCTCTCAAGCATCCCAATGGCAAACATTTGCGAGCAATTAAACCCCAGCTGAGGTGAAGATGTCAGTGAACCAAGGGAAAGATTTTATTGATTTGTCAAAGGAATTTAATTTCTCCAAAATTCTTTTCAAGGTGACTAAGAAACTGAATATTTGGGGAAGCATAAACTTGTATTAATCATTTCATAACAACACTAAGTAATTCCACTGAATTGTGCTAGTGCTCACTGTACACACACTTATGAAAACAAAGTCCCTGCTCCAAACAGCTTAGTTTTGAATTTAATAAACTACATTATTTATTGCCAACAGATTCCCAATTAATGGTGTGGAAATGAGTCTCCATTTTTGTTTTTAAATATGGCTCCTTCAGGGTCCCACAGCAGTAAAACACCTGTTACTTGCTTATTTCCTGTTTCAGAAGCAAAAAATGGTTTAACTGGTGATTAGCTGGAGACCTACTCAACTATATGTCCATCATAGAAGCTTAGAGTTGAAAAGGATCTCAGAAGGCCATTTAGTCCAATGTCCTGCGCAGGGCCAAAACCAGCTAAATCATCCCAGCCTGGGACATTGTCAAGCCACACCTTAAAAACCTCTGAGGCTGAAAATTCCTTCGTAGGTAACCCATTTCAGTGCTTCACCATGCTTCTAGTGAAAAACTGGCAGGGTGAAAGCCATTAGCACCTTGACAATAAGTGATGACAGTTATATGAAGAGATTTGCACCCTCTGCTTTCTGTGTGAGCAGGCACAAAGCAGTATGTCAGAGCAGGTGATAAAAAAGTGGTATTTCTCCCAGCATATTGTTACTGAAAACTAATAGTTCAGTGGGTGTGAATGACTGGTAACTTCACTAATAGCAGTTGAAGCTCAGGTGGAACTATAGTATATATGAAAAGTTACATCACTTTGCATATGCAAGGTGAGTTTGTTTTTCTCCCTTTAGGGACATTACTATGTCATTTAAAAACCCATATTTGGGTTGTTTCAAAGAATATATAAAAGCCTACTATGAATTGAAGATAGAACCAAATAAGACCCCATAGAGCTTAGTAAACTTCAGGGGAGATGAAATATGGATCAGAAAATCACATTTTTTTCTTATAGGCTAAAACAAATTCCTGGATCTAAGCAGCTCTGACTTTTTGAGGTATGTGGTGTTTAAACAGGTTATGGACTTCAGAAGTCTTAGAAATCTATGATATAAACATATTTAGAGATTTCATTTAAATAGTAAAATCAAAACTCCTTTTGTGTTATGTGTTCCTTTTGTTTTATTTTGAATATCCCACCAGAGCATTGGAAACTCAGACATAAGAATTTTATGCTAGTACATTGAATCAGAAAGCGGAACTCACTAAGACAAAGGGTTAGTTTTCACTGGCAGTGCTAGCTCTCACGTTGATCTTCCTGATCAACTGATGGGGCCTATGAAGACTCTCAGTCAATTAGAAAGCCTGTTAAGACCACCCTGGCAACTGGAGTATCGCTGAGTCAAATAATAACCTCAATTTGATCAATGCCTTAGATTGTAATCTCCAGGGAAAGGAACTGGGATACATATTCCTAAAGCAGCTCTGGGATTTCAAAACCTAAGCTCCTTTGAAAGTCATATGTGCATAGGCTCCTAATTTAATTGCATGCTTTAGAAAATGTCATCTCCTGTCTTTATTGCTTATTTGTCTGTAAAGCATCTGGAACATTGGTTCCACTTTGTTAATAGTAATAACAAACATTACTGAGTGTAATTATAGTAAAAATAAACTGATGTATGTAATGTGTAATGTTGCTAAGAAAATGCAAAATCTTTTTCTATAATATTTTATATTAAATATAACCAGGGGTTAAAATATAATTTGGCAGGCTCCAGAACCCTCCTGAACAGGTGGGACCCCCTCCTGCACATTTGAGCCCCCCTCCTGTACCCCAGCTAATGCCCTCAATATCCATTCCTCTGTCCCCAAAATCCACCCCTGCCCCCAATACCCACCCCCAGCTCAGGTACCCCCAATACTCAATCCCACCCAGCGTAAGCCGGGATGGGAAACTGCAGCCTGAGCACATGCAAGGTAGCCCACCCCTCTACCCTGCCTGCTGGAATACATCAGAATGCCATTCCGGGGCCCACTATTTTTAGGGGCCCAGCATTTAGGCCCCCTAAAAATAGAAAATGGTGCCACAACAGTGCATTCTGGGCCTGGTATTTTTCAATGGTGAGCCCTGGAACGCAGCGTTCCAGAACCATTTTCTATTTTTACGGGGCCTGGAATGCTGAGCCGTTAAAAATAGTGGGTCTCGGAATGACATTCCAGGCTGTTCTGGCCTACTTTAACTGTAGAGATTTAATGTAGAGTTTTAAATGGTATGACTTGGAAACCTAATGGCTTTTTGACACCTATCCCCAAGGTGAAATTCTACTGAAAAAAGATTTAGTGGCACTGTAGCAGCTATACAGTAATAGACTCCTGATATGGTTAATAGACTAGTAAATACACATTGGAGAAATAAAACTAACTCTATATATAAAACTATATATAAAATATATAACTCTATATATAAAACTATATATAAAATATATAAAACTCTATATATAGAAATATAACTAAATCTAACTTTTACCCTCAGATGTATGCACTGGAAACAGTTTGATTCCTTTGAAGTAAGTCCAAACGTGGGGTTTTGTTTTGGTTGGGAGGAAATTATATAGGCAACCTACTTTGCTTTTTTTATTTTATTTTTTTTTATGCACAAACTGCTCCGGGTTTATGTTAGAACTCAAAATTGAAGAGGAGCTTCTTGCATTTGGAGTGGTGGGGTGATCTTTGCAATGGTCTTTATGGAGGCTGGTTCTACTCTCTGGGAGCAGCTCCTGAGAAAGGCCCATCTCCTAAACAGATGAACTTCGCTCATTAGAGAGTTCCATTGTGTCATAGGAGCAAAGCTTTCGACCACAGCTCTTGTTTTTAGTATTTTAGGTATTCTTTAGATATATTGGGTCTGAACCATTGAATACCTTGAAAATAAGGGCCAACACTAAGTAAATCCAGCCCAAGAAAATGTTCTGAGAACTGCACTGATACAGCACAGTGGAGAACAAGGATTGGTGTAGCACAGAGCTTTTAGGTAGAGCCCTACAAATCTGCGGATATCTGCATTATATCCACAGATATCCGCATCCGTGGATACAATGCAGATGTCCTCAGACCATTTCTTGTGGATGCAGATCAGATACAGGTCCACATATTTTTATCTGCATGAAGCTAGAACCCTGAAAATATATGGATATCCATGGATACCCGCATCACATCCGCATCTGTGGATACAACACGGATATCCACGGACCATTTCTTGAGGATGCAGATTGGATATGGATCCACATATTTGTATCCATGCAGAGCTCTCCTTTTAGGGGCTTGTATACAGGGATTCTTCTCACCACTGGGTATTTCTGCACGTTTGTCAATTGTTTTTCATTTCAGTCGAGCATAGTTTTTAATAGCTTTTCATTTTTGCAGGCAGCTTTGTGTCAAATTAATTGGAAGGCAACTGCTAGATTCAGAGATCTGATTACTTGATTTTGCTAAGAAATCAGGTAGCTAGATGTATAGCTGCTTGGAAATGCCATATACATTCAACTGCACATGCAAAAATTGAATCTCTTCTTTTGATAGCTTTCAAAATTAGATCCTATAAGACAGCATGCTCTGCAGCAAGTACCTGCAGCCTTGCTAGTCCTGTGTTGGGCTAGTACACCACGGTTATTCCTTTGGTTTGGATCCTTCTATTGATTTATGCTTAAATTGTGGTTCCCTTGTCAACAACACTGTCACAGTTAATCTGCTTAATCTAACTAGGTAACACACATTATTAAAGAAAGACAATCAAACATTACTGAAAAGTATGCATATTCACCGCTTTGTGTATAGTCCCATGTTATAGAACGCATTAAGAGGGGAGTTAAGGTTGTGTACAGCAGTGCGATGTGCAGTTCTTTCATGTGTTCATTCAGCAATGGCAATGTGCTATATGGAAAACATGTTGGAGAGGTTTTAGTTTGCATAGATGCACAGAGCTGGGATTGAAGAATTCTGTGGTGGAAAAATGTACCTTACCTTGTGACTTGCATGAATGTTAAGTACGTTTCCCCACATTAGCACTAAACCAATCTTAACTCTATGAAATTCCCCACCCACCTATCCACCCTCTTTATTAATGTACAGGGTTTGGTTTGGTTTTGTAAATATGACTCAGCACTCAGGGATAACCTGGCTGAGAAGATGGAAGGATAGTCCGTGATGTCCTGAGGGATGCAATATAAGGATCTGAGTAGAAAATGATAGAATGAAAAGAGGCTAGCTGGGCAGTGAGGTTGCAGAACTTGTAAAATAATATTTTCTCTGCTGTAAGTTATGCACACCTGGCTTAGAATGCTTTAAGGGCTGTTCCGGAGGGCTTTCAAAACATATTATTTGAAACATCAGGAACCTGTCAGAATGGAAGACTTTGAGCTAAAGCTTAAACTTCCACTGCATCTGTAGTTTTAAACAGAGGAAATAAGTGTTTCACCAGCTGCCTTGTCTGCCCTGTCTGTTGGCCAGCTCTGTTTCTGAGACTTTCATGACACATTTGCATCAAACATACAGTGCATTTAGTTTAGCTAGCATGCTTAACAAAAATAGTGAAGAGTTCTCTTAAATCAGAAACTTAAATTGCATATTGGCAAAGGTTTGCGTATGGGCTATCAAACCGATGTATGTTCCCAGGGTTCATGGGTGTGGTCATCTGCACTACAACTACGCTTTAGTCTGCGGTGTAGACGTACCTTCACTTTTCAGTCTCTGCTTTTATGTCTGAGTCTGGCATCTTCCATTTTTCCCATTCATTGCCCTTTGTCATCTCCCGGTCAACTTTTCTTTAAAATCATAACTGCTTAAGTTTTAGGTGTAATTGCATGCAGATAAAATATTAAGATGTATTATGTTGAACAACTTCAAAGCTTGGTGAATCTTTTCAATTAGCTTGACAAAATGGAGTCAGAATTGCTCTATTGTAGCAGTAAAGACATATTCTGTGGTTGGCGTTCCATTTTTTAAATGTATGTCATTAATGTCAATTTTCTCCCTGTAGGTTCTCCTAAATCAGAAATCTAAATTATATAGTTTTACCAGAAGCTTTTCATTAGTGTTATTACCTCTTCTTTGGTTTACTGCCTCCAATTTCCCAAGATGGGGTTTGTAACAAGAAAGGAACCCATTTAGACAATATTATTATAAATTAACCTTAGCACAAAATTAACTTTATTTAACCATATACTAAAGTACAGATTTTGTTCAAGCATTTCTTTTGCGCACTCCCTCAGCAAATTGAAGTGCCACTCCATCAAATATTTTCATTTATTAGCCCCAAACTAGAGTTCTGCCAATGAAGGTTGCACCTTCCTTCTCTTCATTAATTGCTGAAATGCAGCAGCTTCCTGCAAGGAACACATCAGTTGTTTTGTGGTGCTCAGCAATACTTCTCAATAGTGTAAGAGAGTGGAAAGAGGAATCCTGTAGTACTTTATAATGGCAGCGATGAGAGGGTACTTTTAGTTGATATAAAGAAATTACCTTAAGGGGAATTAGGGCCTTAACTTGAGTGTCTGAGCAAAAAAACTACCCACGAGGAACCATGACATTGGTTCTGTGATGCTCATAGGTGATCAAAACCTCAGTTTAACATCGCTTCTAAAAAGACAGCATTTCTAATAGCTCAGTGCCACCTAATGCTACTCTGTCACCCTGATTCAACACAGTCTCAATATGAAGAGTTCCACTTGCAGGCATCACCATGAACTGTCCTTTAAGGCCGTTGTACAAGTACTAGTCAATCCTGACACAGATTAATGTGTGAGATTTATTTAATATCGCAGCCCAGACTAATACAGCTGAAAGGCATGAACAGAATACATGCTGATATTTTTTCCCCTTTCTTTACTGTTGACCCATTAGCTCAGCTAGTGTGGAGAGTTTTTCTTACTAAGATCAAGTAAAATAAAAATATGAGAAAGGAAAGCCTGAAAAAAAAAAAGAAAAGAAAAAGAAAGGGGGAGAAAAAGAGAACTAATTAGGAAGAGATTTATAGAAGATTTTCTCTTCTAGATTCACTGCTGCTCATTCTCTTTGGTGCTGCCTGAACTTAACAGGAGCATGGAACATGCTTCTTTTCATTACCTTGGTTCCCTGCCCTTCAGCTATTGTGTGAATTGAAAGTCGGGGGAAAAAGGTTTTGCCTTGATGTTATGTAACCTTTCAGACATTAATTGGAAACAAACAAAACACTTAAAGCAGCTGCCCTTCAGGGGATTGTACTGAGTGTTACCAAATTGCTGAATATGTAATAGCTAATCATGCTGCAGACCCCAAGGTCTGTCCCCCAAATGATAAGCCATTTTATTAAATGAACTTTAATTACTTGATAATTAGACATTCTGTAGGGAAAGATGGGAATCCCGATAAATTACCAACCAGGCTGCAGGGCAAATAAGACTTGCGCAACATTTTCAGATTAGCATTTAAAATAGGTCTGTGTATAATGCTCTGAGAGAGTGGGTGAAGGACGGATGGCCCTGAGGGTGCAAAGCTGCAGTTGAGATCCATTGCGTCCATGAAATGGTTTGTATCAATGAGTGCCTTAAGACTAGAAAAGGAATGAAGGAAGCAACTCTAGACTCTTAGAGTGTAGCCAGTTGCCAAGACAGTAATGAAGGTTTTGTCTGTGTACTAATGTTAAAAATACTTAAATATGGTGCGGAAAACATTGGGATATATTGCTAATCATGTGATAAATGTTTTGAGTGTCTCAGTATTAACTCATTAGTTCCTTCCCTGCACCAGATTACAATATTCCAGGCTTTTAAGTGGCTTCAAAAGAGCTACTGTTTAATACATAAATACATAAATCTGCTTGTGCTGTGGAATTTCCCTATAAAAATTGTACAGGCATGAGGCCTTTGCCAAGCAATACAGAGTCCTGGAACAGTGTCACATTGACACCTACTTTATTGGGACCCTGGAGACCTATTGATGGGAGATTTGTATCTAACCATTGGAAAAGGGAAAATCCCTGCTTCTACCCCAGCAAACTCTCAGGAGGTCAGAACTTAAACCTGTGATATCTGTATTTATCTAAAACCTATGGTAGGTTTTTGTTTGTTTGTTTGTTTTAATTTATGAGTCCTTCTCTGCTCTGCCTATTTGGGCTGACAAGAACAGAAGTACTTTACTTTCCAGATAGAGAAATTACAAGACCAAACAAAGATTTAAATTTCTCTAAAGCAGGGGTGTCAAACTCATTTGCTATGGTGGGTCAGATTTGACTTAAATATATTTCAAGTGGGCTGTTCATACTATAGATCAAAATACTAAGGCAGTCTCATGGCATTGTGGAGCGCTACATATGCAAGACTGCACTCTGTCAGACCTTTATCTCTGTTAGAGAGAGTGTGGTCTCACAGAGCGCAGCCTCGCTTATCTGGTGCTCTGCAACGTTGCAAGGCCTGATGCTCTCGCAGCATTGCTAAGAACTGGGTACATGAAACCACTCTCTCTCTCTCTCTTTCTCTTTCTCAAGGAGAGAGTGTGGTCCCGTAGAGTGCAGTCATGGGCTGGATAGAAGAGGTTCATGGGCTGCATGTTTGACAGCCCTGCTCTAACACATGGCTAAAGTATCTTTTCTGCAACAGATGAGGAATATATAGAATGTATGGTCTTGTCATTCTTTGCTGATTCTTTGGGATAATTGTTTAACTTGTGGTCTGGCCTTGCATAAGTATCGTGACCATTCAGTCTCTTCTTGATAAAGTTCTTATACCACAATGCACCAATATACAGTTATAGAATTTCAAAAATGCCTATATAGTTTAAGAGAATAAATCTCACTGAAGGTCACTAAGTTTTGTGCTTTTAAATCACTTAGGCACTTTTGTAGATACTAACAATAGTGGTTTTTCCCATCTTTTCCATGTGTTGCAATAATGTGTGCTGTATACAATACAGCCAATTCCTGACTGTAATAGGCATACCTCACTGTGGCCACCACCACTATCCATACTACATGGTTGTTTAGAAAGGCCTTTTTTTCCCACATTAGATGGTAAAGGCTGCAGGCACTTGCACTCCTCTGTTGTATGGGCTTGAAAGAAAAACTTCTGACTCTCTCTTCTCTCTAAGCCCTTTCCAGATTTTTGAGTCTGGGTTTCCTCACAGAATCCATGAAGGGGTTGTGCGGAGGCTGGAAAAAGTAGGATGATATTCCACTAGGGTTCCAGATTAAGTAAAGTATGTTTCCCTTTCCTGCAATAAGTAAATCTGGCAGTTGGAGAGTGGTGGCTTCTGTACTACACCAAAAAATTTTAAGAAGTTCTGACGTATTTAATTAGGGTGATTTGGTCTCAGTGATAATGAGAATCAGTCTTGGTCTTGTAAGGGAAATTGTATGTAATCTCTTTCTGTAGGACAGTGAGAAAGGTGCTGAAGTGTAGGCCTCGTTGGAGCCGTGGGTTGCTATGGTAGTGGGGTCATTTCTCTGGCAAGTCATGTATCTAAGTTTCTTTAACAAGCGGCCTAGAGTTGATAGTTAAAGTGTGTTATCTCCCCTTTCTCATGCTTTTTCTTCTGACCATCTGGACAAGGAATGTAAGCTAGACTGTCCGTCTTTGTTCTAACTGAAAAGGGAGTATTGCCTCCTATCTCCTGCTCACCCTTCTTGGCACCACAGCCTCACAAGAATGTAAGGTCAGCATCTCTAGGCAGAAATTAATGAGTTTGCAGGTACTGCGGCTGCCCAGGATAATGCAAATGATGTCAACAGTAAACAGAGGCGGGGATAATTATATGCATTCTTTAATCATTAATATGTATTTAATAATGTTAATGTAACCATATAAGGGTCTCTAAAAACATTGTCAATCATGTAAGTATTATCATAGCATTATCATACTGTACTGGATAAAAGTGTTGTGATGCTGCCCCTCGGGGCTCTCTCTTGCACTCGAGTTGTTGGGGGGGCCTGCTCAGAGGGGCTAGCACTTCTTTGCTGCCCTCTGATGCAGCTCCTTTTGTTATTCAGCTGAATAATAAACTCTGAACCACACCTCGTTCTCTGCTCATTGGAGTCTCGGCTGGGAACGGGTCTGCTTCATTGGGGAGGCTCTGGTGTGCCTCTTTCTGAACTTGAGGGCCAGAGTTAGATTTTTCCCCCACAGTCTCTTATTTGTATTATTTGCCTAAAATGGTGATTCTTGAGATTGCTGCAAGGTATCTTGAGGACAACCAGCTGTTTGTGACAAAACCCTTTTTCATATTGTATCTTGATGGCAAGGGTTTGGTTTTGTCTTCTTTGTTTTGCTCCCTTACACTTCTGTGAACCTTCTTTTCTGCTGATACACATGTAGCTGTGGCTTTTAACAGCTTTTCATCTATAGTCATGTTGCTTTTAATTATGATTTTTTTTATTTAAAACAAACCTAAAATGGTAATTATTTAATTATTTTGCTTTTCAAGTTTACATCAGCTTTGCTCTGTGTGGAAAGCTGTTAGATCCTATGTCCATGCCATCACCTTCATCTGAAGTTTTGCTCTTTTATGGAAGCTGATGGTGGGTCACTTGTTGTGTGAAATAACAGACTACCATGGAGAGTTATTCTTTCCCTTTTCAGAGCAAGATGTTCTTAAATATTTACTGACTGTGATGATTATCATATAATACCAAACATCTAGGATCACATGTACTATGACTTCTCTCACACCTTTCCACACTTAGCAGTTAACATCATTAAAATTTATTACTGAATTAATGGAGACATGAGATTCTCTCTTCCAAATGAATCCTTTACCGTGTGTGTGTGTGTGGTTTTATACAGTATCTCTTTTGGTGGGTTCTTCTCTTCTCATTCTTCCTTGGTCAAGAGGCATCTCCAAAGATTCTGAGCTTGTTCACCTGATCTTCTCACTCTGTATTCTATTTTTAAATGTTCTTATCCATGAGGATGGTTCCAAATGCCATCTGGATGCCAATGATTCACAAATCTGCCTCTCTGCTAAAGACTTGTCTTCCTACCTCCAAACCTTAATTTGAGCCTGTTTCTCTCACATTATCTGGCAGCTGAACTCTTGATCTTCCTCCTAAGTTTTCTTCTCTTTTTGATTCTCCTGTTGCCATTGATGGCATCACCACAGAGGCTGATTAGCTGGACATCATCTTTAACTCAGTCAGGCCAGGTTCAGCTCTTTTAGCTTCTACATAACATTTCACGTATCTACCCTTTTGATTTTATCATTCTGTGCCAAATGTTGCATTGGTAACAATAAATCCGGTGCTTCTGAGCTTTGAAGTGCTTGGCTTTGCTGCCAAAAAGAGGGTTTGTGGCTTTTTTTTTTTGGTTTTGTTTTGGGTTTTTTTGTTTTGTTTTTGTGAACTCTGACAAATTGTTGCTTCACTTACTGTGGGTCCTGCATTTTGTTTTTTCATGGAGGGCCAGGGTGCCTGTGTGGTCCCTATTTCTGAGTGGTGGCCTGCCCAGTAATACCCGATAAGGCCAGGACAGAAAAGGGAGGGGCGCAGAACCAACCCACTTCTCCATGTCACAGCCCATACCTAATAGTAGCAGCTATGCACTTCCATCAGTGCTTCTGGGCTGCTACTTTTGCCTGGGCTACTCCCCTCCCCCAACCCTGGTTCTTTCAGCGTGTGGTGTTTGGCAGACAAGCCCCCTCCCTTCTCCTTCACCTTGTTCTTTCATTTCTCATCAGTCACCACACTTCTCTAAATCTCACCAGCTCATCATCCTCTCACCAGCCACGTGGGTGGAGCAGGGTTTTTTATTGGCCTCAGGTGCTCCTAGTGGACCTTGCCTCAGTTCACAGACAGCAAGGCCTGGATCACTCTAGAATTTATATATCTCCCTTCTGTAACTCTTCAGTTACCTCTTAGTCCTTCTGTATTTCAAAACATTTTAGTAGGTTATTTCTTTTAAGGAAAAGTTAAAAACAATTTCTTATTTTTACATTGTACTTAATACTTTACAGTCTATTACAAAGTACTCTACTTAGGAGAGAACAATCAGTTGAACACACAGAAAATATACAATGACTGTCTAGGAAGGAGTACTGCAGAAAGAGATCTGGGTGTCATAGCGGACCACAAGTTAAATATGAGTCAACAGTGTAAAACTGTTGGGTGGGGGCAGGAGAAGCAAGCATCATTCGGGGTTGCATTGACAGGAGTATTGTAAATAAGACATGAGACGAAATTCTTTCACTCTACTCCACACAGATTAGGCCTTGGCTGGAGCACTGTGTTCAGTTCAGGGTGCCTCATTTGAGGAAAGATGTGGAGAAACTGGAGAAAGTCCAGAGAAGAGCAACAAAAATGATTAAAGGTCTAGTACTTGACCTATGAGGGAAGATTGAAATAACTGGCTTTGTTTAGTCTGGAGAGAGGAAACTAAGGGGGGACATGACAACAATTTTCAAGTACTGGTAGCAGGACAGAACAAGGAACAGTGGTTTCAAGTTGCAGCTGAAAAGGTCATGGCTGGATATTAGGAAGAACATTTTCATTAGGAGAGTGGTGAAGCATTGGAATGGGTTACCAAGGGAGGTGGTGGATTCTCCATCTTTGGAAACATTTATGGCCCAGTTAGACAAAACCCTGGCTGGGATGATTTAGTGGGAGTGGTTCTGCTTTTAGCAGGGGGTTGGACTAGATGACCTCATGAGGTCCCTTGCAGCCCTATGATTCTGATTCTACCTAAAAGATTGTTGCAAGGAAGAAGGGAAAAAATTATTTTCCTTAACAGTTGGTGATAAGACAAGACCTAATGGGATAAAATTACAGCAAGGAAGCTTTAGGTGGGACATTAGGGGAAAAAAATAATCTTAACTGTAAGGGTGATTAACCACTGGAATAAGTTGCCTGGTTAGGTTGTGGAATCTCCATCATTGTCTAACCTGTTCATAAAATTTCCAGACACCTGTCAGGGATATTCTAGATGGTACTTGGTCTTGCAATGAGTGCAAGTAACTTCTCATGGTCTCTTCCACTTCTTTGATTCTATGACTGTAATAGCCCTGTCATCATACATCATCAGAATTTGAACCTTCATTACTTCAGCATACAGAGTCACTACTTGAGATATAGAACTAACTATAGTAGGTGCTATTAAGAGACTAAGTTTATCCCAGGAGGGGTGGAATGAGGTACTGGTGCCATGTGGGTGGTCTAGGCCAGTTTTTTTCTCAGTGGCCATCCATGAACTGGGACAAGTCCCTGAGATCTCCTTGACACAAAATAGGAAAAAAAGTCCCTGGTAACACAATGGTTGAAAAACACTGGTCTAAGGAGTGGGTTCCTACATTCCTGTGCTGCTCCCTCTGCTGCTTTGAGGGTGCCTGAGTTTTTTATTTGCTTTCCTCATTAGGAGAAGAAAAAAGAGATGGGAAATGGTGCATGTGTATTTTCTTTTTCCAGTCTGTAACAGTCTATATCTGAGCTAAAATAGAATGAAGTTTCATGGCACAAGCAAAAGATTGATCTGAAGCTCAAGGTAGGGGCATACCAAGAGTGTTAGGCACCCTGAGCCAAACCCACCCCACACCAGGCAGGAGGGGTCCCAGCCATACCTCTCAGTTGCCCTGGGGAGGAAGGATGTCTGTACCTCTGGGGGATACCAATACCTGCCTGACATATCCGGCATGTAGTGCTGGTCCCTCTGGATCAGCACTGCAGCCTGACCCAGATGAGACTGGGCAGCCTCACCCATCAGCACCCCCATCTGGAGCAGGGGGCCAGATCAGCCCTTCGGTACAAATGAGGGGGTGTCCCTCAATACCTCCTGCGCCCCCAACTCTCAGCTTTTACTCTATGCTGCTCCAGTCCATACCGGGATGGTACAGGGCAGCCTCACCCCACCTCAACCCCTGAGGTGGGAGGGCCAGGATGGGGCCCAGGTACCTACACAACATGCACAGGGTGCTGAGGGCTGCCTTTCAGCACCTCCTGCATCCTCTGTGTCCCATCAAGGGCCAGATCAGCTTAGCCTGGTGGCCACCCCAGCAGTTACCCACTGCCATTCCAGCCCCCCAAGTGCTGGCTTTGATGGGGTAGACATTCCCCCCTTACCTGGTTGGGCTCCAAGCTGGCCCTTCACAGTACTGGAGGGGCACAGGAGGCGCTGTGGTTCTCAGGGCCTCCTGGATCTTGTGAGAGTCCAGCCTGGTGTTACCTTGCAGCCTCCTCCTCATTTCCCTCCTCCAATATGCCACTGGAGCCTGGGCCCTAGTGAGTTTCAAATACCTGCTGCAAACAACAGAGGTGTTGATAGTCTCAAAACTGTATGCTGCAAGAATGCTTCATAGTGAAAAGTGGTAGGAAGCCTTAATATAAGAGTTACTACTAGCATCCCCTTGCTATAACACGGATATAGACTTCCTTTGTTTCAACATAATGAGTAGTAGCTTTCAGAGGATATGTGAGTCATACAGTTTGATGTGCACCATTGAAGAAAGAGTCCATTAGGTGGAAAAATGTGAAAATAACACATTTCTTAATCCTACCTAATTTCAATGCATCTTTCTTTGAACTTCAGCCTGTTCTGAGTAGTTCGTATTGCATAACAATGTGTCTCTATGTTGAGAACGCTATTCCTGAAGTAGTAAGTCACAAGTTGCTATTTATTACCATCTTATGTCAATAACTATCTTTTATTTTCTTCTTTATATTAAACTCATTAGTGACACACAGTCTCTCAGCAGTCACAGAAGCCTCAAAGTATTTGTCTGAACATAATTTATTTTTCATATTGGGTGATTAACCAAATCTAGCTCAACAAAGAAAAGCATGCAATTAATATTTTCAGTTACTATATAATAGTTTCTTTTCCTTGTGCTTGCAGGACCTTTGAGGTTTCTATCCCAGACAGACTCTGTCACAGCTTTTGCAGGAGATACAGTTTTGTTAAAGTGTGAAGTGGTTGGAGAGCCTATGCCAGTGGTACATTGGCAGAAAAACCAGGAAGACCTGACTCTGAGCCCTAACGATGACCGAGTGGCTGTCTTGCCCTCTGGAGCTTTGCAGATTAGCAGAATTCAAGCAGGAGACAGTGGGATCTATAGATGCCTTGCAAAAAATCCTGCTAGTTCAAGAACTGGAAACGAAGCAGAAGTCAGAATTTTGGCAGGTGAGAACTATATGCTTTTATGTTGATCTTATATGCTTTCTTAATTGTCTGTAGCTCAAAAACTTGTCTTTCACCAAAATAAGTTGGTCAAATAAAATATATTGCTTCACTCAGCTTGCCACTCATAATGGGAACAGTTAAGCTTTCTTCTCAGTTGTATCTAAAAGCTATGTTCTTTACATTGAAGAACCTACACATCTTTGAAGCATCTAGGTACAAAGGGCAGTAGCTGGTATCATAAGGCTAGCCAAAATTCCATAGACTGACTAAAACTGCATCAGCTCTCAAACCATAGAAAGTTTATGTTCTTGTATCTATAACCACATGAATTCTTGTTGCTGCATCTTGTTCTATGCATTCCTGTATCTATGTCTTCCTTTTGGTCTGGCAGGTTTACAATCACAAAATATTCTTTCACCTACCTCCAGTTTCTTGATTTCTATGAATGTTATTGAGAATATAATTGAGCAGCAGAAGACTGCTCAGCAGCATAATTCAGCTCCAAAATGCCTTGCTTTTTTTTTGTGTGTCTGTAGGCAAACACCAGTGATATTCTACAAGGACACTAATCATAATATTTTTAGAATCTGCTGGGAAACTCACTCCTAATGGGTGGTCATGGGCATGTGTGACTTCTAGTTAAGCCAAAAGGCATAGTGCAGGTCTCTTGAACTGCTGGGGTCCAGTTCTTCAGTCTTCACTGAAGTCGCTTAGAGTTTTTCCACTAAATTCAGCTAAGATTTCACCCCAGCACTCTTAGAATGGATCTATTAATATGTGGATCTCTTATCGGCATGGCTTGCAGAGTTCTGTTTATTCTTCCTTTTGGGGAATAGTAGGTAGCTCAGGTAACCATTGTTTTGATGGGCAGAATTGAACGGTATTTGTGAGATGTAAAACTTTCATGATATCTTAAAATCTAACAGGGCAAAACCTATGGGACCGATTGAGATTATAGTTTCCAAATCCAATTCTTCCTTATCCATTACAGATTGGCTGCAGCTTCAGGGCAGCAAGGTAATGCTCCATCTCCCTGAAACTCCTTCTGCAGTTTTTTTCTGCCTGTCCTCTGGTCAGTGGCTAAGCCAGCCCTTTCAGGTGCAGATCTATTTATAGAGAAATTCCTAACTTCACTTGAGATGCTTAGATGAACAATTTGTCGTAATAATTTTGCTTTTTGGGGAGATTATACCATCAAATGTGTTCCCTTTTCAGGCATTGGCAGTGTTTGATACCCTGAAGGCTTTGGGGAGATAGTTAGACTGAGAGAAGTAAGAGGCAAAAGGAGGGGAGTGTGTTTCCACCCCCCCCCATGAACCTTTTGTTGAGCCAGTTCTGTGGGCAGAATGCAGTCTCCCTCCCTCACAACGTGGCCTAAGCTGAGGCAGGGCTGGATTGGTGGGCCTCAGGGCCCTTGTTACCCCAAAAATTTGATCCCCAAAATCCAATCACTTAATTTATTAATCTTCAGACCGTCCAGCGGTCTGGGTTTAAATTACAATCTCAGGAGGTAACCCAAATTAGGTTATTTCACTTAAACGGACAAATATCCAGACCCTGGATAGATGTCCCAAGTTGAGGACTACGGCTACAGCCCACTGATCAAGCACAGACTCACAAAACAACAAAGATTCAGACTCAGTAATTCGTTTTGATTAAAAGCGGCTTTATTGTAACATGTATTATGAGCACTGACTAAAGCGCTACTGTCTCTTTAAGACAAACCGCTACTTAACATCAAGCTTAAACGCATTAAAAATACTCTAGGAAATTACAATATAAAGACACTGCTTAACTTATAACATATAAGCGCTATAACTTACAGATACAATTGACACATATATGCAACACACTTTAACTTATAATTATAACACACAGACAATGAGGTAATTAAAAGAACATTCAGCGAGCGGGGATCAGTCGCTAGCTGAATGGAGAGATCTCAGTTCTTAATACTGCTCCTTAAGGTCTAACTCTGGGTTACTTGTCTTACTTAACTTGGATAAATTGCTTTAGGAAGTTGCTTTGGAAAGGGCTTAGGCTTCCTCTGATATTGTTCCCTATGGGCATTCCTCCCCTCCTTGGGACACTTTTTGCTTACCCCAAACGGCTGGAAAACGCTGATAGGACCTTTAGAAAAGCGACAAATGGGAGTTTGGGAAAAAGGAAAGAAGGTAGGAGGTGAGAAAAAGGCAAAAGGTGGAAGGACAGGGAAAAGAGCTGGCTACTCCGGCAGGCCTCGCACAGCTCTGGGCTGGTTGCCGTGGCACCGTGGCTTCGGAACCCTCAGGGCAGACCGAGGTAGCTGATAGACGAGCGGAGCCTCAGGCGCGCGGTGGATTGGTCAGTGGCAGGCAGGCTGGAACACTGGGTGAGCGGAGCTGGAGCGGCAGGCAGGCTTGGTTACTGGGCGAGCAGAGCTCAAACAGCGGCAGGCAGGCTGGTTGGAGAGGCCTCAAAGGCAGCGGAGCTCACAGACCTATGGGCAGTACTTAGTTATCTGCTCGGCTGCGAGATCGTGGAAGAAGCCTCAAAGGCAGCATAGCTCGCAGTCCTAAAGGCAGTACTTAGTTATCTGCTCGGCTGCGAGATCGTGGAAGAAGCCTCAAAGGCAGCGTAGCTCACAGACCTAAAAGGCAGGACCTAGTTATCTGCTCGGCTGTGAGGTCTTGGAAAGCCCTTTAGGAGCCAGGCACAGAGACCCAACTTCAAGGATAATGTCCTGAGTCACCGCTCAGAGACACGACCCTGTGCCAGAGACTAAGTCAGACAATCAGCTCTTAGAAACTGAGTTAGAAACCCAGCTCTCAGAGCCTAAGTCCAAACTTAGCTCTTAGGCTCCTAGTGCAATAGGTAACACAGCCAAAAGGCCATTGGAACCCAGTAAGGAGCGGGAGAGATCTCCGAAGAGCTGCTCTGTGCACTGCCTTTTTATTTGCAATTTCTGCCACTCCCAGTTTCTTCTTGACCAGTCCCAAAAAGGTGAGTTCATCTTCATCCAATCAAAAAGAGTGACTTCACTGTCCACCTGCTTGGTGCATGGACAGTGCATGACAAAAATCATACTTTTGACGGGTCCTTTTGACAGGTGGGTGGATACCTAAGATACTTGATGGGAGGGGGACTGAGTGAGTTCAAAAGTTCAGAGGCTTGCCTCCATCTTGACCTACTTAGAATTTCCTGTCAAATCTGATAGTGGAGCTATGTAACTTCCCCTTTATGATCTCTCCATTTTGTTTCTTGCTGGATGCTCCTTTATTTATTTATTTATCTATTTAATTATTTATTTAATTTTAAAACACTGTTAAATGATTGATTTATGAGTTCTTTACCCCTAATTATTGCATATTATGCCATTTTCTAGCTTTGCCATGAAACCTCTGCTAAATTGCCTTACCATTTCTTACTCATATGGGTTTTTATATTTTCTTAGTGTTTTTATTTATTTATTTATTTGCTTTTCTGTGATACTAAGGAGATGGCAAAAATCTCAGGCTACACCCTGAGCTGTCCACCACTGCAAGCCCCTCAGGCTGGGGCCCCAGCATCTTCCACCACCATATAAAGTTCCCCACATGGCAGACTACAAGCAGGTTGGTGCTGAGGGGCCCTGGGGCCAGAGGCCACTCTCCACAGTGTGCTTACTTTGCTCTTGGTCCCCTTGGTCTGCCCCCAGAGTCAGGGCCAACTGGCACTTTGTCTTGGAGGCTGCACCATGCACTAGCTGGCCCTAGTTCCAGAGAGGCACAAGCATGTGCCTGCTTGCCCTGCTCTGGGGGCAGAACAGCCAGTACAGGGTGGGGTGAGAGCACCATGAAGTCTGGCTTCTGGATCCAGGGCTGCACCCCCTCCAGTACTAGCAGGGACCCCCCTAGTACTGCCCAAACTACACCAGCGTTGTGCTCTGCTGAGCAGGGTGGTGGGGCCAGATCATGCATGGGCCTTAGAGTCTGGAGCCTGGGGCCTCATCCTCCATAGCCCCTTCACTGATCTGCTGCTGTGCTGGCGTGACCTTGTTACCTTTCCCTGTGAGAGGAAAGGAGGCAGGCAGGATTGGAAAAGGACAACACCTAATGTCCACAGTGAGAAGGAAGCCAGAATGGTAGCACCCCCGATGGAGACTACACTTGACTCCCAGCCATCCTTCATGCTATGGAGCACAACCATTTTCCCCCTGTCCACTGCCCCGAATGTTGTGGATAGAGTGCACTGGGCACAGTACAGATACAGCCAATGGCAGAGTGCAGCATGGAACCTTCAGCTAGGTCTACACTAGCAAGTTAGTCTGGATTAAGGAAGCTTAATCCAGACTAATTTGCTCCCTGTCTACATTAGGCTTTCCCTAGTCTGAACTAAAAAAAAAAATAGTTCAAACTAAGCTTTGCTTAGTTAGAACTAGTAAGTTCAAACTAACTGCTTAGTTCAAACTTATTTCGAAGTGTAGTTTGAACTGTCACAATGTAGTCATGCTAGTTCAAACTAAGTAAATTCAAACTAGCAGTTAGTTCAAACTAACCGTGTTTTCTTAGTTTGAACTAAAAAGTTAGTTCAAGGTTAAAAAAAAATGCAGCTAGTTAGAACTAAAAAGTTAGTTCTGTAACCCTTCTGCCAGAGTGAGCTGGCAGAACAAGGTCCGGGTTCTATATCTAGGGTTTTCCAAATAATGTTACAGCAGCAACTGGCTCGAGCCTCCACCCAGTTTTCTGGGAAATCATGCACTATTCCCTGCCACCCTGAAGGGGTAATGCTTCCTCTCTCGCAAGCACAAGTCTTGAGTGTACTATACAGAAGTGGTAATAGTAATAAAAACAGAAAGTAAAAAGCCCAATAACAAAAATCGACACTGATCTGGAGAATCCGTGCAAAACCAGTTCCCAACAAACCCAGGGCATGTACTGAACGTCTTTCATGCCAGCTGTCTGCCAGGTCTACCTGCTGGTCACTCATGCTCCACTGTCACCAGCTGCTGGCTCCACCTGCTGGTCACTCATGCTCCACTCTTGCCATCTGCTGGCTCTGCCTGCTGTCCACCAGCTCTGCCCACTGGTCACTCATGCCACCCAGCTGTCCACTCTCACCATCCGCTGGCTCTGCCCACTGGTCACTTACTCCATCACTGCTCTTCTTCAGCGACTTCAGCTCTTAGACAGAGTTTACCTCTCTCAGTGATTTCAGCTTTTAAACCTTACATAGCTTCAAACAGCTTCTCTCATTAAAATAACAAAAGAAAAGCTTCTCAGGAAGCCTCACCAGATCTACCCTTTGACAGTGGGGCATTTGGGTGAGGCAGAGCCTCAGACATAGCTCTAGACTGAGCTAATGCTAAACCTGCACACCTGTCTTAACTTCACCAGGCTGGAAGGAGGGGGGTGACCCCTCTTGTAATATTCTTTTTGCTTATGGTGGCTTTTGGCCTTTAACTCACCTAAACAGAGTTTGAACAAGCAAGAGAGTAGCATATTACAAGACAGTATTTCATGTTTTTCTTCTGTAGAATTACAGATATTGACAGATTTATGATCAGATCAACCCAAATACCATTATCCATATTGCCCTGCACCCACAGTGTGACTATTCTAATATGCTCTTTGTGCTCATGCAAATACAAAACCCATGCAGGTTAGATGCCACCCTTAGAAGCTTCTAGACACGGTTTCTAAACCTGCCTTACAGTTCAAACAAAACAAAAAAAACCACCAAAAAACCATGGTTGGTTCAAAATAACTTCAAACTGCTTAGTTCAGACTAAGCAAGTCTGAACTAAGCAGTTAGTTGTAGACATAGCCTTTGTGTCCAGCTTCCTTCACTTATGTCAGCCTCTGCATTAAGCCCCTGTCTCAACCTTGGGCATCCCTACTGATATACAGGGAATATTCAGGGGAGAAACAGACCTGTCTGACCCATGTGGATCCCATGCAGCAGAAGGGGTGAATTTGAGACCCAGAAAGGGTGGGTGGGACACAAATAATCTCTGTCATGGAGGATGGGGAGATGACTGAAAATCTTTCAGTCTCCAAACTCGCTTGAGGATTCTGGGAACAAACTCCCCTAAGTAATGGAATAATCAAATCAGCTCTGTTTCCTCTGCTCTCCTTTCTTGGAGTGCAGCAGGGCAGCTAATCATCAGCATCTAGTTCCCTGGCTCACAGGAAGAATACAGCACGATGGATCAAAGCAGAAGAAAATGAGCCAGTTGCTCCCAACCTGTGGTTCATGGACCACTGGTGTTCTGTGAGAAAACTGCAGTTGCTCTGTTGGGGGCGGGGGAAGCTGTACCTCTTATGCATCATATTCAATGTTATATTATTATTTGCAATGTAATTTGCTTCACAAACATCTTTGTGTAGTAACTGCATTTTTAATACCCCTTGGTATCAACTTTGACTCCTGTCAGCCATAGGCTGTTAAAAATGTTTAAAACCAGATTGCTTGCACAGTGATCAACAAAAGTTTTTGATGATGGTGTAGAGATCCACGTAAAGGGAAAGGTTAGGAACCACTGGAATAAGCCAAAACCATGCTGACTCCTCTCCCCATGACTTCACCACACATAGAATTGTTCCCCCTTATGGCAGAAAGGCTGATGGGCAAAATCAGAGTTGCATAATCAAATATTTGCAATGTATTGAAAGTTATCTACTCATCATGGCTTTAGGGGAAAATTATATTTATTTACTTCTTTCTAGACAATTTTCTGATCAGGGCTCGGTATAGATATTTCTTAGAGCATCTTGGATTTAGCACAGACATATGATGCCAGGAAGAACAATTGTAGGCCAAAGGTGAGAATGAATGGTATCAAGTACAAGGTTTTATCTTAGAATAATGTGAACAAGTAGAAAGATGAAAAAAAATGAAAAATAAGTACCATTGAAACTTAAATCCAGTTTTTATTGGACCCTACTGGGAATTCAAAATTCATGAACATATATTATTCACTGCATATTATTTAGGTTTTATATAACAGCTATTCAGTAATTCCAGGTTACCCATCTATGCTTCACTCTATGTCCTCTGTTGGTAAGGATCTAGCTGCAATTATATATTCTCTACTTGTACAACTAATTATTTGCCAATATTTAAAAAGCATAAACAGAATGACCAAGCAGTTATAGATCTGTCAGTCTGATATAGATCAAAGGCAAGATAATGGAGCAGTTGATATAGAACCCGGTGAATAAAGACACAATAATTATGCCAGTCAGTATGGGGTTCTGGAAAGTAGACCCTCTTAACATAACTTGATTTCCCTTTTGTGTCATCAGTTTGGCTGATTAAAGGCAATGTGGATGTAATATATTGAAATCTCTCTATGGTTTTTGACTTAGGTACTGCACAAGATTTTGACTTCTAAAAATAGAATGATCTAACATTAACATAGCACACTTTTTAAATAGATTAACAACTGGCTAACTGATAGGTGTCAAAATATAGTTGTACATAGGGAATCATCAACAAGCTGGTGTCGTAAAAGCTGCATCCTGCAGGTACTTGCTTTTGGCCCTGTGCTATTTACAATTTTTTAAATCAAAGGCTGGAAGAAAGCATAAAATTTATCATTGATTAAAATTTGCAGATGGCATAAAATTTGGAGGAGTGGTAAATAATAAAGAGGGCAGGTTATTGACACAGAATAATCTGAATTGGATGGTAAGTGGAGTTCAACCAAACACTGTGTTTTCATACAATTTAATGTAAATATATACTTCTTTGAACAATTAAGTAGAGGATGCTTACAGTGTGGGGGAATTCTGTCCTGGGAAGCAGAGTCTGAAAATGATTTGCAGTAGGGATTGCATAGGCAGCTGAACTTGAGCTCCCAGTGCAACAGTGAGGCCAAAAAAGCTGATGTGATTCTGGGATGTATAAATGAGAATCTCAAGAAGGACTCTGTGTGAACAGTTCTCTGCTTATAGACTGTGGCTGCAGTACAGATAAGACTTCATCAGGTAGCATGATCCAGAGTGAGCTCTTCTCAAAAACCAGTCCTCCACCCAGGACCAGACAGAATTAAAATGGGTACTTGGGTAGAGTGACAATTGCATCAGAGAGCCCAACAGAGAAATCAGCCTATAGAGCTTGTTCTACTGGCTGATGCAAAGTCCATAGTTAAACTCTCATGTGATGTCAGTGAAACATAATCCTTGAGAGTCCACAGCACAGGAAAGTTTTTAGTTGTGGGTATATAATAGTTTAAAAGCAAAAATATCAAATCTCTATAGGATACAATCATGAGAGGTCATTAAGTCCATTCTCCTTCATTCATGGCAGGACCAAGTGCCCTCTTAAACCATCCCTGACAGGTGCTTGCCTCAGCTACTCTTTAAAACCTTTCAAATTTAAAGTTCTAAGTATGTTCCAAAAAAAGGAAGCTTTGCTCTTTGTGCTTTCTTAGGTCATCAATCTTGTTCTAGCCCCATAAGGTAGCAGAATATGTCCCTGAGACCTCATTCTGCCCTTTTCAGCACTACCTACATTGAATCCCTGCAGGAGCCATCATGTTTTCTATGCATTGGACTAGGCCTCTCAAGGGGCTACGATTTTTATTTGTTTTTTTTTTCATTTGATATTGGGAAGCTTTTCTAATGAGACCCTATATTGTGCTTTTAATTTGGATAAGTGGTCATCATAATTCTTGTAATATTCATTCCTCAACTAAATCCAAGAAATATTCCTTCTGTCTGTCATTGAATTCCACTCTGTAGGGGTACACTGTAAAGCTCTGGCCAGAGTATACATGTCTCTTGTATTGAGATCTGCTAGATGGCCATTTGTCATCCAGTTTTAGTCAACGTGGTGTTATGAACAGCTAACAAGTCATTTCTGGCAGGGGTGGGATGGTGCATAGTAGCCAGTTTGATGAAAGAGTTTCAACAAGACAGGGCAGGAGCCTCTGCTATTAGACTGTGGATAAACTTGGACTAAGTTTTGGAGCGACTGGATGGTTCATCTGAAAAAATACTTCTAACCAACATTTAACACTGCAACACTTCTTCCTTTGCTTGACAAAGAACAAGCACACTTTTTTTCAAAGAATGTGTATTCCCAGTGCACAGGACTAACCTTTAATTAAAATGCACTCCTTTTCTTCAGCTTCCAGAAACATAACCTCAACCAGACACTGCACAACAAGACTGCACAAAACAAGACACACTGAGACCATCACATACACTCCACTAATCAATATAGAGAAAAGAATCTTTCTTGCACAGAGAAGTTTAGTACACAAAATTACCAAGCAGCTTTTGGCCAATCTTGCCTCTAGTGTAAATTGATAGGTTAGATTTTTTTTTTATTTGATTTGTTTTTTGAGAAGCTTGTACCTTGCTGCAATGCAAATTATTCCTCCACCCCCAAGCATAAATTATGTAGTTCGGTGCCTGAAAATCATTAATTCTTTTTCTTTCTTTTCTGTAAATAACAAACCTGCATTGTCATTAGGAGGAAATGGCACTCATGAGTATTGTATAATCTGTTCTGGAGACTTTTCTTTTTTGTCTTAGTTTACCTCTGCTGAATTACAATGCAGAATTTACTCCTTTCTTCCCAATCCCCCATTACTACCACCCACAATTGGTGAGTTGCTGTACCAGAGATGAAGAAAACCTTGCAACTTGTTCTCACTTAATAAAAAGTAGTTAATTTGCCTTTGCGTGTTTCAGCTGTATGCTCACAGTTGTACTTATGGGGGGGAGAAGGGAGGACAGGAAAACTAATGCCCCACGGATAGGAAATGGATTTTTTTCCTAAAGTTACTGTTCCTACTGAATTAATAAGATGCACCCTGAATTTCATTAAAGGATAAGATGTGTGTTAATGGTTGTTAAGTAACTTCTACATTAAAAGACCAGAGATTAGAACTTCATATCAGGTTAAGTACCATTTAACCCAATAGCAGTGGCAAAAGGTGGTCTCATAAAGCGGAATTACTTTCCCAGTTGAGCAAAAGTCATTGCTATTAGGCCAAAATTGGTCTCCTGGGGTGCAACAGGAATCTGTTCTTGGCCCAGTTCCATTCAATATGTTTCTCAATGACCTGGAAGAAAATATATAATCATTTCTATTACAGTTTGCAGAGGACACAATAATTTGTGGGATAGTAAACAATGATTACAAGAGAAATGTTCTAAAGCTCAGTTTGGATCACATGGTAAACTGGGTTTACGTAGACAACATTCATTTTAATACAGCCAAATACAAGGTCATATAATTAGGAACCAAGAATGTAGGTAATAGGATGAGGGACTTTTTATTTTATGTATTTATTTATTGAAAGTAGTGATTCTCTATGTAAGTGGGGGTGGGTAAGAGTTGGAAGGAGTCAGGGATCTCAGCTGGAATTTGAAAGTAGGTCAGAGGAAGAGACAGACAGCCTGAACATGGGGGATCAGTACAGCTTGGCAGGCACTAGTGTGTCCAGAATGGTTTATTCTTTAACTTTCAGTTCTCTCTGCTAACCTAAAAACTCCCTCTGCTGTGTTAGTTACTTGATAAACCCTAATATTTTGACAATGCTTTTTGAGGGACACTGCAAATGATAGGTGAGATATGCTAATTCCTGAAGTGTACCAGTTGTCTGTCTTGTTTGGTCTCATTGAGCAGAGCTCATGGGTGAAGCAGGAGTGCTAAAGCCCCAGAGTTTCAATCAAGAAGGTGTAAAGGCTGTATGGTTACCTTGGAGGAAGAGTGAGACTATTGGGCATCTGGTACACTGAGGAGGTTCCACCTTGCAATTGTTCCAAAATGGAGGATAACACCAATCCTGTGGCTTTCTGACACTGGCAGATAAATTTTAAATTCTGTTTATAGTCATGCAATTTATACTATGATTTGGCATTAAAGGCACTTTTTAATAAGTATGAAGTAATATTGCAAATAGTGTGGTAATGTTAGCTACTTAAGCCTGGTCTACACGACAAACTTAGTCTGACAGAAGCTGGCTTACGTTGATCAAATAATGTGTGCATCTGCACTACCAGGTCCCTTCTGCTGATCTAACTTGCCTATAACATTGAATTCATTACTCCACCTTCATGAGAGCCGTAGTGTGTAAACTGATATTTATAGGACCACAGAGGCAGTGTATATGCAGCATTGTATAAGATGACTTAATTGGCCTCCACAGGGTTGTCCGACAATGCTCCACTGTTACCACTCTGGAGATTGTTTTCAACTCCACTGCACAGAAGCCAAGTGTACAGGAAATGATCACTCCCATGTTGAAGCCCTAAGAAATTTTGTATTCTTATTTCCTATTTGAGCAGTTTTGGAAAGCCTGCCAGCTCAGCTGATCATCTTGTCTCAATGTCCCAAACATTCTTCAGCCTGGATACACGTGAGGTGGTGTATCTTTTGGGTCTGTGGGTATGAGATTCTGTAAAGGCACAGCTCTGATCCAGGTGAAGAAATGCAGACATCTATGAAGATTGTGTGGAATGTGGAGGAGAAGGGTGACACCAGGTACACACAGCAGTTTCTCATGAAAATCAGAGAAATTCAGCAGGTGTACCAGAGGACAAGGGAGATGGACAGTTGTTCTGGTTCTGTACCACAAACATGATGGCTCTTCAGTAAGCTGCCTGAATTTCTTAGCAGTGACTCCACCACTACCCACAAACACAGCATGGGTACCTCTCAGGAGTCTGAGTCCCAGGCCCTCTCAGGCAACAATGAGGATAATGGGAGACAAGAAAGCCAGGCATCCATGACTGGTTTTTAGGGGGAGAGATTTTTAACCCTGGAACAGTTCAGCCGTTCCCAGGACAGCATTGCAGCAGAGTGTGATACCAAGGAAGGTGAATATGCAATTCCAGTCAAATTGTAGGGGTTATGTTATCTCATATTTTATGTGCAATATAAAGAAAAAGTCAGGTGTGGAAGTATCTGCTTCACCAGAAGCTGCTCCAGCTATGCAGCAGGTGCCCCTGTCTGTCTGTGACACACTTGCCGCTATGTGATGACACAGTAATATGTCCTGACACAGTGGCTGAGAACACTGTTCTAAGGGATACCCTGAGAATCCTCTATGGAGATTTTTAGGGAATTTTCCTCAAGGTGCCCTGCAATACTTTGCAGATGTCTGGGAAGGGCTGCCTTATATCTTCCACCACAGGAGGACACTTCCCCACTCCACTCCAGCATTAACTCTGTTGGCATGTTTACAGCATAGCAGCATATAGACCAGGTCTATACTGAGATTCATGTAATATCTGCTTTCTTGTTGCCTCTATTAACCTCAGGAGATGCATATCACATTGAATTACTTATGAGATATACAGGAAGTTTTATTACAAGTTATCATTCTGACAATAAAAGAGCATGTGATTCTCTCACCCATGATGACTTTCAAGTGCCATGACCTGACCATGGAAGCATGGTGTAGTCTGGGTCTCCTAGGATCACTATTAGCATATAAACTTTCTTGTTTTGTGATCTGGAAAGAAAGACCCTGATTGCAGCTTTCTGAAGAGATCTGTGTTCCTAGAAATGTGTGCATCATGCACCTTTCCTGGCCATCCCACACTGGTGTCAGTGAATCTATGTCGTGATCCGGTAGTACTTGAATAGCTATTGAAAAGTATCTTTTTCAGTGTATGTGCTTCTTGGCAAAGTGTTCTGGTGCCAAGATAGGCATGTGTGTATCCTTTATCACCTTGCCACAGTTAGGGAACCCCATTGTGGCAAAGCCATCCAGTATGTCTTGCATGTAGTCTGGTACTACCCTTCTTAGCAGAAGTTAGTTAATGATCTTGTATATTTGGATCACAGAAGCTCCCTTGATGGCTTTGCTAACTAAAAATTGATTCCCTACTGGCTGGTAGCAGTCTGGCATTGCAAGCTTCTACAGTGGTGGTTTTCATCCACTGTGTTAGGGCATGGCACTGTGTCACAGAGAGCTGGGGAAATGGCTGGATACACCATCAAGCATGTCGTGACCCGCAAAACATTGAGAATCACTGTTCTACAAATAGAGATGCACTCATTTCTTCCCTGTCAAAGCTGGTCTCACTGTAGTGTTGCTGTACTTCAGGACCAGGGACAGCTCTTCACAAAGTTCCTGGAAAGTGGCTTTCCACATTTGAAAGATCTTCAGCCATGGCTCATCATGCCATTGCTGCATAAATTTACAATCCCACAAGTCAGTGCTTGTTTCCTGGGATCAGAAATAGCACTCCACTAAGTTCAACTGCTGCATGCCTGCCAGCAGCAACCAGAAATTGTTTCATTATGTGGCTTGCAACAGGGCTGCTTGAATTATGTTGCTGTGTTCTGTGTGGTGGATCGAAACTCAGCTGTGGAAGTAGTAGAGGAAAAGGCAAGGGGTGTTTGTTATGATCTCAACAAGAGTGCAGAGCTGAACAGAATCCAGGCATCCCAGGCTATGGCATATGCTTGGCTATACCAGACTTCTGAAACAAGGCCTGAAAAATTTAGTTATTTGACATTGCTATGAGGGTGAGAGGGAGGAAACTGCAGAACTGCATCATGAGAGATCAAAGTTACATTCCCATTCCTCCCAGAAACAATGTCTTGGTCCCATGAGGTTTTGTATGCCCTTCACCAAACCCCCTGAGGCTAGCTGCACTGTGAGAGAGCTACCCACTGTACACTGCTCTATGCAAGCATAACTAGTGAGGGTGTACTATGCCAACAAAATAAACATGGTGCAGATGTACCTGGCAAACTTAATTACTGCCATGGCTATATGGCAACTCACATAAAGTTGACTTCACTTTATAGTGTAGACATGATAAAAAAAAAGTCAATGTGTGAGTGGACATCTATGTTTTTAGTTCAGGGAGAAGAAATAAATATTAAAAAGAAAATTATTGACTTTGAACATTTTACTTTAAGCAGGCAATATAATACAAAGAGTGAAGATGAATTCTGCTCTATCACTTTGTGTATAATACAGGGCAACCAGATTGTATACTCTTTTATACATTTCATACAAAATGTATCGAATAACCTTTCACACAGCTAACTAATGAGAACAAAATAACGTACTAAAAATACTTCAAAAGAAAAAAAATAAGTAGTATAGGCAATGTAAACCATGGTGAACAATGCACTATAACTTGAAAGGGCAGATTTGCAGGTGAGAAATGCTGAGAATTGTTAAAGAGAAGCTTCTTGAATAAGAGTGTCAAAGTTGCAAGGTGCCAGATGACAATTCAGTACTTCACACAGGTTTTGTGAATCTTAATGTGTCTTTTCTAAAGTGCTAAACAACTGAGAAGTGTTTTATTAAGGCCAGTAAGTGGAAAACATGGCAATAGGGTTCTGGAGCTACTTGCTCATTTTCCTAAACTATCTGGCTGGGTTTGGGCAGAGGTGGGGAAGTATTAGATTTCAGACTAGCAATGTTTGCTTACAAGTTATGATTTTGCTTAAATTTCTGAGGGAAATTCACCTTTATAGAAGAGGACAAACAAAGGTAACTTCAATCTGAAAGCTGATTGTTTCAGAAAGGTTTAAATGGGATTATAATAGACAGATACTGTTTTCAAATTTGAGAAGTATCTGATGTTAACTGCTTCAGTTATGTGCTTTTATTGGGAGGGGTGGACCCTATCCTCCAAATCATGTACTCAGTGAGCAATTTTTACTCCTCGAGGTAGGCCAAAATTAGTGAGGTTTCTCATCTGCATACAGGGTGAGGGTGTCAGTATGATTTATTTATTTTAGTGTTGCAAGTAGAAAATTTTAGTAACTACTTTACTTATTTTTTAAAAAATTCAGATTTTTACTTCACTGAAGGATTATGTGATAGAGGCTATTGGGTACCTGAGGGGTAGACAGTCTGTTTTGCTATTTACCCATAATGGGACTGAAATTTATAGAAGTACAACACAGAACTATAAATCCATGTTGTTAGAATGATGCAGTTTAAATTTTCCAATATGAATGTCTTTCTTTTATGTGGCACATACATTTATTATACAACAGTTCTATATTTTCATGCAACCTTTACACTAACTTTTAATAAAGCAGCATCCTGAATTTCAGTTTTGGCTATAAATAACCATCTACCCATAAAATATATATTTTTCAGACATGGTATAAAATTTTATAGGTAGAAAAATGGTATGTGATACTTATTGAATATAATGGGATGTTGTTCTAAATAGGCAACCCATTGACTACACAGCATGAACATACCAGCATTACTGTGTATAATATGTAGGCAAATGGAAAGAGAAATATACACAGATGTAGAGGGGTGTGTCTGCATGTATGTGTATTTGTCAGTGTGTCACTTGTAGTATAGAACTAGTATAAGTGAAATAACAGGAATTGATAGAGCCATTAATGCAATAACAAATAGCTACCAAGAAAACTTCTGACTTTTCTTTGTCTGCTCAAAGCTCCTTGGCTTGTTGCCAGATTAGGGTTTTTCTTCTTTATTAAATTAATTCAGTTTCCTATGATCAATTTGGATAAGATTTATTTTTCTGGTTCAAGTATTCAATGCACAGACTTAGGTCAGAACCAAAGCCTCAGCAGTATCATGTAATTTGCCTCTGAATGTATTTGAAAATACAATTTGGTACTTGAAGGCCCATGATAGAGGATGAACTTCATGAGAGCTAACTAGATTGAGGGTGATTAACTGGATTGAAATTGTCAGTTGGTGGGGAATAGATTACTTTACAAATTTGGGGATAGACACAAGAGTAGACTAGTTCTATTCACTTTAAATCGATTTGGGACTTTATGCTTGGAAAGCGATCAATTTGTATCCTTGGAGTGCTCTTTCCTTTCCAACGGCAAGGCTATTTTACATGACATAATGCTGCTACAGCTTTAATAAATTGTTGGATGCTAAATGGGGGGAAAAAATGGCATAGGAGAGCCGAAAAATTAGACTGGGGTAGGTGCTGAGAAGTGTGCAGCTAGGTATACAAAAGGTGTGAAAAGGTTGTGTAAAGCCCTTCTTCACCCTTCTCCAGTCCTGGAGCTGCTGTGTGTTATGCAGCTGTGATCCTCTGGGTATACAGAAGCCCAGACACCTTTATTTTAATCATGCATGCACTGAAGACAGAAGGAGTGGGAGTGGTATGAAAGCTGCTATATCACTTGTCTAGCAGCAGAGGATTCTCTCATAACCATTTGTGCCCAATTCAGAACCACTTTGTGTTGCTATAGAGGCATAAAACATTTAACTGCAACACATAATATGGGTGAGTAACTGCCCAGTAATTGCTCAGAATTAGGTAGGGTTGTCAAAAGTTTAGAACAAATCGTCATAAAGTGGTCCATTCTCTCAGCCATTCCAGTGTCTGGCAAATGCCTATCCTAGCTAATAGCCATTGATGGATCTATTAAACCCAGTTAGTCTTGGCAGTCAGAACATTCTCTGTCAGGGAGTTCCACTGGCTGACTGCATATTATATGAAGAAAAACTTTCTTTTGTTCATTTAAGTCAGTTGTAATTTGTTGTCCCTTGTTCTTGTGTTATTAGAAGGAGTAAATAACACTTCCTTATTTACTTTCTCCACACCAGTCGTGATTCTATAGACCTCTGTCATATCCCTCCTTGGTCAACCCTTTTCCAATCTCAGAATTCCCTGAGTTAGTAATTTCTCCTCACATGGAATCTTTTCTATACCCTTAATCATTTTAATCACCTCTTTCTATACCTTTGCCTATTCTAATAAAGATCTTTTTTGAGACAGACCCACACATCTTCAAGATGAGGGTGTACTATGGTTTTAAAAAGGAGAAATATGATGTTTTCTATCTCCTCTGTCCCTTTCGTAATGACTCCCAAAATTCTCTTAGCAGTTTTTGTTGAGTGGATGTTTTCAGAGAACTCTTCATGAGTGACCAATTATTCCTACCCTTTGTTTTCTATCTCTTAATCTGTGTAATAAGAGACTGTGGTATTCCTCAGAGCCTGGGCCCAAGGAAGGGCCTGAACACCCTCTCGGGTCAGACTCAGGTATTACAAGGCTGAAGCCCTGGAAGCAGAGGGGTGGGGCTAAGACCAGGAAGGGGAAATACAAAAAAACAGCCTAGCAGCTCAGTTGGGGCTGAGCTGCCCTGGAGGAAGGACACTTCCCTGCTAAGGCTGCTAACCAGGCAAGACCAGGGCTCTGAGGGCCTAATCAGCTTGCCCAGGCCCAAGGACTGGGAAGGAACCCCCGGATGGTGGACTAGGGCAAACATCCTGGAAACCCCTATCACCCTGAGGGGCTGCCCCTCCCTGGGGAGCAAGAGGTAGCCAACAACTACAAGGACCAGCTTGGATCCTATGACTTGGCGGAGCTTCCCTCAGTTGAGGATGCCGGTGACCCAGAGGAGCAGCAGGCTATATTGGAACCCTGTGACCTGGAGAAGTTACCTTCTGCTGATGGACCCGAGGACTTCCCCGATCTGCCACAGATGGACAGCGAGGGGCTTGTTGGAATCCCCCAGGCGATCTACCCTCCGGACCTCGAGGAACCCCTGGAGAATGGGTACCCAAATGCTGGATGGGAAGAAGTGGCCTGGGGCAGCTGAGCCTGCTGAAGATTTTGGCCAGCTTAAACAGGTGTCAGTGCATTGCAGCCCCACTGACCTGGTGACTGAGCCCAGTCACTGTTAGGGCCTTGGGCTGGGATGCAGTGGAGTCAGGTGGGCCTGCGTGCCTATCCCCACACTTTTGGCTTTCTGTCGACCACCCAGTGTGCTATAAACCCATTTTGCTTGCCTTGTCTTGCCTTGCCAAGAGGCTGAGGGCTACTGACTGCTTTGCTTGCTCACCTCACCTGGAGGCTGGTGGCTGCTGACTGTACACCTGCTGGTAGCAAGGGACTGTGTCCTTCCTCGAAGCCTGGGCCTGAGGAAGGGTCTGAACACCTGGATGGACGGTCACCATTCCACAATCAATTACTGATCCTGGCGAGGACCTTTCCTCTTATCCCATGATAGCTGACTTTTCTTAAGAGCCTTTTATGAGTGACCTTGTCAAAGGCTTTCTGAAAATCTAAGTACACAATATCCACTGGATCCCCCTTACCCATTTAGTTGATGATCCCCTCAAAGAATTCTAGTATATTCGGGAGTCATTTCCCTTTACAAAACCCATGCTGACTATTCCCCCCCCCCCCCAAAAAAAAAAAAAACATGTTAATCTATGCATCTAATAATTTTGTTCTTTACTATAGTTTCAACCAATTTGCCTAGTAGTGAGCTTAGGCTAAGTGGCCTATAATTGCTGGATCATCTATGGATCATTTTTTTAAAAATTGGCATCAAATTAGCTATCCTCCAATCATGTGGTTCAGAAGCTGATTTAAATGGTAAATTGCATGCCATAGTTAATAATTGTGCAATTTCACATTTGAGTTCCCTGAGAACTCTTGGGTGGATACCATCTGGTCCTGGTGACTTATTACTGTTTAATTTATTAATTTACTCCTCTAATGGCACTTCAGTATATGACAATTCCTCAAATTTCTCAGCTAAATAGAATGACTCAGATTTGGAAATCTCCCTCACATCATCATCCGTGAATACTGATACAAATAAGGCATTTAACTTCTCCACAATGCCCTTATTTTCTTTGAGTACTCCTTTAGTATTTCTATCATCCAGTAGCCCCACTGAGTTTTTTTTAAACAGGCTTTCTGCTTCTGATGTGTGTTAAAAACATTTACTGTTGCATTTTGAGTCTTTGACTAGCTGTTCTTCAACTTCTTTTTTGGTCTTCCTAATTATATTTTTACTAATCTGACTTAGAAAGTAACAGTAGGATGTGGGGGGTGGGGGTGGTGGTGAGGAATAGACCCATAATTTATTCATTTCATTTAAAAGGGATGAAATAGCTTCCATTTCAACAGTAGCTTGAGATGATGTTAAAAAGTTGCACTTTTTAAATCATTGGGTCTAGATAACAGATATCTGCCAATTTTAAGAGATGGACAAGATATTCTCTGGATAGTTGATAATTATCAGGAAGACCCAGTTTTCACAGATGGCAGCAAATTTGCTGCCATTAGATATACCTTTCCAATTGACTAATCAGGTTTGTGAAGACCTGCACAGCCAATCAGGAAGTAGATCACTGTAGTCCACCCCTGCAAGTGGAGGAGCACTGAATTGAAGAGACAGCATTTCCTTTTGACTCAGCACACTGAAGACACAGTGATGTGTATTTGTTAGGCAGTCGAAGAGAGATGCACAAGGTGTTTTAAGTATTTTGCGTATTTTCCTTCTACTACCACTGAAATGATGCTACTGTGTAGACCTGCCCTAAGTCACAGAACATTGAGGAAGTTCCAGAAAACTGGAGGAAAGCTAAACTTGTGTCAGTATTTTAACAAGGCAAATGGGATGAGGTGGGAAATGTTTGCATGGCAATAATCCTGGGAAAAATGAGGAACAGCTGATACAGGAGTCGATCAAAAATTAAAGAAGGGAAATGTTAATGCTAATCAATATGAATTTATAGAAGTCAAACTAATTGGATAGCTTTTTGATGTGATTATTCGTGTTGAGTTTGCTTGATAAAAATATGTAATGGATAATGATGTAATACACTTAGTCTTCTTTAAGACATTTGACTTGACACTTCATGATATTTGGATTAAGAAACTAAACAAATATAAAATCAATAAGGTACACAATAAATGGATTAAGAACTGGCTAACTGATAGGTCTCAGCATGTTGTAAGTGGAGAATCATCAATGAGCAAATATTTCTAGTGGAAGCCTACAGGGATTAGTTTTTGGTTCTGTGCTATTTAACATTTTTATTAATGAAATAAAACATAAAATCATTATTGATAAAGTTCCCATATGACCCAAAGACTGGAGGAGTTTTCACTAAGTCAATAAGTTGTTAATAAGTAACTAATACACAGCAATCTGAACTGTTAGGTAAAGTAGACCTGAGCAAACAATACAGATTTCAATATAGCCAAATGGGAAGTCATATACCTAGAAACAAAGAAGTCAGGCCATACTTACAGGATGAGGGTACTTGAGCAGTTCCCAACATGTGGCCCAAGGGCCCAAAGTAACCCCCAAGTGCTTTCAAGGTGGTCCATGGCTCCCCTCCTGCTGGTTGTGGGAAGGAAGCCACTGCCTAAGGACCCAGATGCAGCGTGTTTCCGTGGGGCTAAAAGACAGGTTCAGGATCCTTGCTGAAGCCACGGGGATGGGAAATTAGCACTCTTGCTCCCCTGGTTGCAGCAGGGAATGCTACAAAGCACTCTGCCATGGTCCCTAGGTGCTGGGGTCCCAGCTGGACCCAGAGGGAGGGGAGCACTGGTCTCCTTTTCCTTTGGCTGCAGAAGGGAGACAATGCTTAAGGACCCAGGTAGAGCAGGTGGAGCTACAGGATGTGTTCGGTTTCCCTGCTGCAGCCAGGGAAACGGGATTGACAAGGAAGCAATGTCCTCACTGAACTCCCATTAAGCTTCAGGGCAGTGGGGGCCCTGCTGGTGAAGAGTGGTGATGCTTCAGGATTCCAGAAATGATATCTGTGGCCCTTGAGCCAAAAAAGTTTGGGAACCACTGAGCTACTCTATCCCGGGAAGCAGTGACACCGAAAAAGACTTCGGCTTAATGTAAGTGTGAGCTCGTGGAGAAATCCTGTGGCCAAAACAATGCATTTTCTGAATCTATAAATGGAAATATTGAGTACAGTTAAAGGGATTATGTAGGGCGACATTGCTGTATTTTTGATTGAGTGGATTCATAATTTATTAAGGATATGGAAAAAATTAGGTGTATTACAGTTCGTCATTCTGTCATATCTTGTCCCTGATTGAAAGGAAACAGAAGAAGCTTTTTCAAAGCATCCATTCATTTGTCAATGTTCTGGTACCCTTAATTAAAAAACAAACCAAAACAAAAAAGCCTTCCCTTAAACAACTAGAAATAATAATCCCAATAATAAAACTTTGCAATCAAAGTCTTGTAAAAGTTTTTATTCCCATTACAGGTCAGGAAAACTGAAGGTCTAAGTTCCAAAGGAATAACCATGTTAGTTTAATTCAGCAAAATAAACAAGGAGACTAGTGGCACTTTTAAAGACTAACACGCAATATGCTGTAAATAAGTTTGTTAGTTTTTAAAAGTGCCACTAGACTCCTTGTTTGTTTTGTGACAGTCCAAGGTTACGAAGTAAGGCAGGGAAAAAGCCGACCTCTAGAAAATGTTCCAACCATTAGCTGACACGTGCAGATTATTAATGTAGTTTGCAAATATTGTAGCAAGAAGAATGCCTAGATGGGTGTCAGTGCACCTGTTATGATCTTTTATCTACTTATTGCTTATCCGCAACTGCTCGTATGATGCCCTATAGCTCTGCCAAGCTAGACCTGAAAAGAATTTATAAAAAAGCCAAATCCCAAACAAGTTACCACATTGTGGTTATATACTTTAATGCATTCTGTATATTGCGAGATCAGTATCACTTTAATGACAGATTTCTCCATCATCATTCACACATAACCATTGCTTTCGCAGTAGGATTAACTATGCAGCCTCTAGGCATGATAGCGAGATCAGGTCAGGGAATTGGTTTGGCCTTGCCTCAGTGACAGGAGAGAGCAAAATTGGGTTTTAGTAAGTATAAATCTTTATCTCTTCTAATCAAATTTAGAAATGTGACTATGAACACTTACAGACATTAATGTCATATTAAAGGAATCCGTACTGCAGTTTCCAATATAAAAATTGCTGCGATAATGAAATAACATTGCACTAGCCTGATATATGGTATTAGCCAAATGTGTTCAGCAAAATTCACAAATATGATGTGATAGTTTTCTTTCAACTGAAAAACAGAAATAGACTGTAGGACAAAAGTAATTCAGTGCAGTAAGATACTATGTCCTGAAGACCAGCAAAATAGGTCATCATACGGAACTAGTTTTCTTTTTCATAGTAATGTACGGAAGTGCTTAAACACGCTAGTGATGGTTCCTGGCTCATTCAGCAGTAAAGAATTGGAGTCCCTGGCTGGAGATAAATTCCCTGCAACTTCTTTTGTTATTGCTTCTTGTGGGCGGGGGAAGGGAATGCTGGGGGGGACTAAGAAAGCAGGATATTAAACAGAATTTGAATTATGCTTGTCTAAATTCCATTTGATATTAAATTAAACATATCACAAACTTTATTAATAAAATATGATACAGACATAAAACATACCCTGATCTGATTAAAGGAATGATCAGTAAATAATTGTTACTGACAGTAATTAATTATGATTAGGGGCTCTAGTGTGGCGTAGAATTAAATTCCTTACTTTGCCACAGGTTTCCCGTGTGACTTTGGATAAGTAACTTCATCTCTGTGTTTCACCACAGTAGCATCTAACTCAGAAAAGGGAATGTGGAAGCTAGTTAAATGGAAATTAGAAAAAAAGGCCCAAACATGCAAGTTACACAGATATTTTTTTTAAAATACCATAATAGGAGCTTAAATCAAATATATACCCCAATTTAAAAAAAAAAGAATCACAATGCCCAAGCAACAAAGTAAAAGAAATTAGAGATAAAAAGACATCTTTTAAAAATTGGAAATCAGATCCTACAGGAAGCTTCCCAAGCAATCGGTAAGGGTCAATGGACAATCAAGGTGCAAATAGATCAATCAAGAAAGATAAAGCCATATTGGACAAGGTAAATGAATTCTTTGTATCCATCTTTGCTGCAGAGGCTTTGAGGTAGATTGCCATAACCGAGTCATGCAGTTTAGGTGAAAAATAGAAGGGACTGTCCAAGACTAAGGTGTCATCAGAGGTGGTTTATTAAACAGTCACCAGGACCAGCACCAAAGAGGCTTTCAAATATGAAATTGCAAAACTACTAACTGAAGTACGTAAACCAGCACTTAAATCACCTTCTGTTCCAGATGACTGGAGGATGACTAATGTGATGCCAAAGTTTAACAAAAGGCTTCAGAAGCTATCTTCACAGTTACTAAGGTTAGAGATGGATCCCACACAGCTGGGTGACCAGACAACAAAATGGCAGATGAAATTCAATGTTGATAAAGGCAAAGTAATGCACATTGGAAACATAATCCCAACCATTTATACCAGGGGTGGCCAAACTTATGGAACGCAGGAGCCACACAAGTTGACTTTTAAACCTTCCAGAACCACACTGAGCCACATAGCAATATACTTTTACCTACTCCAGAATTACTGAGTTTAAAATTCTTTTCAGAAATATTGATCCTCCTAATGTCAGATTCTAATTACTTAAGGTTACCATGAAAACTACGTCTGGCCCTAGCCCCGACTCCAGCCCTCCAACCTCCTCCCCCCACCCAGTCCCCACTCCGGCCCTTCATAGTCCCCTCCACCTCTACCCAGCCTCCACCAGCCCCTACCCAGTCACTGTTGGAGGGGCACTTGTGTAACACTCTGCCATAGGAGTTGGCTCCCCCTCCCTCTTGCAGCCCTGGTCCAAAGTGGTCATGTCCCTCCAGCAGGAGTTTTTCCCCAAACCTGTGGGTAGGGAGCTGACCCTTCCCGCCAGGAGGAGTCTGTCCCCAGGGGTGTGTGTGCCCCTACTTCCCTCTCCCCTGTTGTGCATGTGGAAGTGGCCAGTCACCCCACTAGCCAGTGATATCCTTTGCCACCCAGCACCACAGATGCTCCCAAGGCACTAACCCGATCAAAGGGCAGCAGTACAGGGGGTTGGGGAGGGGAAGAATTGTGGGGCACGGTCCATCCCTTGCTGCTGCGGTCATTGACATTAAGAGCAGTGCCCCATTCCCTCGCTAGCTGAACAGAACCTCTGCCATGGGGCAATTATTACCTCTCTATGGTCCCTGGGTGGGCAGCCCTGGGATAAGTTGCGTCTCCCTATGGAGGGCGCAGTGGGAGGCTCCCTCCAGGAGAGCAGAAGAGTCTAGGTACCCAGAGCCCATTCAAAGCCATGGCTGTGGGGTGAGCAGTAGTTGGGCTGGGGCAAACCTCTCCTATAGCCAATGAGGGTGGTGCCACTGGCCGCTTCTGGAGGAAGCCAACTGGGTGTGAACCAGCCAGTTGGCAGCTGCTTGGGTGCAGAGAAAGAGCTGCCGGTGCTCCCTGGCTCCCCACCTTGCGGCAGTCTGGCATCAGTGCTGCTCCTCCTCCGTCCCTAGGAGGCCAGGAGCTGGCACCAGGGCAGGGCAAGGAGGAGGGTGTGGGGTGGCAGAAATTGATTCGAGACATTTATTTGCTGCTGTTCTTCCATGAGCTGCACTTTTTTGTTCAAGTGCCACATGTGGCTCCCCAGCCATAGTTTGGCCATGCCAGATATATATGGATGATGAGGTCTAAATTTGCTGTTACACTCAAGAAGGAGATCAGGGCATCACTATGGAGAGTTCTCTGAAAACATCTGTTCAGTGTCAGTCACAAAAGCTAACAGAATTTTAAGCACCATTCAGAAAGGGGTAGATAGGAGACATTATAGTACCACTATTTAAATCCATGGTACACTCACCCTTTGAATAAATTATGTAGTTCTGGTCATCTGACTTTTATTTAAAAAAAAAAAAAAAAGGGAAGGGAGAGAGGGGGGCAACAAAATGATTGCCTATAGAAGCTGTCACATATGAGGAACGATTAGAAACACTGGGACTTTTCATCTTCGAAAAGAGACAATTAAGGGGCTATGTGATAGAAGTCTATAAAATCATGAATGGTGTAGAGAAACTGAGTAAGGAATTGTTTATCCCTTCACATAAGACAAAATTGGGTTATCTATTGAAATCAATAGACAGTGGGTTTTAAAAACCAAAAGGAAGTATTTTTTCATGTACTCTACAGTCCACTTGTGTAGGCCATTACCAGGGATGCTGTGAAGGTCAAAAGTGTAAAATAAAAGATAAACATACAGACAATAGACTTGTTAATAGCTATTAGCCAAGAAGGTCAGAAATGCATCTGGGTGTTCTAGACCTCCAATGGTGAACCTGGATGACAAAGGATGGATCACTTGACAATTGCCCCGTCTGAAGCATTTGGCATAGGCCACTGTCAAAAGCCAAAAGCAATGAGAGTCTTGTGGCAATTTACAGACTAACAGATTTCTTCAGTCATAAGCTTTCGTGGATTCCAACCCACTTTGTCAAATGCATCATATACTATCACAACTTTGCTAGCTAGTTGGGGGCAAAACGTGTGTGCTAGGCTCTCGTGATCCTTGTGTATCTGAGTACAATGTCTGTGAAGTATGATGCAGTGGGAAGGAGAGTGTCTTTTTTGCCTGCTTGACTTCACCTTCAGTTTATATATATGCCAGACAGAGTTGTGTGTTAGTTAGTAAAATATCTTCTGTTACTTTTTTGACATTGTTTTTCTTTCCTTTTTCATCTCTTTACTTGTATAGAGTGTACATATGACAAACATAAGTGATAAATTGCATAAATATCGGGCAAAGATATGGGACATGCACTGTAAATATTTGTATTTGTATATATTTGTAAGTATTTCTATTGCTATTGTGCCTTTTTTACTTCCAGCTTTTTATTACTAAGCAGAAACATAATCTAGTAAACATTCATAGCAATAGATTTTTTTTTTTTTTTTTTTTTTTTTTTAGGAAAAACAATCACTAATAAAACCATATTATACTAAATCCTCAGCTGGTGAAGTTGGCATAACACCTCCTACATCATTGGAGTGCTGACCTTTTGGCTATGTTCACACAGGGCAGGCTTGTTTCGAAACGACATTTCGAAACAAGCTGTTTCGAAATAACATGTTATTTCAAAACACCTTATTTCGAAGGACAAAAACCTTGTCCTCGAAATAAGGGAGCGAAATAGCAGGTCCACAGTGTGGACCTGCTATT
>ML682015.1:8672106-8781334 GCA_007922195.1 Podocnemis expansa | reverse complement strand
GGCCATGCCCCCTGCAGGAGCGGAGGTGCTGGGGATTCCCGGCCGGCGCTCACTCCGGCCCCGGCAGCAGCGGACTCCAGCCACGCAGCGGGCTCCAGTCCCCTGCAGGCACTGGCGGAGTGAGGCGTAGCCCTGCCCATGACTCCGCCAGTGCCTGCAGCCCTCTGCAGGCACCGGCAGGGTGAAGCGCCCAGCCGTGCTTCAGCCCGCCGGTGTCTGCGGCCCTTGCAGGCACCCCCGCCTGAAGAGCTGGGCTGCTTCAGGCGGGGGTGCCTGCAGTCCCCCTAAGCGCCCTGGGAGAAAAGGTCAAATGCTGTTTCGAAACAGCATGTCCCGCTGGCATTGTTTTAAAAGGAGGTGTTTCGAAACAACGCCCTTTTGAAACAAAAGCAGGTTTAAGCTGTTTCGACAGAACGGCTGCATTTCAAAACAAGCAGTTTGCTTGTTTTGAAATGGCCGTACGTCGTGTGGCCATGGCTGTTCTTATTTCGAAACAACCCCTGTTGTTTCGAAATAAGAACTGTGTGTGAACATATCCTTTATATCAGCTGAATATCTGCCTGATCAAACATAAAGAATAAAATGTATTGGTAACACTTTTTGTTAAGGAATCACTGTGTGTTTTAAAAGCGTTTCTTCCCTTCATAGCAGAGAACATATGTATAATATCTTGATGTTTACTGTTTTTGGATGCCTGGATTTGCATTATTTCATGGTAAAGTTTACATAGTTTTTCACATTCCACTTAATCTGTGCATGTGAGGTTTTTTAGTCAGGGTGGGGGTTATATGTCAGATTTAACAGCAGATCAATAGCAGATCAATTCTTGCTTCAAATCAACAATGGTGAGATTTGTATGCAGTACCCAAAATGTCAGATTTGCTCAGAAATTAAATAAAATGTATTTGCTACTACTCAGCTTCTCTTGTCCTAAAACTTGCCATAATCTTGTCCAGCAAACATTAAGAAGGGCTGAGGTCCTGGTTCTGTGAAGTGCTGATTGCCCTTTGGAAAACATTCAACACGCTCAACTCTGATTGACATCTAGAAGAGATGAGGACACAGTCTTACTCTACATGGTGCAGGAATTCTTACCCTTGCTGAGCAGACTTTACATATTTGAGTCCAAAGATTCTATTCTTCCTTTTGCTTTTCAGAAAATAGCAGGTGATTTCCTCCTCCTCCTCTTTTTTCTTTTTAATTGATTTTCTATTAAGATCTTTATGTACCATTTTGCTACAGTCTTTGGCCCTGCCCTGCACTCCCCTGCTCAGGTGGGCTCCATTGAATTCTACCATGTAATCTGAAATTTCAAGAATCAGTCACTTATCTGCTTTTGTAGTAGCATTGTAAATGAAATATGGATGCATAGATTATGCTGCTTTTTTAACTAGTATTTCTGCAGCTAATCAGGAAAGAAAAGTTCAAGTAGAGGTCCAGGCTTCCACTTAGGTCTTAGTGGGGCAGGGTATTGAAATGGTGATGTGCAGGCTCTGTTGACAGCAGAGTACCTTCTCCTGCTGCTAGTCAATGTGTGAATTAGCATGGAGAAGGAGCTAGGTGGGTGAAAGAGAGATGAGCTGAGTCCGAGGCACTGCACTGCAAATTTGAAAAACTATTGGAAATAAAAGAAGCAATCCTGGCAGGAAACAAGTGTTCACAGGAAGAGGGAAGTGAAGCAGATGAGATCTGGATGACTGTAAAGACCAAATTTTGAAAAAAAAGGGAAGCACGACTGGCACCTGTGTTACGCATACAAGTACTGAAAAACTTAGTAATTCCCTGTGCTAGTGACTATTGCACACATGATCATGTTGTTTACGTTAGCTAATGCAGGTGGGCGAATGCATGTATACATCAAGTCTCCTGTTTTAAAATGCTGAACTAAAGAATATTTTAATAATTAAACAAGTTTCCTTGGAACTTGGATTTTTGAGTCTGTCTTAATTACTTTGTCTAATTAGTTTGGTATGACTGAAGTTATCATCAAAGCAAGGTTGAATTAAAGATAAATTTCAGATGTAATTTGACACTTTCACATTCAGATAAGTATTCTCAATGTTTTTTTTAAATTACTAATTTATCTATACTCTTTTTTATTAGTGTGCCCACTAAGTATTCGATACATTCAGCAGTATCAAAAATTTGGCTACACAAAATTGAAGCAAGAGAAAAACAAGTGACACAACATTGTAAAATTTCTCTAGTTATTTTCACATAACATTTTATGGCCTGCTATATTGATTACCTCTAGTTAGTATCTTGAACTGAAAAAAGGAGAATACTTCACTTTGGTTTTGATTCTAGGATTAGGAAACTTTTTTTTTTTTTTTAAGAGTAGCTGAATGAAATTTTAAATCGTCATTGCTGAAGATAACTTTATCCCTGGTTTCTCATGAAATAAAGGTATTTAATCATTACTGTAATATAGAAATGTCAATCAGTGTCTTTCCAAATATACTTCAGAAATATTTATTCAATACTTCTGCCTTTTCTGCATCATTATGGATTTTTTTTTAACTTCCTTATCTGTCATTGGACTTGTAGCATTACTGTGATTTAATTTATTCCTGATATATTTAAATAACTATTTCTTCTTGCGCTTAACCCTAATGGCTGTAGATTTTTTTTCACTGATACCATTAGTTTCATTGTAGTGTTTCCTAATTCCTGATTTGTATTCATTGCTGTCAGATGCCTCACATTTTAAATTGTGTTGATATGTTATTTCTACTGCTGCCTAGATCTCCCATTTTAATCATGACTATTTTAACTGAAGCAGTCTTCTTTCATGGTAACAGAATTGTGTTTTTTTCTGAGCATCTAATAAAGCATTCATAATTCCTGATTGACTTTCAAATGTTTTATGTTTACTTTTTTCTCTTACTCAATTTTGTTCACAGTTATTTTCAGCATTGGACAATTGGCATTTTTAAAGCAGCCTGTGGATTTCTACATCTAGATAGCCAACTGTACATTTAAATTATACCTTCTAAGGTTGTGATAGATTTTAGTTTTGGAAAAGACCATTTTTATTGTGTAGCCCAACATTCAGGGTAGTATAGCTCACAGAAGTTTACAAAGTAATTCCTGTATCAGCTTGTGGGTTGTGCGTGGCAGGTGTGTACTGTAGATGTGAAGAAACATCTCACTCAGTGCATACAAATAACATTTCTAGTTATATGTTTGGTAAAACACCACTATTATTTTGGACTCAGTCCTCAGAGATGTGGAGTACTTTGGCTTTCTGCTAACTTCAGAGAGAGTTGCAGGTGCCCATGTTTGTGTCAGGTGATATGAAAGTATATGTAATGTTAGTTACAATACCTATATACAACTATGACATCATTTTAAACAGAAAGGGAATAGACTTAAGACAACTCATCCTCAGGGCTTATCAGAAATTTAGTTTTGTTTTCAAGTGTTTTATTTGCCCTGTAAACTAAAGTGATACCTTAAACTTTTCTATTTTATTCTACTTTATACACAGTTAAAAGAAAAAAAGGGGTGGGAATGTCTGTTTGTGTCCAATCTTTTCACTCCTTTGACTCTTTTCTGGTCCCCCTTTCTCAATCTGTCTTCTGCTGGCCTGCCTTGCTACCCACTAAATTTGAAGTTGGGTCTGAATATTGCTCAATAAGCTTGTCTTAGGAGCTTCTTGTGAGCCAAAGGAGCGTTTGGACACTAGTCTCTTTTACATTGCTTCCTTCTCAAATGAGATTTTCCATTTTGTCTCCTTTGTTCAAAACCTTGGTGACTTCAGCTGAACTTCCCTTTTTCCTCTTTCTCACCTCTCGTATTTGTGCATCTGCTTATCACCATCTTCACAATACTGTGACTGCCTTGACTCCAGCTTTTCTGACATCCTTATACATGTCTTTGTCTCTTCTTGTCTTGAGTGCACCTTTTTCTGTGACCTTCCCAAGATCCAACTGTCACTCCATTCTGTAAAAAAAAAAAATAAAAAAAAAAAATCTACAATTCTACCAAAGAACCTTTAACTTCAAGGAGCTCTTTAGGCTTCCATCTGCAAACAGTTCCATCATATCTATATTCCATGTTCCTTTCTATAGCTTTTTATTATGGTTTTGTTCTCTTCAGAGAAAACATTTGAAAATCTGAGTCTCTTGGGTTCATTACAGACAAACTGTTTTAATTTCCTGATCCAAACACAATCTGTATTATATGAAAGCTTTCTCTTTTTCTCTCATAGATCCAGGTTTGCACAGACAGCAGTTTTTCCTGCAGAGACCATCAAATGTGGTAACTGTTGAGGGAAAAGATGCCGTTCTTGAATGTTGTGTTTCTGGGTTTCCCCCACCCACTTTCACCTGGATGCGAGGAGATGAAGTGATTCCTATCAGGTATTTCATACTTCTGTCCCTTTTGTAAGAAAACTTCATTTTTCAGAGTGAATTAAAGGTAAAGGCATTAACTACTTATCTTGTGTGTCATCAATTTGGTGGACCTTTTGAGGAGGTCAAGGTTTCATTCTAAGTAATAAGAAGACTCAGTGTACACATCTTGTGTTGACTTAATTTGCAGCTGTACATTCACATCAGACAGTAGAATTGGCAGAAATTTTTTATGACATACTATTTAAATCAGGTAGAGCACCATTCAAAATTTAGTTGTAACATTTAATAACAACATTATAAGCTCAGAGCTAGTCAGTGGAGGAGGCTTTACAGAGTACATTAGCTCTTTGCTGCTTTTTCTTTTGTATATGGAGAAATTATTTTAATGTGAACATGGGTATTTTTGTTAATATTACAGATCCAGAAAATATTCGTTATTGGCTGGCAGTAACTTACTCATTTCTAATGTGACTGATGATGATTCTGGGACATACACTTGCATTGTCACTTACAAGAATGAAAACAGTAGTGCCTCTGCAGAGCTCACAGTTATGGGTGAGTACAGATTTCCATACTCACAGCTTCTAAGGTCAGAAGGGGCCAATATAATCATCTGGTCTGACCTCCACCACAATGCAAGCCACAGAACTTCACCCACCACTCCTGCAGTAAGCCTCAAACCTATTACTGAGTTACTAAAATCCTCAAATCATGATTGCTTAGTGCAAGAGGAATCTTTTGCTTTCACAAGAATGTTGATAAGCATTAATGCCTCTATAGCTCCTTCCTCTGCAAGTCTCCATGCACTTATCTGTAAATAGGTGTGTTGTCCACCCTACTTTGAACAGGATTTTCACCTATCTATAAAAGGTATATATGCATAATCCGTAAACCTCATGAAAGAACATCAAACTGTTGGGTAAAATGTCTCAAGATGTCTCTGAATTGTTATTGTTTGCTTCTAGAACATTGGCGTCAAGTCCTAACTAGCTTCATTCAATTAACTCTTTTTTTTTTCTGGTTTATATCATCACAAATCAGTATAAAGGTACTCTGCAATCTTATCTTAGCAAGATGTCCATATCTATAGTATTGCTTACAGAAATTGCCTTTCTGTTTCCTCTTTCTCTTATGACTCCATGGCTGTCCTTTAGAAGAGAAGGATGCAATTGCGCAGGGGCCCAGTGATTATAAAAGGGGCCTAGGCCATGAATGGAAGGGTTAAAGTTTCCTCTTGAGGATTGAGTAGGTAGCTCCCTGTCCTGCCTCTTCTGTTTGTGTCCTCCGCCCACATCAACTTTGCTCTGGGCCCAACCCTTTCCCCATTCACTGCTGTGTCCACCTTATTTCCCTGCATGGGCCCAGGTCTTCTCTTCCATACCCCCTTTCCCCTCTCAACACTGCCCCCATCCCCTGCTGGTCTTCCTGCTCAGTCCCTCCAGTTGTCGCGTATCGACCAGGGGGAAAGGGGAGTGTGGAAGAGAAGAGGGGGATCAAGTGATCGGGGCATGGTGAGGAGTGGTGGAGGTGACACGTCCTAGGGTAAACTGGACAGGGTCATGGGCAGAAGGGAGAGATAGGGTTGTCAGTGACCCAGCTTCACAATCAAGTAGTATGCACCTGTGTTGTTGCTTTTAGTGGAAAGACTTTAACAACCATCATGTTCAACTTTAGGAATTCAAGTAAAAAATATGTTGACTTCACCCTAAGTTTGGAAGTTCAGTTTTCATATCACTGACTGTAAAATGATTCAGTGAGGATTTCCTGGGTTACTCTCTACATATTTTTTTCTCCTTTGTTTTAGATAATAAGTTTACTGGCTAACTAACAAAATACATTAATGGAAAGGTGTCTTAGAAATTTTGAAACAGGCTTTTGTCCTCAATTGTGTCAAGTTTTAAGAGAACCAGAATTATACTAAATTCTGAGAGGTTTTTTTTTTCTTTTGTCAGAGAACAATACCAAACTACATTAGCATTATTCAATAAGATTTAAGGAGCTACATAGATAATACTTAGTTAAACAATAGCATAATTTCAGTGTGCTATTCATTTTGTATTCTGGTTTTAAAGCTTATGCATAAAAATACTTTCATTAGAGAACAGAGCCCAAATTTGGATTATAGGATATTCAGTGCTCGTATAACAATATCCTTTTATCAAGCCATAATGTGATGTTATAGTAATTACACATGATGGAAAACTTTCATTCTTTTACTTTCTGTACATTGATACAATACAATGTTTTATTAGCTACAGTATGAAAATAAAAAAAAAGCACTTTATAATTGCAGAAGTTCACTTTTAACTATTTATTGTAAACCTATGCTTCCATTTTGTGAGGAATCAAACACAGAAATGGAAGACAACTTCCACAATAAAGTCTTTATTTAGCTTTTCTGAAAGGTGGTATTTGGAAACCAAGAATGTAATTATACAGAAATGTAGTTAATGTGGATGGAGAAAAATCTATAAATGTGACTCTTATATTTCTCTTCACCTGTAGTAGATTACAGGCCCCTTGGGCATGGGCCATGGCTGAAATTTCAAAGCTCTTTAGAGGATTTGGCCATCCATTTTTGATGAAAATTAATAGAAATTACATATCCAAGTCCTTTAAAATTCTGAAAGGCTCAGCCCATGTCTTATTCTTTGTAATGCATTTGCCTATGACTATAGAAATATATAATATTATATGTATTTAAATATATGGCTATGTCTGTATGGATGGCAGCAAATTCACCCCATCAGGTTGATTTATCTGGTTCAATTGAGTGTCAGTGAAGACCCAAACAATTGATCTGAAAGTTGACATATTAACCCACACTCCAGAAAAACTGTGGTACTGCATCGACTGGTACACATTTCCCACCAATGCAGTGTAATAGAGAGAGTGTGTGGAACAGAACTTAGGAAGTCAACATAGGTTGCACAAGCTGTTCTACATAGATTGCATAACTTCTGTCAACTGCTACCAAGTTTGCCAGTCAATGTAGCCCTAGTTCCATAATAGCATCATGCTCTAAAAGGTGCTTTATCTAGAAATTGTTTACATTTATTTTCATGATTGTGCAGAGAGAAATATGTAATGGGGAATGTAATAAAATTTTGATGAAAAATTCAAAATTCTATATTTTGGTACTATAGTGATAATGGTCCTGTAAGAAAGTTAGAAAAGTTTTGAAAGGTGACTCTTGTTACTTACTGAGCCCAACAGTGTGAATGAGACTGAGCCAGAATAAAAGATGACACAGTCATTGATCCAATGAGAATTAAGTCTGTTTGATGCAGAAATATGTATACACATGCAAAATATGTAATAAAAATACATAATACAAACATTGTGCATATAGAACTGGGCTTTTTTTTTTTGCATAATTGTCTATTCATATTAACTAATCAAATCAAATCATAGGGCTGGAAGGGACCTCGTGAGATCATCGAGTTCAACCCCCTGGGAATTGAACCCAGGACCTTCTGCATGTTAAGCAGAGGTGCTAGCCACTACACTATTTGCAACTAATGATGACTTTGAAAATACAATAAATATAGCTGTGTGTTTCTGAAGTGCAGTTTAGATAACCTTTAATAGTTTAGTCATTTATCTTCATAAGGACATAGGGTGGCAGATTTAAATTAAAAAGACTTATCCTATCATTTCCTAGACTCATAGAATATTAGGGCTGGAAGGGACCTTATGAGGTCATCTAGTCCAACCCCCTACTAAAAGCAGGCCTACTCCCACTAAATCATCTCAGCCAGGGTTTTATCCAACTGGGTCTTAAAAGTTTCCAAAGATGGAGAATACACCATCACCTTAGGCAACCCATTCCAGTGCTTCACCACCCTCCTAGTGAGAAAGCTTTTCCTACTAGCCAATCTAGACCTCCCCAGCTACAGCTTGAAACATTTGCTCCTTGTTCTATCCTCTGTCACCACAGAGAATTGTTTAGCTCCCTCTTCTTTGGAGCACCCCTTCAAGTAGTTGAAGTTAGTTATCAAACCCCGCCTCAGTGACAGGTAAGAAGTATTTCATTTATAATTGTACAGGTATTTGTAACAAGCATTATGTTCATATTGTTCCAGTGTAAAAGTTTCAATAAAGACTATACATAGAGTAATGGAAATCCCTATATCCCTATTTTCTTAAAAATTGTGTGTGTGTGTATGTATATCTGTTAAATTCATCTCTGTAAGTAGGAAACTCTCTGAGAAGTTTACCAGGTTGCTTGTACCATTAGCTTAACTTATAGATATGTAACAGTTATTCAATTATTCTATTCATTTTCCATTAGCAGAACATAAATCTGTGCATTTCCTTCAAAATAAGTGTGGTTATTTATCTAACAAAAACCTGTGAATTGAAAATTCATCTTCTTTTGTAAAGCATCCATTGTTCACTAGATGGATAATTTCTTTAACATAAAGTTTGTATGTGAGTATGTTGTAGAGAGAAGGGCAGGCAAAACATTTTACATGTGTCAGCTAAAATATGAAACACTCCAATAATTAAATCTTTCCTGGAGGCTATTTGAATGGCCCAATGCTAGTTCAGAGTTAATTACATCACATGATAGGTGTTAGTCTTTTATCTTTTATATAATTAAGCTATCTGGCAAGAAAATAAATGTTTTTCACTGAAAAGAGCCAATGTATCATTTCTTTTAAGAAGCTTAAAACAACCTCTCATCTACACTTTCCATAATACTAAAAACGCATAAAGGAATGAAAAAGCTGGGAAGACTAACTAGTAATTTATGCTAAATTTTAATTCTGAATATTTCATGTAAAATTCTTCATGTCGGGATATTAGCATTGGGCAGTACTAAGTGAAAAGGTCCAATAAGTATTAAATTCTTGCTTTTTAAACCAGCTGCATGCTTAGCAATTGTTTTAATGGGCAAGGCTAAGTAAAAACAAATATTTAGTTATGACAATCACTACTATGGTTAGTTTAATTGAGATCCATTATAACTTCTCTTTTCTAGATCTTCTCAAGCTTTCAGAAGCATTTATTTATAGAGGTTGAAAAGAACTGGCATTGGCCACTGTTGGAAGGCAGGACATTGAGCTAGATGAACCATTGGTCTGACCCAGTTTAATCATTTTTATGTTCTCATTAAATGTTCCTATTTGGTCTTTGGGTGACAATGTTAAACCTTGAACAAAATCTCTTTAGTTTAGACATTTATGTATGGAAGATGAGCCCTGAGATGCACTGGATATTTAGCTCTGATCAAGCAAAGATTTTCCACAGTGCACATTTTTACTTCTGTATGGATCCCATTGATTTCAGCACTAAGTAAGAGCGTGGGTTTCTAACTTCAGGTGCCAGATTAGGTCCTAATTTTGCAAAACTGACTTTTGAAAGCATTTATTGTCATGGGTGCATATTTCTGATGATCTCTAAAGTCTATACATTCCAAAGGCAAACATGACTGTCAGATTTCAAATAACATAGAATTACCATTGTGCCTGCAAAGTATAGGAGGACGTATGTGGTCTTTTGAGGATTTAGCAATTTTTTAAAATCAAATAAACAATTGTATAGTAATATGATACTTTTCCAGGTTCATAGCAAAATAGTGCTTGGATTTCAAAGCTACTTTTAATTGGCTTGAGATTATTACACATAACATAATTGGTGCTCTCTCTGTGATTTAAAGATCTGGAAAATGTTCCTTCAGGAGCAATAGAAAATCAAATAGTTTCACAGCAGTGCTTGGTCAGAACCATAAGTTTAGATAGTTTCAGGTCACTGATTTGAGAAACAGCCTGCAAAAGCAGGAGACTGAGTCCAAAGGATAGTCTTGGTAGAAAAAACACAGTTCCTAGCTTTGACAGAGCAACTTGTATGTAATCTATAAAGAGACAACATAAAAAATCCATCCAAACTGCACCCATGTAAACACATTTTACTGTTGAGGTTTTAGGATCAACTGATTTTTGTATCAGTTCTCTTTTCCAACAAGAAAGATGAGCATCCAGTGTTCTGAGCCAGGTTTCCAACAATGCTAGCTTAGTTTGCCAAGACCAAGATGGAGTCAATATTGTGAAGGATAGTCAAGCCAAAGTTTGCTCTTTGGTTTAATTTCCACACCACAACTTCCACTGTTATAATATGTGTGAATAGATCAAATGGATGGAAAATACTGACTACAGGAGGCCTGGAGCACATTCCTCTTTATGAATCATTTAGGAACAGTGTAAATGCTAGGAGAAAAACTGTGTTGGAAAAAAAAAAAAACATTGTTTGAGATACCTAGAAACAAAAGCCAGAAAATTATATATTAGAATTATAGAACAGTCTTTTGAGCTTATCCTGCTGGGCACAAGCAGAGAAGGATTTACAGCTTACCTGCATTCTCTCCTCCCTCTCTCCATCCCACACTGCCTACAACAGGCCTTTGTGTTTCCCACATGTGGAAGTAATGAGAGAGCGGGAATAGCCAGGCCAGCTCTGAACAGCGAGGCGGATGGGAGAAATGGGCTGGAGTGACCGGCTTGGGCAGCTCTGGGCAGAGGGGGAATATGCTCACATGTGGGCTTTAGCTTCAGGCCTATCCAGGGGATGGAGCCTGAAGGAGAAGAGGAGGAGCAAGATTAGACAACTGGAGAAAGGAGGAGAAGCAAGGGGCAAGGCCAGAGTTCCAACATTCATGAGGGCCCCCCAAATTGGTTGGGGCCCCTGGGTATGGGCCCTATTGACCCATGTGGTAAACCACCACTGTTTAGGGACCATTATGTGTATGCCTACTCTGCCTAATTTGAAATCTGACCCTGGGCACAAGTCTTGAAACATGGAACAAGGAGTCAGCCTACTGTGGATGTGAAAAATATGTCCAAGGATATACCATTTTATTAAACATCAATGGTTAAATAGGTCCCTCACTGTTCTTAAATGCCTGATGAAGAAACATTCTTGGGTAGAATCTCAGCGGTTATAAATTGTAATAATGCCACTGAAAACACTGGAATGATAATAGTTTACTCCAGCTGAAGATGTGTCCCTCTGTATCAATGCATGGTAGCATGAGGTAAAGATACACAATTGTCTATTCTGGTAATACTTTTAAATGTTCTTTGTCTATCCAATAGCTAACCCCACAGTCAGAACCAGTCCAACCATATATGTGAACTAGGGCGCCAGGCTTTAAGGGGCACCAAAGTAGATGGAGGTGAATTTTTTCCCCTCTATTTAAAAACAAAAAGTTATCTTTTCTTATAACGGGGGGGGGGGGGGGAATCAGTTCATCTAGGGCACCAAAATGCCTTGGGCTGACCCCATCCATAGCAGCTATCAGAAGTAGATTCTTCGGTCAGGTGTTTTGTTCTGAATGCCAAATACAGTTCAAGCTGTTTAGATATTCTCAAACTTGAGTCTGCCACTCTACTTGGAACTATTTATTTAATAGAAGACTGGAGTGGAAATGGATAATCCAAAAGATTGCTTCATGATGCATTATTCCAAGCAGGGTGTGCTTTTTTTTTTGTTTGTTTGTTTTTAATTGCTGCTGTTGTTTTTTTGTTTGTTTGTTTTTTTGGTTGGTTGGTTGGTTATTTTTTCCAAATGTGACAAGTCATGAATAGGTTGTAAAAGCTCTCTTTGTGTCATTTTTACCATCACACTAAGGTGAAGGTCCAAAGTAAAATATAGGCTATCAGGTTTTTTCTTCCATTATTTCCATACGTATCAGAAGTGAATGCAGAATTAAATTACGAATAACAAAGTGTAACTCATCCCCTCTGTCATCTCTTCTTACTGTTGTTACAGTCCCTCCTCTTTGAAGAGCCCCAGCTCTTCAAATTGAAAGATATGCAGCCTACTCCTAAGTGCCTTGCCAGTTTGATCATGCTGGAAAGTCTATTTTTGTTTTATTCGTTCTAGGACATCTGCTGTTGGCATTAATGGAAGTTATGAGGTTAAATTCCTTGGAACTTTGAAAACATAAGGGCAAGTTTTATATTAAGACCTTTTGCTTCCAGGTGTTTTCAGAGTAATATTATCTATCAAAATATGTTTGTTATTTGACATGAATGATGTAAAGGAAATGTGTTTAGCTTGGGCACTGGGAAGAGATTTTGCACTATGTTTTTAGGAAATAAGATGGACTGGCCATGCTTAGTGAAGTACTAAGAGTTGCAGATATCAAAAAGAGTGAATGACTATCCAAGTACTGCTGATATGTCAAGGGTATACCTGTTAAAATGTAGCTAGTCCTCCCAAAAGATATGTTTTGCTCCCATTCTGTAAGTTCTCCCATCTTCAGAGCATCTGACAGAGTAGGATTTTCTTCCACAAAAGCTCACGCAATAAATAAATTTGTTAGTCTTCAAGTGTCACAGGACTCCTTGCTTGTTTTCCCAAAAGATAGGAGCTGAACTGAATGGATCAACAGATCTTTACATCTTTGTTTTCTCTTATTTAGACAAATTTTAAAACATGTTATGTAATTGATAGACTTCATGGGCAGCTGAGGAGCATCTATTTTCTATCCACTAAAAACCTGTTTGGACAATGTTTAGAGTGAGTTTTATGCAATTGATGGAGAAGCAGTAAAATTTCCTTGGGAATCACTCCATCCACTGTTGCATCATACTGATGGAGAAAATTTAATGATTATCTTAATGTTGGTGCAGATGCATGTGCTAACAATATTATGAAAGTAACACTACTGGGGATATATCATGCAGGTATCTGAAGATATTGGAAAGTCCTTCTCTTTAATTTTTTTAAAGAAATGGAAAATTGCAGAATTTGTGTCATACACAGTATTACATTTCTTGACTCTAGGTTTTCTTAAAATTGTGGTGGAAATTTTCCTCATCTCATAAGTTGGGTATCTGAATGCAAGACTCACACAATAAAGGCAGATCACTTAGGGTGGAGTACTTGGCAAATCTGATCATGAGTAAACGTTTTTTGATTTGCCTACACACCAGGTGAATTTTGTTTTTGGTAAGAAACAGAAGTGTGGGGAGATTGTCTGTCTGATTAAAGTCCATGGTTCAAGTTTGCCCATGTATGAAACACTTTATTGGTCTGAGACAGAAGGATGCTAGAGAAAGGAAGAGAAGATAGCATTGAAACTTAAGAGTCTAGTATGATTATAAAAGATTGAACATTTTCTGTAGATAATTAAAGCATCTAGAGTTGCTGTAAACAAGAATTTTTAAACCAGAGTTTTGATAGGGATATAAACCTGTATGTTTCCAGGCATATATCAACATCTAATGGAGGGCAAGGAAGACACTTTCCCCTTTAAAATATTGTTCCATAACTTTACTCTGAACCAGCTAGTCAGTCCAGCAATGTCAGTCAAAGATCCTAACTCAAAGATGAGTCCTGCTCTCTCCAGAATAGCATTTCCTTTGTTGCTATTTTCCTTGCTTTCTTGAAGCTGTTGGTGCTGGTATGAGCAGGTAGGTCTTCAGCAGCAGGATGGAAAAATTATGCTAGTATCCTACCCTTAAAGGGCTCTCACAAGAGTGACTCGCAGGTGAGCTCAGATCAAGAGAGAATGTCTGAGATGGAGTTTGGAAACCTGAGCACAGGCAGTCAATTTATGCTGACTGAGTGCATAGCTCACTCAGAGACTTCTGAAAATATGGTTCTTGTTAATACATCTGTGGGTTAGCATCTTACAAAAGTACAGACCTCTTTTCTGCCACTTATTTATGGGAGAGGGTTTAGTAAAACTCATCTTGTTTCTGGTTTCAGCTAACAGTCATGTTCAACCCAACAGCAGAATACTGGTATGTATGTAAGAGGAAGCTCTTTGGTTTTGGTGCTACCTTAACAGACCTAGGGAAAATAGTTAGTTAGAGACACTGAATTTGGGAATAATTTGCCAGATCTTTGTCACGGCAATGGAAATGCAATGGTTCCTGAGAAAATTCAAATCTGTGTGCTCAAGAAGATCAGTATTAGCATGATGCCTTTATTCTTCCTGTGCATTATTCTCTGATTTAGGAAATGCACCATTTTGTTGATCTGGATCTAATTATCATTCAAATCCACTATAACTATCAGACAGGAAATTGCTCAAATTGAAACTCATAAAAAGATTCAATTGTACTGTGTAATAGCAACTGTGAGACGTATTCTGCATAAGGGACAGATTACAATGATTATAGGTAGTCATCTGTAATTCTGTATGTATATTTTAATGATCTGATTTATATACATTATAAAACCTGAAGAGCAAGAACTATGTTGGCAACTAGACTTCTGTATGATTTATTATATCTCAAGACCCTGTACTGAGACTTAAACACTCTTCCCCCTTATAGCCAACACCAATGATTCTTGTGTTATAAGCAAACCAGCAAATGGCAGTCATTTGCTCTACCATGCTAGCTTGTTCTCACCCACTTGCTGGATGCTTTGCTACTCCAGGTACAGGGCCAGTCCACAAGGTTCTTAGATGCTGCTGGAGGATAGCATCAAACTCAGCCACCAGCTCCATAATTTTAAGGAAATTTCCTTTGTTTGGCAGATAGAGCTGATCTGAAGAGCCATGCAATGCTAGATTTTGGGAAGGAGACATTTTTGCAATGTCAATGAGCCTTTTCAGAACATTTTGCGAGTAAAGAGACTCTGATGCAATCTTCTCTTGATGCTGATCATCTGTGGTGGCCTTAGCCTTATTCTCATCTCAAACTCTTTCCACCTATGGAATGTACATGGTTACATCCATCTGAGATGGAGATATGGATGCTCCAGTAGCTGCCAGATCATCTGCACCCTGACTAACTGGAAGATCAGGCATCTCCTCACCATTCACATCCTCAGTGGGGACAGAAGGCTCACTGTGAGCATTTGTGTCTATGTATCTAAGGAGAGCTCCTTCCTGCTTAGATAGAAAGGCTTCCTTTGTTTTCTTTCTTTTTCTGAATGCTGCCCCAGAGGGGGAGTTTCTTCTTTCACACATGACTGCTGTTCTGTGCCAGCTATAGTAGCTCTCAACGCTCAGTTGAAGGGGACAAATAAATAGGCTGGCGGTAGGGTCTGAGTGAGGGAAGATATCAGTGTCTTAAGGGTCTAACTGGCTCCTGCTACTTCAGTTGACTGCCTGTTCTCCTGAAGTGGGTTGAGGGAAGTAGCAAGAAACAGGAAGATCCCTGAGAAGCTGGTGTTAATCAGTCCAGGCTCCTTGGGATGCTAGAGAGTTATATAAGAGGCTCCTCCTCCTCTCTCTCCTGGCAGCTCCTGCTGCTTTCTGTTTTTCCCTCTCGCCTTCTCTCCTGCCTGCCTTTTGTGTCTCTTTTGCCCTCCTTCCTCTAGCATAGCACACCACAATTTCTGTACATCTAGAGCAGAGAGAATACATGTGCAACAGACAAAATTTTCTACACCCTGGGTCCTAGTGGCACCCCCTGACAGGCTGGCACCTTAGCTGTCTGCCTCAGTTTGCCTCATGGTGAGGCCAGCCCTGACTAGGCAGCCACTTATGGCATTTCTGTTATGCAGCTGCCTATGCATTCTGCTCTAGAATCTGCCAAAGGTTTTTAGGCTTTGAGTAAAATTTTCCAAAACAATTAAATGATTTAGGAGTCTGAGACATTTTCAAAAGGGCCTTACAGTAGGGTATACAAAGGTATTTAGGTGTATAAAGATGCAAATAGGTTCCTAGTGGGATTTTCAAAAGCACCTAAGCAGGGTTAGGCACCTAACTCCCATAAGCTTCAAATTAATCTTCTGTAAATGCCAATAAGTACCAATTTTCATATTTAGTCCCCAAATACCTGTGGACATACGACTTTTAGACACTAAGGGGCCTTATTCTCATTGAAAGTCAATGGTAGTTAGGTGCATAGGAACCTAAGTCACTTTTGAAAATAAGATGTAGTAGACTATTTATGAAGGCAGAAAGGAGAACAGCCACCTGACTCCATGTGACTTTCTGTGAGAGATAGGAGCCTAGCTGCTTCTTCTGACTTTGCAGATCTATCCCTTAGGCTCCTAAATAACTTATCTGGTCTTTAAAATTTAACTCTTCATCTGATATTTAAGGCCATACTTTATGGTTGTGATTGCTTTTTTTAATTGCATTGGTCTTTGGTTCATGAGGGTAAAAATTCAGAGTCTTATTCTACAGACATTGGAGTCAAGTTGGATTTTTCTACATTATTTCAGAGTTAGGGTTTGGCCGTGTATGAATGTGGAAGGTAGATAGCTACATTTGCTGTCCCTCCCACTGATGCTGACCACCTGATATCCATTAGAGTGACCAGATAGCAAGTGTCTGAAACCAGGACAGGAGTGCAAGGTATTAGGCACCTGCAGGGGCATAGGTGGCACTGGGCACACGGGGCCCATGCCCCAAATCCCGGTGCCAGTACCCTGGATCTGGGAGGGGCCCAGCCACCCGCATCCCCAGCTTGGGATCCGGGGCCCAGCCGCCTGCAGCCGCGGAAGCTGCTCCCGGCCCGGCCCCAGCCGGGGATCTGGGACCCAGCTGCCCATGGCTGCAGCTGGCCCTCCCGGCCCTGTTCCCGGCCAGGGGGCATGGCCTGTGACCAGGGGGCATGGCCTGCTAGCAGGGGGGTGGGGCCTGGGCCGGTGCCCCGCCTCCTTCCCGGGGGCAGCAACGCTCCTGGGCACCTGTATAGGAGAGAAAGGTCTGACTATTGGGTCTGTGCCTATAAAATCAGGACATTTGGTCATCCTAATATATGCATTCATATAAACAATTCTCTCCATTATTTGAATCTCTTTTTGTCAGCTCTAATATTATTAATTGATTTCTCAGTGTACTATAATTAAAGAGTGAAAACCATTATTAGAGTATAATTTAAATGTTTGTCATCCCCCCACTGAGAAATAAGCAACAGGAGAGACAAATTTACAAACAAAACACCATGCATTTTCTTAATGCTGTTGCTTAGCAACTACACCATTTTGACTCAGATTGATTTTCAGCGTGGGTTGTGTGCTGTTTCATAGCTAATTTACCCATGGAAATGGTTGTCTGCTCTCTGTTACAGGGCTTTTACTGGAACATACATTTTTCAAAATCTAGCCCAAAGATAAATTTATTAACCTCCAAGATAATTGACACTGCTGCATTTTAGAGTTTTGACTGTATGGCAAAGTTTACTAAGTTTTACTGGAGGTGTCTCAGATTCAGAGTAATTTTGAGTATGTAAAAAGTGTCTTGACATCTGTGGTGAAATAGAATAAAATGGAATAAAATGTAATAGAACACAATATATTTAGTTGTTAGCAAACTATGTATTAAATTGAAAACCAGTTTTACCTCCCCTGTGCTATGCATGTTGATACTATGCCTTCTGTGCATTCCCAGTTCTGTTTTACATTGTGCAGAAGACACATCAGTTTTAATCACACCTCATTTTTTTTCTTCCTATGTGAATTAACCTGGTCTTTATAACTCACATCTACTTATTCTTTAATGGGTCAGAAAAGAACACAATCAGTTTCATGCTTTGAGCCTTTTTCTTGCAATTCATTGCATGTGGCACACCAGACTGTGGTTGTGCAAGAAATTACAGGAGATGGCCTTAAGTTGCTGAGTTCTGTTTTCCTGTGGTCTACTATTAGTGGCAAGACTGTAACAGTGGGACTGTAAACTACCCATTATTCTTTGGAAGAGGAAAAATAGTTTTGCCATTAAGAGTTTAGAGAGGCCAGATCCATATTTTCTGAATGACTCCACAGACTAACGAATTAACAATTGTTCATCACCTCTGAGAGATCAGTTCCTGAACAATATTGTAACAGATCTCAGACAGCTGTAAATCAAGACAATTATGGTCCTAGGTGCCTTAAGCTTTTTCCACCTGTAAAATGGAAATAAAGATGTCTGTTTAGCTATCATAGCAATGTTTTGAAGTTCAATTTCTACAGGTGTTTTAGAAAACTTCTAGCCCTTTAAAATTTCTTCCAACCTGCAGAAAAGGAGTGTCATTTATGAGATATTAGGCTATGTCTAACCTTATGGTCATGTGTGAAATATAGATACTACGTGCATCCCTAGCACGGGAGTGTGTATATATAGCAGTATAGATGGTGAAGCACTACTTAGGTGATTTAAGACACACCAGAAATGTAGGGCTTATGTCCTATATATATGCCTCTGTACACTTCATATCTACACTGCTATTCTCTATTAGTGCCTGAAATAGATAACATTTTTTTTTATTTTTGTGTAAAGATAAAATCTTTTTTTTAACAAAATCCTCAAAGTGGCCCATTCAGTGAAATTGAAAAAACTTTTCTTTTTTACATTGTTATTGGATGTGGGGGTGGGTGTTTGTTGTTTTTTGGGTTTTGTTTGGTTGGTTCTTTTTATAAGCCATGTCAACATCTACTGCTACAAAACTCATTGGATAACAAAACGAAACAAAACAAATCTTGAAAGAAAACATCTTTTTTTCTATTTATTGTGAACTGCACAATGCCAATCCAACATGGCCTGCACAGGTGAACAGAGGACCAGATTTTCAAAAGAACTTAAAGTTGTATATTCTAGTGTTCAGGACTCGCACTGAAGCCAATTTTTAAGAGTTCATTCCCACAAAGGAAGGTGAATGAGGGATAGCTTTTCAAACAGGTTCAGACACTGAGCTTTGTTGTAATCTGGCCTTGGTTATGGATCCTGAGGCTTCCTGAGAGTTCTCACCTTAAGGGTATTTTCAAAAATATAGTACGAAAGATTCTTAAATATTGCATTGCTTGTGTCGTGCTTGTATCTACCAGCATCTTCTCCTGTGAATGTTGAATAATAAAGAAACTTCATGTCCTAGTACTGTCTCATCATTAATATATGATGAATGTTATCATATTTATTTATTTATTGGCAGTAACATTGTCACATTCCAAAGACAGACAAGAAGAAACCTGGAAAACGAAAAGGGTGTTTCCCTATAATGCGTGCTGGTTTTGAGGAGTAAACATGGCAGATTGCCTCCCCCATCCTTCACGTATACACAGCAAACATCTTGTTTAAAACTTTTAAATAAATAAATAAATAGAACAGATGTGATTATCCTGCTGAAGTCCTAAGAGAACTAGTTTTCTTTCAACAAAAAAGGCTTTCGTGTGGAATATCAGTGGTGTTTTGCTGGCAGGAGTTTTTCACTGATTTGTATCTTGACCTTAAAATGTCCAAATTTCCTGTTGAATTTTCACTATAAGGTTTTGTTACTTAACAAAATGGAAAGAAGTGCTTTTAGCTGAGTGCTTCTCATCATGATCTTCTAAATTTTCAGCTCTAAGTTCAAGATTGCATATAGATCATAATGGAATAAGTGGTTTCTTGTTTTTTATTAAAGTGGTTTGCAGTACAGTTCTGAATGCTCATATTGAAGCACTTTCTGTAGCAAAGAGTTTGACAGGAGTAGGTTAGGCTGGTACATTTATAAACTTGTAAAACATTGTCTAATTTCATTATCATTTTAAATAATTGTATTGATAATAGTTTCTGTTGGATTGTGTTTGTTCATTGAGGCAAATTCTAGGAAGGAAATACTGTCCCTGAAATGGGAAAACTTAAGCACTATCTCTGGGGTGTACAGTTTCATAGACTATAGGATAACTAGAAGCATGACACAAAATTTGTGTAGAGCCTGAATATTCAATTATTATAATACAGAATTAATGACTGTTCATTGGATCAGTCTGTACCCTCTTCCCTCAAACTTCCAGTTTGATTGTCAACTCAAACAAGAGTGAGCATCAGCTTCGTTAATGGTTTTAGTAGAAGCTGTTTAAGGTGAATGGTGAACTACACTGATTCAGTTATGGGTTATACAGTGGCCTGTATAAAATGACAATATGTTTAACACAAATCAGTGCAATGGCCAACCTTCTATTTAAAAAAAAAAAAATAAGGAAAAGGCAGAGGGGAGGCTTTAGGCAGGGGTGTCCAACTTTTTTGGATAAGGTGCCACATTGCAATTCTTTTCTCACTTGGGGGTTGGTGAGCATTTTATTTGTTTTCAAAATTCCTAGCCCTGCAGCCCACACAAGTGTTTGCAGTGGCTCCACAGGCTGGATAAGAGCCCTTGACGGGCAAGATTCTGGGTCTCAGGTTGGACAACCCTGCTTTACAGTATGGTCTGTAATGTCTTCTAACTGCTTATTATAACTAGCTGCCTAATGGTTATCCACCCTATGGATGTCTAAATAGATTTTCTGTGTCAGAACTGTCCCATTATTGCATCTCAACCCATATTATGAACAGCACATATCAGCCTACACTCCCTTGCCTCTTATTCTTTGATACTTTTCAGATTCTTCGAAGTGCCTCCCTGCGTGTATTCACCACTTGCTAGGAGAGAGTGACAGTGAACTCATTTACAGCTCCCATAGTGGTGATCTGCTAGTGCCCACTGGGGAACTCACAACCTACTTGTATTCCTTGTATAGTCAATCAGTGTACTGTACAGGTGTTCCATTTGTGACAGATAGATTTTCAAAGGTGTCAGAACAAATGGCTTTGGTTAGATTAACTATAATATGTTGTACAGAGCATAGCAAAGGCTTCCTAAAAAGTGGCTGGGTTAATGTGTGTATTTATTAACTCAGGCACACATTTCAGATGCCCCAAGGGGGGAATACTGAACTGTATCTCTATGATGGATACAGCATGGTATAAACTGCATAAGTAAATCAGCCTGAATTCAAACTGATTGCTAACTAAATGTGGCATTTGGAATGAGATGCACATCTTCTCTCTTCTACCTGAGATAGGAGCTGGAAAGTAAACTAAAGATCATCCTAGGATATGTCTTTAAATGACTAATAATTATACAGATGGTAGTAATCCATCCTTGCTTTGACTTTCCTTAATTGCACATTAGAGTATAAGTTCTTTGAAAGAGTGGCCCGTGAAAGCTATTAGTAACTGAAATTCTCCATCCACAGACAAAGCACAGCAAAAGCAGTGCATGATTTAATGTTGTCAGATTAATGCTACTTATGGTACTGGTTTTTATTACATGGGTAAAATGTCTCCCCTTTTAAAATGTTCCTTCTCCCCTCTGGGGCCTCTGCCACCCTTAAGGATCACATGAGAAACAGTGTCCTTGTATGGGTTCCTCCATGTCCTGAGTTATTACATTACCTTATCTTGGCTCCAGGCTGGCTAAGGAAAAGTGGCGGGGAGGGGTGTTCACCTGAAAATCACATCAATCCCCTTTTAATAGTCAGGCCTGTCTTTTGTTCTTGGAATGCTGCGTACCTGAGTTTCTTTTATGCATGACTTGTGGGGTTTGAATTGCCCCTCTGCTGTTTGAGAGCTTTGCCTGGATCTGTTTCAAACCAGGAGACATATCTTTGGGCATATCTCATGGTAAAGCCTCATAACCATTTGCAGGACATTGCAAGAAACATATTACTATAACAACATTGTTCAGTATGTCATGAGCATTCCAGAAACATGTACGGGACATACTTTGCATTAAACAATACACAACTATGCTATAAGGGTGTTCCTGAGGGGTGCAGTGTGTAACAACTTCTCTGTACTAAGATTAAAGCTTATTTCAAAATTTTGGGGCTTCTGGGACCCACCCTAACTATGCACGGCATACTTATAACTCTTGAGAATGCAATGTTTGTTAATTTAGTAATGGTGTGTTTTTCATGTGCTGTAGTTCCCTATTAGCCAAACTTGGCAAGGAAGTTCAATGGACTTGTGCATGGATTTCATGAAAACAAGAACAATCTCCCCCAAGCCCAGAAGACCCTAATGTCACAACTCTTATTTTTCTCATAACAGTTTCAGACCCAAATGTTAAGTTCCTTTTTTTTTTTTTCTTCCTATATATTTATTCTTGTGTTTTGGAAGCAGTCAAGTTAAAGATCTTCTCATGTTTGCAATTTAACAGATTAAACACAACAAAGCAAGAGGAAAAAAAATCCTCACAGTTTGTGTGGATTTGCTCACTTCAAACTTTGGATTCAAGTGAAGTCAAAGCAAAATTGTCAAAACTTTCTAGGTTCAATGGTGACAGGTTTCTTACAAAACTAAAATATCTCATGTTTGTTTGAAAAATTTATGACGACAGTGGTCTGAGGATGAAATCTGTAAACAGACTTGTTTGATTTCAGGTTGTCTAGTGAGTTTCACAAATCTATAAAATTAGTTCAATAGCAAAAACTATTTTTTTCTGAAAATCTGTTTAGGTTCTTTAATAAATTAAAGTAGTCCATTCCCTGATTATTTTTTCTTCACGTAGGTTCTGTTTTGGTGAGGGTTTCCTGAATGTGGAGAAACAGAAGTCTAGAAATGTATAGTTCGTTAATTGTTACAGGGTAAAATTTTATTAATTTGTTCATATATTTTTGCTTCAAAAATGTCAATCTCTAAAACTGCTGTTTGAGAGACCTGTGGGAATTCATTGAGGACTGCGTCAGTTTTGGCCATTATTTGGAATTATTGTGTTTAAAAAGCATGTATATTCATAGTGCATGAGTGTTTGATATTTATGAAGCAAAGTGTTATATGTACTTAAACTAAGGCCTGGTTTACACTACAGCACTATGTCAGTGGGAAGTGTGCAATATTCATGCTGCAGAATGCATTTTACTATGCTGTCTTTATTCGGTTGCTTCAACTGGAAGTCCTCTACCTTTAATGCAGTATTACTCAACTTGGAGGGATTGAGTTACTGTGTCAATGGTATTTCCAAGAGCACTTCCAAGATTGAGTGTGTCAACACTGGTTGCTCAACCAATCCCACTGTGTCAGTCTGTGGGGATCAAAGCAGACTTTTCAGTGTAGACATTGACCTTTATAATTAGAGTTTCAAATATTTTTTCAGATGGCTTTTGGATTTACAGTATTAGTTGATGGGGCTGGAATTCATCTTTGCTCACTCCATGATAACATTTTTAATGCTCCTACAAATCCCTTATTTGTTTCACTGCCAGTATCTTTAATTCACAGTAATTTGCAGCTGGGCAGCTTTTCTCAGTTAGCTTGTTCCAGTGCATGCAGTTTCTTAAGTGAATAGTGGTTTGAACACCCTGAGTTTCAGGGTGCAGAGAAGGAAATGAGGTGGCTAAATACATTATGTCTATCTAAAGTACTTCAAGTAGAATCACTATTTTGTTAAATAATTTGAGAATGATAGAGAATCATAGAAACTGGAAGGGACCATGAGAGCTCATCGCGTCCAGCCCCCTGCACTAATGGCAGGGCTAAGTAACCTCTTAAACCATCCCGGACAGGAGGGCTGTTGCTGCTTCTGGGCCCGTGGGGCTGCAGCCCTGCCCATTTCTATCCCTGTCCTGACAGCGGCAGGGGCTGGATCCAGGCCAGGGCTGCCTAACATGCTGCCACTGGCCAGCAGTGGCAGTGGTCAAATCCAGGTTCAGGCTCCTGCCCCACTGACACTGGCCCTCAGCAGCAGGGGCCAGATCTTGGGGCTCCCTGCTGCTGGCTGGTGGCAATGCCAGGGACTGGATCCAGGCCGGGGACACCTGCCACTAGCCAACAGTGGCAGAGGCTGGATCTGGGGTAGAGCCACCCGCCACACTGCCACTGGCTAGCAGGGGCCAGATTCAGGTGGGGGATACCTGCCGCACTGCAACTGGCCAGTCGGGGCCAGATCAGGGCTGGGATGCATGTGGGAACAGCCCAATCCAGATTCTGGATCTGGCCCAGGGGCCCAAGCCTTTTTTTCAGGGCAGTGATGGCTCTGCCTGATAGGTGATTGTCTAACCTACTCTTAAAAACGTCCAATGATGGAAACTCCACAACCTGCCTAGGCAACTTATTCCAGTTATTTATCACCCTGACAGTTAGGAATTTTTGCCTAATGTCCAGTGTGTGTGTGTGTGTGTACACGTGCACACTGATATAATCAAAGTTAATAAAATTAAACATCTCAAAATTACAGAAGTGAGGTACATAAGTTAGTTAATAATTCATTTATGTGTACATAGCAAAGAGTAACAAATTAACATTGTGCCCAATCGTTTTTTAGAGAACTGCATTTGTTCATTACAGCAGAATTTCTGTGTGTTCAAACGTGTGCAGCTGCTTCTTGAACATTGGCTAAAGGATCAAATTCACATTTGTGACAGAAACATTTCATAAAGCCAGTCACACACAAAATCCATATTTCTAAAATAGAGGATTTATTGTTTGTGACTCCCATTGTTCCCCCAGTCAGTTTATCATCACAACACTTCTATAAGACTAGAACTCTAACCACTGAGCTATCTTTCCTCAAGATAGGAATCCTGTTGGTTGGGAATTTTAGTGACACCTATGAGGAATTAATCTTAGATTCTTGTAATTTTCTGGGTCCTCTCTGGTTGTGTAATAGTAGCTTGTAATTGAACATTTATCAAATTGGTGGCAGAAATTGTGCAGAATTAACAGATTTTGGGAGGACTTTAATAATATCTTCTGAAATCTATTTTCCAATGGCAGGTATTTCTAAGCACCACATATGAAAAGAGGTTGATTTTTTTAGATCTGCCTCACTTCCCATATTCCTTTCCATACAAAATCTTATTGCAGACAATTTGTCGCAGCACATATACATTAAGCACCATAGGGCAATGGATATGGGGTGTGTTCACACAGCAGTCTTATTTCGAAACAACAGAGGTTGTTTCGAAATAAGAGAGGCCATGTTCACACGATGCACCATTGTTTTGAAACAACTTAAACCCCATGTGGAGATGAAACAACATTGTTTTGAAACGATTGTTTCAAAACAGTGCCCTCTGAACATGTTGTTTCGAAACATCAGTGACTTATTTCAAAATAACTGTTGTCTGAACTTGCTATTTCGATTCCTGCTTTTTTCCTTAATTCTAATTAACAAACTGTTAATTTGAATTAACTTATTTCGAAATAAGGCGTTATTTCGATACAGCTTGTATTGAAACAACTTGTATCAAAATAACCCCCTGTGTGTGAACATAGCCATGGAGCACTATAGTAGCAAAAACTGCAGAATTCAAAGGGTTTTTTGTTTGTTTGTTTGCTTTTATTTCCCCCCATTTGAAAAAAAAAGGGGGGGGACCTAGTTTATTACAAACCATTTTTATCTGTCATTTTCTAATTTCCCATAAATATTATCTGTAAAAAGAGACAGAAGAGAAAAATGATCCCTTTGGGTTCAGGAGTAAATATGTTCCATATAAATGGGTACTATTCTTCAATATAACAATTTCCTATGTAAGACTGTTATAGCTTCTGTAGTACAGTGTAGCACAGTTTTATACAACTGCTCTTAAAATGAAAAGCACATTCCTGATAATTCACACCTTAAACAGTCTCTGACCAGAAACTCATTGGTAAGTGTTTAGCAAAGGGAATTTGTCCTCATTCATATCCTTTCCTTATATCTCTGAGGACACAAGTGAATGTTTTAAAATGTAAATGCTGGATACAGTAATTTCACACACAGAATATTCCCTCACTTTAAAGCCTGGCTCTGTCATTCTGGTTATAAGTCCCCATATTTAGAAAAACACTTTTTTCTCTATGAAGGTGCCATACAAAATCAAGCTTGGTATTATGTTTCATAAACACAGTATCCTATGCAAATAGGACAAGATATTTTTATGGAGGGGGGAAACAAAGTTAGGACACAAATATTTTTAACTTTCCTGTACTCTGTGTAAACTATACTAAACACAACACAGCATACACAAGCTTTTCATATTTATTATGGCAAATTATTTTGCTCTGTTTAGGAAATATATTGCTAAGATCACAAAAAGTTGTCCTGACCTCTGAATTACTATAGCAAATGTTTGCTTGGTCTTCCAATTGTTGTTTATGAATGGATTTAGCAGATGGAATCAGAATGGAGAAATTCTCATCTCTTATTAATGTATAAATTCTTCATGGCATACTGTAAGTCAGCAATATTATGATACCAAACAGACTTGTATTTTCTGTGTGTAACCAAAATTAAAATGTTTCACAAAAACATTTGAATTATGCATATTTTATCAGAGAAAATTAAAAATGGTGCAATGACTTTTGACTTCAAAATGACACATTCACTTAATTCTGTCTTTTAAAACACATGAAAGTTGTATTTAAATTCAAAGAGAAGCAAACAGACCGGTAGGAAATTAAATGGAGTTGCGGCTAGCGAGGGATGTAAAGGATAACAAGAAGGGGTTCCACAAGTATGTTAATAACAAGAAGAGGATCAGGGATGGTGTAGGTCCCTTGCTGAATGGGGCAGGCATCCTCGTGACAGAGGATGAGGGAAAAGCTGAAGTGCTCAGTGCTTTTTTTGCTTCAGTTTTCACAGGCAGGGTCAGCTCCCAGCCCATTACCGTGGGTATGGCAGATTGGAGAGAAGAAGAGAGGCCCTTGGTGACAGAAGTTCAGGTTAGGGACTGCTTAAAGAAGCTGGATGTGCACAAGTCCATGGGGCTGAATGAACTGCATCCAAGGGTGCTAAGAGCATTGGCCGATGAGATAGCAGCACCACTGGCCATTATCTTTCAAAACTCATGGAGAATGGGGGAGGTGCCAGAGGACTGGAAAAAAGCAAATGTAGTACCTATTTTCAAGAAAGGGTAAAAGGAGGATCCGGGGAATTACAGACCTGTCAGACTCACCTCAATCCCTGGAAAAATTATGGAGCAAGTTCTCAAAGAATCCATCCTCACACACTTAGAGGAAAATAAAGTGATCAGGAACAGACAGCATGGATTTACCAAGGGTAAATCATATGTAACCAATCTCATTTCCTTCTATGATCAGATGACTGGTTTTCTGGATGCAGGTAGAACCGTTGATGTGATATACCTTGATTTTAGCAAGGCTTTTGATACAGTTTCCCACAGCATTCTCATTGGCAAATTAAGGAAGTATGGGTTGGATAGGTGGACTATAAGGTGGATAGAAAACTGGCTAGATCAACGGTTTCAGCATGTAGGAATCAATGGCTCCATGTCAAGTTGGCAACCAGTAACGAGTGGTGTGCCCCAGGGGTCGGTCCTGGGGCTGGTTCTATTCAACATTTTCATCAGTGATCTGGATGATGGAATAGACTGCACTCTCAGTAAGTTTGCGGATGACACCAAGCTGGGGGGAACAGTAGATATGTTGGAGGGCAAGGACAGGATTCAGGGAGATCTAGATAAATTGGAACAGTGGGCCAATAGAAATCTTATGAGCTTCAATAAGGACAAATGTAAAATCCTGCACTTGGGATGGAAAAACCCCATGCACTGCTACAGCCTGGGGAACATTCAGCTAAGTAGCAGCAGTGTAAAAAAGGACCTGGGGGTCATGGTGGGTGGGAAGCTGGATATGAGTCAGCAGTGTGCTCTTGCTGCCAAAAAGGCCAATGGCATACTGGGCTGCATCAAAAGAAGTGTTACCAGCAGATCAGGGGATGTGATCATTCCCCTCTATTCTGCGCTGGTGAGGCCACATCTAGAATACTGTGTTCAGTTTTGGGCTCCCCACTACAAAAAGGGCAGGGACATGCTAGAGAGAGTTCAGAGGAGGGCAGCCAAAATGATTAAAGGGCTGGAGCACAAGCCCTATGAGGAAAGACTGAAAGCATTAGGCTTATTTAGTCTGCAGGAGAGAAGATTGAGGGGGGATTTGATAGCAACCTTCAACTACTTGAAGGAATGCTCCAAGGAAGATGGAGCTCAACTATTCTCAGTAGTAACAGAGGACAGAAAGGGGAGCAATGGTCTCAAGTTGCAGTTAGGGAGGTCGAGGCTGGATATTAGAAAAAACTTTTTTACTAGGAGAGTGGGGAAGCCTTGGAATGAGCTCCCAAGGGAGGTGGTGGAGTCTCCATCTTTGGAGGTGTTTAAGGCCCGGCTGGACAAAACCATGACTGGGATGGTTTAGTGGGAGTGGTCCTGTCTCTGGCAGGGGGTTGGACTAGATGACCTATGAGGTCCCTTCTGACCCTATGATTCTGTGAAATACATAATGCTGATTTCATTTCATGGTCAGAGATAGGTGTCAAGGCTGATGTTCAAGCTGAGATGCTCTAAAGGTGCTTGAGACACTCTGAAGAAGGAGAACTAACACTTCTAACCTAAAATTACTTAAACTAAATAATCTGACGACAACCAGTGATGGGAAAACAAATGAGAAGCAGGCACTTGCATATTGCCAGGGCAAGTGGTTCCAAGACTGTCACTCAGGTGTAAAGAAGGAACTGAAGGGTGGCAGGGTCAGCACCACATATATACTGCAGCCAGAGAGGGGCATTTGCAAGGGCATTGACTGCTTACCCAACAAGATGGGCGAAGGGCAAAAAGCTTTTTGTAAGATGTTGCGCTGTGACACATACATGCCTATGTCTGAATGGATGTAAGCAGAGCTCAAAGAAGAACCATTGAAACAAGAAAGTAAATGGCTCATAGAATGAGAAACAGAATCTTTTATTCTTTTAAAGTAAAGGTCATCTTTTACTTTCATCTTTAGCTATGATGCCCGTTAGTTAAAAATGTAGGCAGGTTTGTCAAGAGTGAACATTATTGCTGCCTATGCCATAAGGTGTTCATATGTTAAATCATTTTTGTGGTTTGCAGTAGACAGAAGTCCTTATCACAAAAATCCACGACCACACTCAGCATTAATAGCCTTCTCTTTCAGTAATACAAGCAGGTAGACCAAGAATTGAGCACAGATGGAAACTGAACTACCCTTTCAGATTGTCACCTTAATTTAAGTTCCAGAGTGGGAGCCGTCTTAGTCTGTGCATAGCAAAAACAACAAAATGTCCTGTGACACCTTAAAGACTAACAGATTTCTTCAGGCATAAGCTTTTTTGGTTACAACCCATTTTGTCAGGATGAAGTGCATTGGCTCACATGAAAGCTTATGTCTGAAGACATTTGTTAATCTTTAAAGTGCCACAGGACTTTTGTTATTTCTACTTTAATTTAAATTATGGTTTGTTGAACACTATGAGGAAGTCATTGATGCTGTAAAAATGAGAGTCCTCTGGTACCTTCTAGAAGAACAGATTTCTTCAGGCATAAGTTTTTGTGGGCTTCAACCAACTTTGTCAGATGCATGAGATCATGCCTAAAGAAGGTGCCACAGGACTCTCATTGTTTTTGCTGTACACAGACTAACAGGGGTACCCCTCTGGAAAATGATACTGTGCATACTTTGTATGGAATTCTTCATCTGGCACCTTTCAGGAAAAAAAACTAAAATTCACATTAGGTTAAAAAAAATCTTGCGCATCTGTATACAAAATATCTCAGTCTGAACTCAGATATGTTGTTGCTATATTTAATCAGAGACAAGTCACTAAGATTTTTCTAAAGATATTTTTGTGCATTCATTTTATTTTCATAAGCCCTGTTTAGTTTACCCAGACATATTCATTTAAGAAATTTCTTATTTTGTTTGATTTATCATCTTGTCAAATGTCACTCTTTTGTGTCCCCCAGCTACTTACTGAGAATAATTAACTGGACCTAGAAATTTATCTGGCTCAGCATAATTTGAATTGTGACCTATTGAGATGTCTAATTTCTTATAATTCCTATTGAATAGAATGGCTACAGAATGATGGTTTGGGTGATATTTGTGACTGTGGAAAATAGAATATTCTAAGAATAACCTCTTCAGTCCTGCTGACCATACACTATCAAACCTTCCATTAAAATCAGTGGATATTTTGCTTGAGTCAAAACAGCAAAGTTTGAATCTGTATTTTCAAGAGATCTGTTAAAAAATTCTTAATATGCCTAAATGCATACTTTTGCATAAGATTTGAGGGAGGGCTATCATGTTTAAAAGAATGACATTCTCATCTGGTGGAGACCAAAATTTTCCATTAAGCTGTCTTTTCTCCCTTTTTTCTAAATCACTGTTGTTTGTTTGTTTGTTTTTTTCCCCTTCTTCCCAAGTCATAGATAGTGTTATATTTGTCTCTATTGCTGGGTAATCTGTATAAGTGCAGAAACTATATTCATGCAATGTTTGTAGTTTTGTGTGCTTTGTGTCTTTGTTGTGCAACATTATCTTCATATGCATCACTGAATACAATTTTGAATGTATCTTTGGCCTGCGCGCGCTTGCTCTCTTTCTGTCTCTCATGTGGGGTAACAGAATGTTGAGTGTGCTGTATCTGCATTCAGAGTAAAATTAAAAATAAAATAAAATAAAGGAACATAGGAATAATTCTTCCAGAGGGAAGAGAAGAATATTTAAGCAGGAAAATGTTAACTGCACTAAAGTATACTTGTCCGGTTGGGTAAATTGCTGATCACCTATCCTATGCATGCTCACTGATCATAGCACTTGGATTTTTTTGTTTTTGTTTGTTTTGTTTGTCAGGGCTCATCCATATAAATCAACTAGCACTGTGGGTACATGATTAAAATATCAGACAAGATAGTGTGCTTTGCTAGTGCGCTCTCACTCATGGGTGGCTGTCCATGAAACCAAAAGCAACACAAATGTTCACCTTGCTGATTGGGGTGGGAGTTGAGTCAATGGAGACATCCTCGAGGTGTGGGGAAAGTGAGATTACATCTAAGAGGAGCTGGTGAAGCCGTCCATGTGTTCCATCTGTTTTCGCCTCCTCCTCCCACTTACCTTCAGCAGAGTGGACTGTTTGACAGGCTACCTCCTCCCGTCTCCTGTTGTCTGTATACAAGGGTTTCACTTAGGCACCAGAGCATTTCCCATCCACCATTGCTGCCACTGGGTGGTAGGACTGGTAATGCAGCTAGGTGATTGGCTCATCCCTGGGGCTGGGAGGATATGGGAGATTACTACAGTATGCTGAAGAATCTAATAGTGATTTGGGGCTCTCCGTTTTTACCCTTAAACCAGTATTCTGAGTGTTCTTTGTTGGCAGAAGCTTGGCAGACCACTAGTCTTCGGGTCTGGAAAGATTTTTCCTATATGGCAAAAGCAGGAAACTGCCGTAGAGGTTTTTGCCTTTCATCTGGCATTCTGAAGTTTAAATGGGAGTTTAAATCACAACCATCACAATTTTGTAATGTTCCAGTGCTATTGGTGGGTTTAAAAGTGTCTGAAGTCCATGTAACTCAGTGGGTTCCTTCAACATTGGTCTTGAGCACAGGGTGACACAAAGAGAAGGGTTGTCTCTACAAATCAGCCCTCCTTATATAGTCCTAACCTCCAGTGTCGGTCAGTGAAGAAGGTTGGAACCTTGTCATCCAGTCAGTGTCCTTGAGCAGCAGGAATGACCTTCACAGTGACCCTGAAATTGGTCGTAGCTGGCACCGTTTTTGCTAGTTGAAGTTCACCACACCAGGTAATTTGGGATGACTACCTTATCTGGTTAATTGCTTTACATAAATTTGAAACTTCTGCATTTAATCATATTATGGCAGTGTCCCTCATTTATTTCTGTGTTCATATGAAATTCACCTGGTTTCTGATTTATGTCCACATCCACATATCAGATTAAGTCTGCCTCACTATGGTGTCTGTAAATTTCAAGCAAAACTGGTTCTGAGATGATTTATGGCTTTGCATAAAAACACAATATTACTGGTGCCACGTAGTTTTGGCAAAAACAAGTTGATGTTCGACAGTTGTCTGAAAGCTGCATTAAGTTAGTGTGTTGTTTTGTTTTCGTGTCTGTAGATATCTAGCATATCTTTTGGGCTCTTAGAACATAAGAGTGATACTAATAAAAGCTGAATGGCATCTTATGCCCTCAGTATTACCCGTCCTTCCCCTTCTTGTTTGTTATAATTTTGAATCTGAAGGAACATGTGAAGAAGGTACATGTGCCTTGTGTAATGTCTGTTGTGACCATATGGATAATTTTCTGAATGTACATCAATAAATAAAATTGAATTAAGTAGTTCTTGATTGCTTAACATGCAAACTCTTGATAATCAAGCAGATAACCATTGGACGGATGAGGTTCTGGTATAGTTGTCCAAGGGGAATGCTGGGGATAAGCAATCAATTATTTTTAGATAGAGCTTGATAAGCTTATGAATGAGATTCATAAATGACAAGGCAAGATGGGATCATTGGACATCTACTCTGACCTTCTGTATAATACAGATGATAGAGGTTCCCTGAAATAATTCCTAATAAGTATTTTAAGGGAATAACCAATCCTGATAACTTATTCTACTAGTTAATTAGCTTCACTTTTAAAAATATGCAGTTTGTTTCCATTTAAATTAGTCAAGCCTTATCTTCCAGGCATTGGATCGTATTGTATCTTTTTCTGCTAGATTGATTGCTAAATATTTGTTCTGTTTGTAGGTACCTACAGATTGTAACCAAGTCATCATTAATTTCCTAAGTTAAATAAATTGAGATACCTGAGTCTGTCACCACTGAGGCATGTTTTCTAACCTTTAATCATTCTCATGGGCTCATCCATGAAATTTCCCCAACATTTCAACATCCTTCTTGAGTTGTGTAGCCAGAACTGTGCACACTATTTCAGCAGGGGTCACACTAGCACCAGATACTTAGGTAAAATAACCTCAATGCTCCTATTTCCTGTTCATGCATTCCAGGGTTGCATTAGCTTTTCTTGCCCTCGTCCCACCTCCACTCCTTCCTTTGCCAAAGTCAGTGCTTCTTATGATAAAGGGTCCCATCCTGTAAGTGTGGCCTACATTCTTTTGTTCCTAGTTGTAGTAAAATGCATATTGTTTGCTTGCAGCCAGTTCCCAAGTGATTGAGATGGCTGTATATTGACCTGTCCTCCTAGTTATTTACCACACCCCTAATTTTTGTGTAATCTGCAAATTTATCAGTAAGGATTTTAAATTCCAGAGGGGTAGCTGTGTTAGTCTGGATATATAAAAATGAAAGAAGACCTGTGACTCTTTAAAGACTAACAGATTTCTTTGGGCATAAGTTTTCATGGGCTGCAACCCACTTTATCAGATTCATGTGAGGATTTTCTACGGATCTTGTTTTCTTTCAGAACATTACTTTTCAGGAGTTATCTAAGAAAGGTGCATGCAGTAATGGGGCTGGACTTTTTAACCTAAAAAGTCCCTCCCAGTCCTATTTCCTATTCTGTGTAAATGCACTGTAGGAGAGTTTTTGTACTCACTGCAGGAATTGGGGAATTTTGCCCTGTAAATTATCTACAGAATCAGTGTGTGTACTTGTGGTGATTGTAAGTCCAAAATTGCCCCCATCTCTAAAATGTTAAAGTGGTGAACAGGACAGCTGACTTGAAAGTCAATGGGAGTTAAACATCTAAATTACTTTGCACTGTTGAAAATTTTATCTAGTAAGATCATCTTCCAGTTGGACTACCAGTAATATTTTTTTCTGTTTAATCCTTTGAACGTGTCAGAATGTGACTATAGAATAATGCTAGCCAAATAGGGTGACAGATACCAAGTATAAAAAGTCGGGATGGGGATGGGATGTAAAAGATGCCTATATATGAAAAAATCCTGAATATCAGGACCTTCCCTATAAAATTGGGACATTGGGTCATTCTGTTGGAAAATCATCCCGCTCTATAATAGCTTGATAATTCACCCTCTATTGTTATCACCACTGTGGAACGTGAGTATGGAGAGGAAATGATTAAAGTCTCCTGGCAAGTACCTAAATGGTGAAATTTGGGAGGATCAGACAGAGATGTGAATGGAGGCTGTTGACACACCTCTTTTTGGAGCCAATCCTGCAGCCTTGTCTGTGGCAGATCCTGTGAAATTCTATACTAGAGAGAGAACTAGGATTGAGGAGACCATGCAGATGTTTGTATCCTCCACATTCTATCAAGTCCAGCAAAAGGGGCATGCAGTTTCCACCCAGTTGTTCTTGGCATTTGATTATGATCATGCTTATCTTATACACAGTTTGGTCTATAAAGGAGCCACAAATAAGACTTCATATTTTTACATTTTTAAGATATGTCTTTGAGATAAGGTATTTGAATTTGGGGGAAATTGAATTATGGAAAGCCTTTATAGCTCTGTACTCTCTTGTTCTCAGCTTTTTATTGCTGCTGACTCAAATGGTTTTTGTGCCTCAGGAAACAAAAGAGAGGATTTGCACAAGTCAGTTCTCATTTTATTTGAAATATTTTCATTTCTAAGCAGAACACATGCCTATACGTTTTATGGACAACCTGTTAAATTGTTCTGCATTATTCTGACCACAGCACCTAAAGTGTACTACACATAAAACCATCAAAATTCTTTCAATTAATTCCCAAACAGAGTTGAATGCTTTGGGCTAGATTCTGCTCATAATTTTACCAGGGTAAATCCGGAATAACTCTAGAAAGAAACGGATGGAATATTTATTTTGGCAAAACTGAGAGCAGAATTTATGCTGCTTCATTGGCACTGTTCAGAAAAATCTTTCAAAAATCAGATATGGTACCCGAAGATACAGAAATAAAATTTCATATTGAAATGCCAATATTTTTGAGTGCTCTGCTTATGAGATGGTTCTGATGCTCCAGGCTGTAAAATAAATAAATAAATAAATTAAATAAAAATACAGCTAATCAGCAAGTCCTTAACCTTTCAGAAAGAAAACTGACCTTTTGTAATATCATTCTTAAATTATAATGTCATACAAATTATTTGGTTTATTTATTACAGAGCCAGAAAATAATACTGTTGTAATGGAAAAAAATGTTGCTAGTTTACTTTCCTCAGGGGAATTTTATCACAATTTTGTGTTACTCCTAATGGGTAGAAAGGTTTCATAGATCATTTTCTTCGCTCGATTTCTTGCCTTAGAAAGTGTTCTTAAGTCCCAGTTGAATGAGTTATAAGATAGCCAACACATCTCTGATTATGATTCATAATGTTAACATTTAGTAGCAGAATGACACATATGCAGTATTGTGTGACTCTTCCCACACCGATAGGGCTGTCCTGCTTTTGAGACCCTGCTTTGCATAGTACTTGGGACTGATGTTTTGTATAATAATGCAAAGAGGAAATATGTTATAGGTCCCTATCTGCTATCATAACTTAATTTTTTTAAAAGATACTTTCTGAAGTTTCAATTAGCATCGCTGAGAAACAGGAAGTATTTCAATGAGAGGGAGGATGTTGATAATATTTGTCAGATAATTATTTTTCACATTTTATCATAATCCTTTCACTTCCTAAATCACATCTGGAGAATCTAGAGAATGTAATGACACTGCAAGTGGCATGTGTGAGGCAGCATATAATATTGTCAAAAGTAATGTACTATATGCCATTACTTATTGTAGTATATACAAAGAGAGAGCCGCCAAACTCCAGAAATTTTGAATGTCTACATAAAACCCCCAAAATTGGAAAACAGTATACCCCTCTCCCCAAAACAAACAAACAAACAGAAGCCATAAGCATTTAGCGGACTTTGATTTTTTTTTTTTTTGCCTTTCAAGGGCCCTGTCTACACTACAGGGCTCAGTTAAGTCGACTTAATAAGTCAGCTTAGTGAGGTCACATTGCATTAAGTTGACTTAAGCCAAGGGACCCCATTTAAAGTTGACTTAACGTTGACATTAAATGGGGTCCCCTGGCTTAAGTCAAATTTATAAAGTTGACTTCAATGGCCCCACTGTGTTGGGTAGACTTAAGTTGACTTTAATGGCCCCATTGTGTTAAGTCAACTTAATAAAGTCAACTTAACCACTAAAAAAACAACAAGGAGTTGTGTGGGACTTTAAGACTAAAAGTCTTAAAGTCCCACACAACTCCTTGTTGTTTTTTCCTGAACTAGACTAACACAGCTATCCCTTTTGAAATTAACCACTAAAGTCAACTTTGAAGGCAGGAGTTAAGTCAGCTTAGTGAACTGTGCATGTGGCCAGAGCTTTGCTTTAGTCGACTTCAGCCTCCCTAAATTGACTTAAGTCCATAATGTAGACATACCCAAAGAGCATATCATACAAGTTTCTGCTCTGTCTTCTGAGTGGGGAAGTGAAATCTAAAATGTATAATGTGGGAACAGGTATAAAAGTAAAATTGGATTATGGAAATGATGGCTAATTAAGTACAATTGCTTACATGACCTTAATTGTGTGCCCAAATTTTGTGCATTATCTTAATTTTGTGCCTTGGTGCACAGCCACTCCTACCCCTTGCGCATCCAGATAACCTAGTAATTGGGCAACACATTTTATTTATTTGTTTTTTTCAAAATGATATAAAGGCACAGATTTATAAACTCTGGGAGCCCTGTAGTTGGTTAAACACACACACAAACAATATAATACTCAGAACCGCATTTCTTAAACAAAGTATAATCATCATCAAATCAGAAAAATCACAATAGCAGTAATTACTTCATTTCATCTCATATCTACTACCTGTTTTTGCACCATTTGTCTAACCAGGAGGAAAAAAAAAATCTTATTTGGCCTTGCAGAATGCCAGTTGTCCTTAAAATTAACCTTATCAACACCTTAAAGATTATAGAAGGTGGAGGAAATTTTCATGTTTTTCTCTATAACTGAAAATACTTTGACCAGCACTAACAGCTGCATTACCTTATTAACATAAGGAGAAACATGAACATCAGTGCTGCCTTTGAGTATGGTGTGGTACAGAGATAGTGTGGAGTAATCATCTTTGGTTTGCTGTCAAATAAGAAGGACTTAGTAAGCGGGGTGCTGCAGGAATCTGTCCTGGGTCTGATAGTATTTAATATGTCCATTAACAAAAGGGAGTGGAGAGTATACTTAAAAAATAATAAGAATAAAAAATAAAAAAAATAAATTGTAGATGATATGAAGCCTGGAGCAGTTGCAAGAATTTTGAAGAACTAGATTAGAATTCAAAATAGCATTGGCAAATTGGAGAATTTGTCTGGAATCAGCAAGATTAGATTCAATAAGATAAGTGCAAACTACTATACTTAGAAGAGAAAAAGTCAAATGTGCAAGTACAAAATGGGGAATAATTAACAAGACAGTGGCACTGTAGAAAAGGATCTTTGGGGTCATAGTTGATTGCAAATTGAATGACTCAATAATGTGGTGCAGTTGCAAAAAGGGTTAATACTATTTTAAGGTGTATTAGCAGTTGTATTGAATTTAAGACAAAGAATAGGTCGTACCTGTTCAGTTCTGCTCTACTTTGGTGGGGCCACAGCCACAGCTGGAGTATTACTTCTAGTTTTGGGACTCGCACTATAAAAAAGATATGGGCAAATTAGTGTGGGTAAAAGATAGCAACAAAAAAAGTTTAGAAAACCAAGATGTAGCCACAGGTGGGGCCTAGGTGGTCTGGGGCACACCCACTTGGAAAAGAAGCTTGTGAACCTCAGCGCCAGCAACAGTGAGAACTTCACCACCCCCTTATGTCTATGAGTGGAGCTAACGCTCCAGCTCCACTTGCTACCTACCAAGTGGAGAGTGATGGAGGGAGTCACATGATCAGAAACTGCCTTTGGCCAGGTCCACCATGAAAACTCAGAGGCCAGTCCAGAAAATGGACTTGCTGTGCCGCTGTAGAAAACATGACCTGTAAGGAAAGATTGACAAATTGGGAAGATTTAGTTTCAAGATGAGAAGGTTGAGAGGAGATGTAAGTTTTCCAATGTGTAAAAAGTTATGAAGAGGAAAGTGATCAATTGTTCTTCATGTCTCTAGGTAGAATAAGAAATAATTGGTTGATTTTGTAGTAAGAGAAACTTAGGTTTGATATTAGAAAGCTCTTCCTAATGACAAAGATAATTAAGCACTGGAATCTGTTGTGTTGGGTGTCTGGGGATTCCCCTTCATTGTGAATTTTTTAGGAACAGGTTAGACAAATATCTGTTTCTGACTGTGTAACTATATTTAATCCTGCCTCGGTGCAGAGAAGTGTACTATGTGACCTCTTGAGATCTCTTCCAGACCTACATTTCTTAAACAAAATAAAAACACTAAACTGAGGGAATACGGAAGGAGGATAAAGAAAAGTAGAAGAGAGAGACAGCCAAAAGGACAACTGACTCCCTCATGGCAGCTTTAAGCTGCCTGAGGTGGTTTCATGTTTGATATAAAGTGTCTCAGATCCTGAATGTATGTTGATTGATCTCTCCTTCTGAACAATGCATTGCAAACAGCAAACTTCCCATGGCTTTGGAATCATCATTGTATGGTCATAGGGCTCCTGCTGCAATGCAAAGCTATGGAAAATGCATCTTTTGAAAATGATGATTGTGCATGACATATGAGAGAGGTGAAGAAAATCATTCAGTAGGGAGTTTTATCTCTTCTCTTTTCAGATTTAGATTTTGCCATATTCACTGTTTGGAAAGACACAGATATAATTTATTGAAATAAGACTGTCCACAGTAAGTCAAAAGAATAAGGATGCCAAACCCAGCCAGGAGGATCTGATGACTCCAGTAAATAACTGATGAAGTCAACAGCTGATGAAGTCTGGTGACTCAAGTATGTAACTGGTGAAGTCGTCAACTCATTGCAGAAGTTTAACCTCTTGCACACATTAATTTAATTTAGCCTGCTCTGTTGAGTGGAGCTGATTTATTTTCTCATGAATTCCCCCATAAGAAAAACAATACTGTGAAAGGCAGAGCAGAAGCATCTCTCAATCAGCTGTTCAGGGAGAGATTTGGTCCCACATATTACTGGTCTGAAGAGATCTCAAATCAGTTCAAGACTGAATTACAAAAGGCTGCTTCATCTCAGCATTTTAGGAATGCAACAACATGTAAACACTTACGTGGGATTGACAGTGACCACTGATCTTGCATTGAAAAGGCATTTGCAGACCTAGGGAAAGGTTTCAGTTTAACCAAAAACATGCAGAGGAGAGAAATTTACCTTTCTTCAGATCCATGGAAAGGTGTTTTTAACTGAAAAGTTCTATTTGATGGAAGTTTTCACAGTGGATGCCATTTATCCAGTAAGTCTTGTATCCTGGTGACTTTAAAAAATTTGAAAAGATGCTTAAAGGTTTCCAAAAAGATACAAAGAGAAAGCTAAGCACTGCAGTAAATTTTCCTTTAGAAAGCATATTGGAAACTCAAATCATACATGAGGTAAGTCTGATAGTTAACATGTAGGTGTCTTTTTGAAGTAGTTTAATGTACTTAAGAATGTGGTCTTGATTCATAAAAATTACAGAAGTGTCAATTATGTGTAGCATGAACAGGTGTAATAAAAACTGTTAGAGAGTTTTTGCTCAATTTGAAGCCCACTGAACATGGATTTTGGTCCCCAGTACCCAGCTAGAGAATCATTGAATTTTAATAATGAAAATCAGTAACTTGAGGAAGTTAAGTTCAAGATCTTGTGTGTGTCACAGTCAAACTGAAACAGATAAAAGATGAACTCTTGAAAAGCAAATAGACCTGTGAGAAATGTCTTCACCTCTGATGTAAAAGTATGTGGGGTTGGGTTTTTTTTGTTTGTTTTTTGTTTTGTTTTTTTAAAAAAACTTTTACAAAAGCTTTAACTTATTGTTGGTTCATAGAAACAGTGTGTATATGGTGGTGAAGGGGGGCTGGAAACCACAAAATGTTTTATGGATGAAATATTTGATATTTGTTTGTATTTGAGGAGTTGTTTGGGTGTGTTTAAATAAATAAATATTTTGAAATTTCACCAATGGCTAAATTTGCTCCCAACTATATGTTCACTTGTTGACATCATAATATATAAACCTGAATCAAATATGAAAAATTCTCATAAAAATCTGAGGTGTCACATAAGAACATGTATATTTCTTTCTATTACTAAATTGCAGGTGGCAATGTGCATGCATGCATGCATACACACAGAAAATCCTTAAAAGTTTGCATCATTTGATGAATTTTGAGTGCCTTTATAAGCTCAATCCATTCCTTCATTTCCCTGTGTTTTTAAGTAGCTTAGCTCTGATCTAACTAGTTCAAAACTCATAAGGTACTAATAAGACTACTTCATCTCTATTTGAAAATATCAAACTGTGATTTAAGGACTGAAATAAAATCAAGAGAAATTCAGCACTAGAAGTATCTATTAATACCAGACCCACAGCTAATTTCTAAATGAAACACTTAGGACTTTTGTTGCCATGTTGAAAAAGTCCATTTCAGTGTTGAGATGATTTTAATAAAAAAATATATATATGCTTAACAAATTCTCTCTGTTTGAGCTTGACAGAACAGGGACTTCTAGTTAGGGCAAAACATTAAGAACCTGATTTTTGTTGTTGTTGTTGTTGTTGTTGTTTAGACTTGTTTCTTCTCTTAGTCCATACATTCAGACTGCCAGTGATGCCTAATGTACATTTTCCTGGACTGAGACTGCAAATGAGCATTTCCTTCCAAATTTATTGCTAGCAATACTTTGTAGGCTGTTTGGGAAGATGTGCCAGGAAATCTACAAATGTTATTTATCCCTGGAGAGAAGAGTTGAAGGATTACCTTGATTGTGAGTTCCATTTTGTCTGGGTTGGCATTTCAAAGCCTGAATTCCCATTGGAAATCAAGTTTCCCAGTTGGCAATGTAGTTGGCCACTGGCACGGCTGGTCTGGCTATAGTTTTTTCTTTTTTTTTTTTTTCTTCTTGGCATTCACCCAGGTAAAAGTAAGTGATAGGACAACCAGAGCAGCAGTACTATATTTATAGCAGCTTGCATAAAAATAAATACCATCAAAATGATTAAAAGGCTCCATATTGGCAAAAAATGCATAAATGGGTCCTTTTCTATAAGTGTCTTGTGAGGAAAAAGAATATGCACATTCAAAAACTGATAATCTTGCAGTTAAGGCAGAAGACTGGGAGTCCTATGCCTGGCTCTGCTCTAGATTTCTGGTAGGAGAATTAATTTCTGTATGGCAGATTCTTACCTGCTGAAAATCTGATGGTTTTATAACAGCTGAGAACCTAGTCTTCTCTATCTCAGTTCTTCACCTATAAATTGGAAAGAGTAATACTTTTTGTCTTCCCAGGGATGTTATGAAGATTCATTCATTAAAGTTTATGAGCTGCTCAGATACTACAAAGAAGAGTTCAGTGGAGAAAACCAACCAAAGAAACAAATTAAAAATAGCCATCTCACTGTGTTGCTGTATAAATTTAAAAAAGTGTAACTGAGCATGTTGATTCACAGATCTCTTCCTTTGTTCTTTTTCATTTTCCCCAGGATGATTCACTACAAATATAGGGAGACATACATAGATTATAGAGTCGAGGTTTTATGTAAATTGTTTATTATAGAAGATACTTATAAATAACCCTGGCCTTGATCCAGCAGGGAGCTTGAGCATGTATTTAAGTCTTGTCCTTGACTTCAGTGGGACTTAGCATTGTCCCATGAAAGTGCATGGATTAAATGGGGTCTATGAGCTTCAGAAAAGTTAGACTAATCATGAAAATTTCAGGACTGTGGATTTTGAAATTACCCCCGTATGTCATTGAGTATAAGCTGAGATTTTTTTGCCTGAAAATTGGCTGCAAAACAAGCACTCAGCTTATTCACAGGAGAATACGGTAGACAGCCCCAGCCTAGCAGTTTCCCTTACCGTGTGGTAGGCCAGAGCCCCAGTGTTGCCGGGTGGCCGTCTTGGACAGTCAGCCGAGGCTGGAGCTATAGTAAGGAGGGGACCACAGCGTCTGCAGCAGCCAAGTAAGGAGGCCCTGGGGTGGCTTGGCCTGGAAATTGGGGGGGGGTCACGGAGGCCAGGGAAGCAGCAGCAGGGCCCGGGGATTTGGGGAGGGGGTGCCTGGGAGGCTGGGAAGAGGGGCAGCAGGGGTAGGGGGTGACAGGGAAAGGAGTGGAAAGGGTGTTGGGGAACATGGGAGTAACAGCAAGAGACTGAGAAGCGAGCAGTGGGGAGCAGTGAGGAAAGGGCGGAGTAGGGAGGCAACAGCAGGAAATTGAGAACTGAGCAGGGGCAGCAGTGAGGAAAGGGCAGAGCAGGGGGGCAGGAGTGAGGAATGGACAGCGAGGGGGCAAGGAAAAAGCAGCAGCAGAGATTTTGGGGGTTAAGGAAGCTGTTGGGGACTCCAGAGGAAGCCGGCAGCCCTGGGTGTGGGGGTTAGGGGCCAAGGCCAAAAGGGAACCTCAGCTTATACCCAGGTCACCAATTTTTGCCCCTTTTTGGTGTCAGAATTGGGGGGGTGGCTGGCTTATTCCTGGATGGTCTTATAACCGAGTATATGCGGTAAGTACAGTTCAGCTTCCAGAGGAGCAAAGCAGTCCCTCTGTGTTTTGAACTCTGCATCATCAGTCTCATTCTGTCATTAAATATTCCCAACACATTTGTCTGCTGAATTTTGTCTGCTGGTGGTATGTGAAGCCCCTTGTATGCATCTTCTTAAAAATAAAATTCACTGGTCATTAAAAATTCAGTGTTGTCCCACAGTTACTACATAGTTATCAATGCATGTCTCCTGCTCCAATATTAGAGAAAAATTTGCAATATCAGAGGCTACTGTGCTGTTATGAATGTAAATTATCTCTATTTTAAATGGGCCTGAGTTCTGTTATTTGATCTTACAGTGTCATCTGCAATAACACATTTCAGCAGTCCCTGTGAATAGTATAACAAATAGGGAGTCCTATGTGGCCCGTATTTGTTTTGTTGGTATACAATCTACTAACACAGTTATCCCTCTGAAACTTTTGAATAGTATAGACTTCTTTGTATCAATGAATATTGTCAATTGTGATCCACAATGGCATTTTTGATGTGTGTGTAGGGAGAGAATGGGCACGAAATCTGGTCTATAGTGGTTGAATAAATTAACGCTGCACTGAGGATGTCTTGCCGCTGATCTTGCTCTCATTATTCCGCGGTATCCCCGGATCACTGTGTATAATTTCAGTTGTCATGTTGGGTGCCTTGTTGACCTTCTGTTTTTGTGTACAGGTTGGGTTTGGTGATAGCTAAGTGCTTGCTTTTGGCTTATTACAGTTCTCTTTCCTGAAACATTTAACAAAAGGACATGGGTGTTTTGGCTTTACTGTGGGCGGGCATGCTTTGTCAACTCAAAAGGAGGGATCAATATCCATAAGCTCCAAAATTCAGATTTTTTAAAATGGTGACCTATTTAGTGTCCAGAAAAACTACAAACCCAACCATGACTTCCAAACTTGCAAACTCAAATAGAAGTAATAAGACATTTTTTAGTGGAGTGACATCAGAAGAAATAGCGATGGGTTGATGGGCTCCTCTGACAATTGTTTTCAGTTACACTGTTCCAAAGATCCTCCTCCAATGTGTGAATGTTACTCCTTGCATCTATCGGTTGCCTTAATCTCCTTAAATGAATGCTTCATATGCTTTCATTTCATTTCATTTCAATTAATTTGATTCCAGTCTTCCCCAAATTGAAGTCAATGACAAACTCAATGGGGCTGGGGTTGTGCTCTCTATCTATACTTACTCCTTCATATTGACTTTTCTTCTTCTTTTCTTCACTTCATATTAAGTCCTTCTTTAGCCCTGAAAATTTTGAGAAGAGCCAAGTCGTGTTTCTTTCTCCCTTCAACAAGCAGTCAACAGACCCTGCACTGCACTTATGCACTCCCTTTCCAAATGGCGCAATCATCTACACTGTGGCTGTGATGGTGTGCATGGCTTGAAGATTAGCAAGGGTTTCCTCTACTTCCCCATGAGCAGCATGTTTTGAAGTAGCTATTCTTATAACAGCCAGTGAGCCCGTTATATATTATACCTTCCTGTGTTAACCATGGGAGCAGATGCTGAGAACTCCTGCCTTTTAATTCATCCTCTTCCACCAACTCATGTTTGGCCTACAGAACTCACTAATGACTGGGAGAAAACTGTTAGAATGAATCGTAGATATAAAACTGTGGGCACGGAGTTTAACATTTAATCTTCAATGTCTAAATTTTGGCAATAGGTACCTAAATCAAAATGGGTGGGTTGGTTGGTTTTGACTTGAATATGACTGTGCATGGCGCCTTATGGAATTGTTTGATTTTTTTTTTTTCCTCCCAGCTGAGATATTGTCAGAACAGTGGGTGACTGCAAACTCAAAGCAAAAAATGTTTGAATAATATTTATAACACAGACATTTTCCATTCTTTTTTTCTTAAAACTTCCAAAAATCTGTAGATGCTGCAAGGTCACCTCTATGCTTCAGAGATCATCCAAAGATTCTCAGGCCTCAGATCTGTCCATACTAGTGATATGGGATCTGCTGAAGTTAATGCATACAAAATTTTAGTGGACTTGAAAGTCAATGAGAGGTAGTAGCATATTCAAAAGTAATGACTGTTTCAACAACTGTCTGTAAATTAGGCCAGTGGAGAAGGCTAGAAGTGCCAAATGGTGACAGTGTGCTGGACTCTCAAACATTTGATTGAAGGAGTTCAAAAGTTCATCCATGTTTATGGGGCGCAACTAACTGGTCTGGGGGCCCTGGCACCATGCCCTCCTCACCACTTCAGGGGCTGGGCTCTGCCCCTCCAGCATGGCAGTATTCATGTGGCCTGGAGCCAGAAGACAGTTCAACCTCAGCCCTGCTCTGCCGAGTCTGCTTTTGGGGGTTGAGGGGCACCTGCTAGAATTCTTCATGGCCCCCTGGTGCGGCCCCCAAGGCCAGGGCTGCACCACATGCCAGTCGGCTGTATCCCCCCCTTCCCTGGGCAGAGTGAACAGGCTCTGGCCTACCCTGTCCTGCCCCCCTGGGGCAGACCAGCCAGCCCAGGGGTTGGGCAGGAACGCAGAGCCCAGCCCCTGGCTCCAGGGTCCCTCTCTGCCAGTGCCAGCAGGGCAGGAGTGGTCGCTCTCCCAAGCCCTGCTGGCACTGAGCAGGAAAGGGCAGGGCAACTGGATTATTGCAGGAGTTTTAGGGGATGGAGCCCAGGGGCTCCCTTTCAGCTGGGGCCCAAGGCTTCAGCCCCTTTGGCCCCTGCAATAATTCAGCCCTGCATGTTTACATCGAGTGGATGTGAGCTTAGCAAAGTGTTAAGCAAGTAATCTGTTTTTTAAAAGGGGAATAAAAGAGGAAGTGAGAGGAGAGACATTCATGCTTTAGGATGCATGCCAAGAACCACAAAAAAAAAAATTCAGACTTCTTTTATTCAGCTGTGCAAGGACTGTGAGGATGAAATTATTCCTTTCCAAAGTGTTGGGCTGTTATGGATTGTCAGTATTAATGATCCATGTGCTGTACAATTGCTGTGAGGTATACAGAGCTTTGAAATGTAGAGTACTGTGCATGAGTTAAGTCTTATTATTATATGTTAGTTTGTATGATAAATTAGTTGTTACCATAGGATTCCTCATCTTTAGCATAGTTTTGTCCAGTAGATCAGTGTATCCAGTTTCCTGTCATGTGTATGCCTTGTTTCTAAACCTCCACTTCTATTACTACAGAGTACTCTTGTTGATATACACAATTGTGGAGACAAGTGCATCTCTTCTCTATGGCTATTCCTTCCAGCTCAGCAGAAATTGGCATGTTCTCTGTTTCTTGTATACCAGCACAAGAGGCGGTGGGTGGGGGGAGTGGAGATTCAGGATTTTTCATCCGGAGAATCTACTGGCAGCATTATGATGGACAGGGGTTAACTCTGAATCCTTACTTTGGATTTCAGAACTTCTTGGAGTTAGTTAAGTAGATTTCAGTTGAGATCACCTTGTTAGAAATAGACCCATCAGGTCTACTTCACATATTATTATAAACATGAGGGTGACATTAACTGCTGAGTCCTTAGCTCACCAGTGCAAATTGGAACTTTGTAGCATCAGAGAAGAAGGAGAAAGAAAGTTGAGGTGTTCAGACACATGAGGTGTTCATTTTTAAAGACTAACACATTTATTTATTGCATGACCCTTCAGGGACACCATCCCACTTCATGAAATGGAAACTGTAGTATGTTAGGTGTACGTATACATACAGAGAAGGGTGGGTCAGAAGGTCAATTCAAACACCTCCAGAGTGATAGTTTGCTAGCCTATCTCACCAAAGCAAACAAATTGTTTTGGGTCAAATGGTTTGATTCAAACTGTATGGTAAAGGGCTCTGTAACAGCAATAGGTGAGAATGTTAATAGAGGGGGAAAAGATATAATTACCTTTTTTAATGAGTTAGCTCTTCCAAATCCCATTCGAGACCCAGTGTGCAGGTGTCTAGTTTTCATATGAATTCCAGCTCTCCAGTTTCATGTTGGACTCTGATTTTGAAGGTGGGTTTTTGTTTTGTTTTTGTTTTTTTTGCTGAAGTACTGTAACTAACATGGTTGTAACAGAATGTCTAGGTAGATCAGTGTTGAAGTGGTCCCCTATGTTTTTTTCCAATGTTACCATTCTTGATGCCTGATTTGTGCCCTGGCTTAGTGTTCCTGTTGCATGGCATATAGTCACTGCGGAGTATTTGTTTAAGTTTGGAGTACTGTCTGTCAACAAGGACTGGCCTACCTCCCAAGGCATGAGAGCTTGTCTTCCAGGATAATTGTAGATCCTTGCTGATGTGTTGAAGAGGATTCATGTGGAGACTATAGGTGATAACCCCTATCCTTAAGCAAATACTCACCATACAACAGAACACTAAGCTAGGTACTTCTCCCTGCAAAAAACCCATTGCTAACTCTGCCCACATATCTATTCAAGTGACATCATCATAGGACGTAAGCAGTCACTCCAACAGGGGGCTCATTCACTTTCACATCTACCGACGTGATATAACCCATCATGTGCCAACAGTACCTCCCTTGTATATACATTGGCCAATTTGGATGGTCTATGCGCAAAAGAATGGACCCAAATCAGACATCAAGATTGGTAACATTCAAAAACCAGTAGGGTAACATTTCAATCTACCTGGACATTCTGTAACAAACATGCTAGTTACTGTACTACAGGAGGGGCTGGGGGGGCGGGGGAGACTTCAAAGTGAAACTGCAGAGCTGGAATTCCTATGCCAATTAGACACCTTCACGTAGTGTCTGAAGAGGTATTTGGAATGGCTAACTCATTACAAAACGTAATTTCCCCTCTATTTATATTCTCAACTTCTAAGTTATGTGTTGTTATGAGCCCTCCTCCACACCTTTTGAATCAAAACAGCTTGTTTGTTGATATAGTAGACTATCCCTCTGGAAGTGTTTGAAATGACCTTGTGACCCACCCTTCTCGGTATGTGTATATACACTTAACATATTGCAATGTCCATTTCATGAAGCGGGATTGTGCCCATGAAAGCTTATGCAATAAATAAATTTGTTAGTCTTCAAGGCTATGTCTACACTAGCAAATTAGTCTGGATTAAGGAAGCATGATTCAGACTAATCTGATCCCTGTCTATACTAGTCTTTGCCTAGGTCAGTTCAAATTTAGTTTGAATTTTAGTTGAAGCTAGCACAATGTAGCCATACTAGTCTGAACTAAATAAGTTCAAATTAAGCAATTAGTTCAAACTAACCTTGTTATTTTAGTTTGAAATAAAAAGTTAGCTTGAACTAACTTTTTAGTTCGAAATAAAAAAAACAGTTAGTTCAAAATAAAAAGTCCACTTAGTTTGAACTAACTCTGATCTGCTTTGTTTGGACTAAGCAAGTCTGAAGTAAACAGTTAGACATAAACATAGCCTAAAAGTGCCACAGTACTCCTTTATTTATCTATGAGTGTGCATGGGATAAAATCCCACTTCATCAGACTCTTTGAATATGGGGGAACTTACAAATAGGATGAAAATAAATGCAGGGGAGTGTAAGCCATGGGGTCAGGTCACATTGTAACAGCAAATAGAAGCAGTTGTTAAGATTCAAACACTGGGAAACAGCACACAGAGGAAAGTGAGGTCAGATGCCCTGCTGTAATGGTAAAAGAATCCACAGGTGATTTGATCTCACCTTCCTCTATGTGCTGTTTCCCAATGTTTGAATCTTAACAACTGCTTTAATTTGCTGTTACGGTGTGACTTGATCCCATGACTTACACTTCCCAGCATTTATTTTCTTCCCATTCTATAAGTTCCCTGTCTTCAAACCATCTGATGAAATGAGATTTTTCTCCCATGAAAGCTCATGCAAAAAATAAATTAGTCATTCTTTAAGTGGCACAGGACTCTTTGCTTATTTTGCTGAACTAGACTAACAAAGTTACCTCTTTGGAACGGTACTCCTCGTTTGTTTTCCTGAAATAGTCTTCTAAAGGCTACTTTTCTGGACATTGAGCTAATGAGTCCATTTGCCTGTCAATGCAGAATTGTTAGTTACTGACAGAAAACTTAGTTTGGTAAACAGTAGTTGAGGATCCTGGCTTGTGAAAATGCTTTGAGCACTTTGAAGATGTAGCGCTCAGGCATATTACCCAAAGTGTATTCATTTCATTATGGCTTTTATACATATAAAAAGGAGCAATTGCCTTAAGTAATTGTTGAAGGAGTGGTGTGTGGATGTGTGCATGGAATTCTGCCAGTGCTTATCTGCAACGCATACTTCTTCAGATACGGCTTTTATGGGAATGTTCATAGCAATAACAGAATGGCATAACACATAGAATACCATTAAAAATATAGATTTCAAACAGTCTGAAAGGAATCTTATTGCAGCATCTGTAGTTAGTTTTATTAAAAGCAGTTTAAATTCCTCTGCCTGGAGCAGTCTGGAATTAGAGATGGGCCGCAGAAATTTACATTTTAATTGAGGTGGAAGACAAAATAGGGCATGGCGCAGCATTCACACATTACAAGGAAGAATAAATAAGATATGTATCATCTGGGAGAAAAGAAATGACTGGTCGTTTTTCATTGCCTCCTGTGCTTTATTTTCTAACATTGCAGTAAGCAGTGCTTGGCTTTTTTTTTCTCTCCATCAGCTTGCAACAACCAAAAGGTACTACGTTTCATCAGGTCATTTAATTAGAATCTGTTTTAAGACTCACAAATCAGTTTTTAGAAAAACACCACCAAAGAGCTCTCACAAAAGTGTATGCGTGTGGGTGTGTTGCACTGTTACATTTGAAAGCAAACAACTACAAATAGCATCTTGTCCAGACCCCACACATTCTGAACAGCTGTCTACAAGTGTAATGGGCTGAATCCTTTTGACTTTACCAAAACCCACTATGACTTTAATGAGACTTTTGACTGAATAAGGACGGATGGATTTCAACTTTAATTAGGATTTTTTAAAGCAGTAATTCATGTGGAATGTGATATGGAGCTAAACTGCCCAGAATGTTTTGGAAAGGTCCAGCATGCTGAGGGCCAAATCCTGCTTGCCTTAGGTCAGTAGATGCTTTGAATGCAATGGAATTATATATCTCCATAAACCATAACCAAACTAATTCACTGTTTTTGTTGTTGTAATCTTTGAAGGATGTGTGCATAAATTCTAAGGCCCAAAGGGGCAACTGTAATCTAGTCTAATGACCTCCTGGCCATAGAAGTTACCTAAAATAAATCCTAGAACAGAGCTGTTAAAAAATCATTCAGCCTTGATTTAAAAATTCTGGATGATTGACACTCCAGCATGGCCCTAGGTACACTGTTACAGTGGTTAATTACTCAGTGCTGAAAATGTATGCCTTATTTTCAGTCTGAATTTGTCTAGCTTCAACCTCTAGCCATTGGATTACTTCTAGTATTACTACTTCTATGACAGTAGCACCTTTTGATCCCAATGAAGATTAAAGCCCCATTGTGCAAGGCAATGAGGATACATTCAGATAACAGGACAGAGATACTTAATTAAATGCCATTTGCTTTGGGTATAGGATCCCTGGTTGCCTTCCTGAAAGGGAAGACTTCCATCAAGTTTGTTTAACACCTGTGACTTATAAAGTGGGACCTGTGGTTGTTGTCACAATATAAATATCAATGCCTGTGGGCAAGCTATCACATAGCATGTCCCTATCTGCAATATCATCCTGAGAGAAACCAGATATGTACAGTCTAATGTATAAAGAAGCAAAGGCTTCCTTCCTTTTAGGTCAGCATAGTGAAGTCTGCAGACTTGGATCATCATTTGGGGAGCCCCACCCCATGGGATTGGGAAATTGATAGTACAATCATGCAGCAAGCAAAATGAATAGCTTCTAAGGACTGTGCCATTGCACTGTCAAAACCCTTGTCCTCCAGATGTGGTCTGGTAAAAGTCGTGATTATGGAAGTCCAAATTAGCAATAGGTCTATTGGCACTGTGCTGCTAAGGAGGTGAAGAATAGGCCTCTACAGTTATGCTTGTGAACTCAGTAGCTCCTCCAAATTTTTGGAGATGAATCCTTTGTCACTTCCACAGAGGGGCCAGGGGCAAAGGAAGTACATCCCATCCAGCAATTCAAGGATTAAGATAACTCTGAATAAAACAGGAGAGTCCTTATTCCCTTTACATGAGTTCCTGTCCTGTAGAGGAACATGAAGCTTAAAAATAAAACTCCAGGTTGTAGTCCACCCAGTAAATGCTGTCACAGGCATTTTACTGACCTATTGAATGTCAGAAACTGGTGATCAGGTTCTAAAAAGAATAATATGAATAAACAGAAGGAACCAACATAAATACAAACTATATTTTCAATTGGTTTTCTTTCTTTCTTCAGCAGAGAAAGGAAGCATATAAATGGACATGTATTGTCATTCACAATTAAACTGGTAAATGAATTAAATAACTGTCCTTTACGGAGTATGTCCACGGCAAAGTCTGTGCATTTTTTAGGCTGCCTGTGAGAAACAAGTAGACCAAGGACAGGAAAGCTGGTAAATACCTTCCAATGTGTGTCATCTTTATGGCTGCCCTAGAAATGCTGAGATCTTACTCATTCAGATCAGAGGAAGTGCTAAAAATGCAGCTGTGCCCTGACAATTCTATAGATAATTCTTTTCTGTAATCTTGCCAGCAGTTTATTTTTCTTCTCCTTTTCTAAAAACATATGGAAAAAAATCTTCCCCATATTTGTCTTGAAGGGATTAGCCTCTGTGTGATAAAAAAGCAATAATTTTTGTTCTTTAATCCCCTGAGGTCCGACCTTCATTGTCTTTGAACTAAACAGCTCATCCAACGAGAATCTATTTTTGATGTTATTTCAGAATTTGGCTTCCCGCTGATTTTTGAAGTTGTTACTGTTAAACCTGATCCAGGCACCAGCAGAGTGATACCTATTAACATAATCAGGAGAGCATGGTTTTCCCCTCCAGTCCATCCCAGAAGGAGCAGCCAAAATGATCTTCTGGGCCCATCGTTTGGATCATATATCTCCTATGCTCAAATTAGTCTAATGATTTCCTTCATCTTCCATGGTAAATTCAAGATTATTTTCTTTGCCCCTAAGGCTCTGCACAATGATGACTCCTTTTCTGTTCTTCCTTGAAACAGTCTATCTTTTTTCTTTTTCACTATGTCAGAGATTCCAGGCTTCTTAGCTTTGTTTTCAGTCCTCTTAATTTCCCTTTCTTATGCATATTTATAGGACAAACCTGGTCTTGATTTGTTCAAATCCCTCCTGCAAGTGAACTTCCATTGAGAGGTCTACAAAAACTGTCCAGTGCCCATGTGGTGCCATAATGAACTCAATTTCTTGAATAAAATACATACTTTATTTATGCATCACCATCTAATGAGTCTCAGGCATTCTTTTCTGATCTCTCTTCAAAATTGAACTCCTCAAGGCAGTAGCATTTGTAGATGTAAAAGTAGTCTAACCAGATGGTGAGGTTGACCCTGGAAATGTATTAGTCTTGTCCAATCTTATCAGCTGATTATGTATAAATATCTGTAATATCTTAAGGCCAAATCTGATGTCCCTCAGCGTCAGTGTGGACCTTTTCTTTGATTTCACTGGACACCGGATGAGAATATAAGCACAGAATCTATGCATTTATGATCCGTAATATAGAATAGTCACCTTACTTTATGACCATATTTGTCAAGAAAGTATCTCAAGAATTATTTATCCCTAAACAACTTTGACTGTTGTACTAAAACTGGATTGATTTTATTCTCTGTTCTCTTTAGAGGCATATCGTTTGATCTTGGCATCATTGCATGCATATAGTCTGGGAAATGCCAATTGATAAGAATAACGCATCATGGAAACTATCAGCTGGATTCTGCTCTTAATACTCATAGACAGCTTAATAAGAGCTCTTCCTCACTACCTGATGGAAGAGTTCCTTGAAGAGAATTCTGTTGTGCATTTTACGGATTTTTTTACTACAGTGTCTTCTGTGGAGTATTTTTTCATCCATCTATTTGATAGATATTATTTTCAAAACACACCATAATGTAAAATTTGGTGAATACAATGAACCAAAATGTATTTAATTTCCTCAGGGATGTTTCTTTTCTTATTTGGGCTGGCCTAAGTAAAAAGAGAGATTATCACATACCCCCTGAAGACAAATATAATTATTTTGAGATATCTACTGGGGAACATAGAAGTTTAAAATAATAGAAAGCAATACCATAAAATTGAATGGAGAAGATAACGATAAAGACAGTGTGTATATGATACACTTTTTTCTTCTTGAAGAGATTTTGTTTTAGGTTTAGAAAAATTTTCAATCAGGCTATATCCTAGAAGATCACCTATTGAAAGATGCTGGAGTTCTAATTTTCTTGAAAAGGGTGGGCTTAATTTCAGTAGCTGGATTAAGATGAACCAACCACTGTATTTGCTCAGTAGTTTAGGATTTGCCAAATACCTATGATGCTTGCTTTCTGTGTTCATGATGAACCCAGTGCTACAGATCCTCCTCTGTGACCAGTTCTCACAGGATATGTATGTGTTGCAGTTCTGCCTAGTAAACCTCTTTAGCTCAAGTTGTAGAAGTTCATGATTTCAGCTCTGGAGAGTCCCTAATTCAAAAACTGTTGTGTTGGCAGAGATGGTGACCGTTGCATGTTTCTCTTGAAGATCCAGCCACTGTTGTGATGGATTATGACTACAGTTTGAGGTTATGGCTGCTCCCTCTCAGATCTGTGCAGACTCATATCAACATATGGGAATTGAGAAGGGTACACATTTTACTGGAGTTCAGAAGTACAAGTAGATCCACTGGACTCAACCTACAAATCTGGCAAGCTCTAATGGCTGGTGCAGAGCAGGACAGTGCTATGAACCTTTCTTCTCTCTGAGTCTTTTGGGAATCATAGTAGTCCCTGTTCTCAGAAGGAAAAAAGAAGGGGGGGGGGGAATTGCGGCTGTATATCACTCTAACAAGCACAGGTAATTAACCTGTGCGGATGCCCCTGCATCTCTCGATGCATGCTCTACCGACTGGCTAAGTACAATATGCTTGTAGGGTTGACGTATTAAACATCATCTGTTTGAGTGATCCTCATATTAATAGTTTATGGCACTGTCATAAACTGGACTTCTGCCTATATATATTCAGTGCTTAAGTGGCTTAACTGAAAATATTAGAGGAAAGTCTTTTGCTGATTCAGATCCAAGACCCAATAGTCACTCTGGGAACTCTCAGCAAAATGAATGGGGATTTCTAGACGAAAAAATAGTTGAGGACTAGGATACAGTTTGTTCTCTTAATTCTGTTTGATATGCTTCTCTGTGTTCTCAAGTGGTAGAAGCAGTGCAATAGGAATACAGTGGAATGAATGCAGATTTACTATTTACTGTTTACTGTTAAACAGAGGGGCTATAAGTCATTTTGGATTAATGTGAACAAGGAATAACAACAATGTAAGATTTTTTGACATGATTTGACATTGACAGGTGAGATATTGGGTCTGATCTGCAAAGACCAGATTCAGATCCACGTGCAGAGAAAGTTTAACACGCGTGTACACTCACATTCATGTGTGCATGTGCGCGTGTGCACGCACGCACGCATGCACGCACAAAATCTGGGGCCTATGAGTTGGTCCTAAAACCAAAAACTGTATATCTGAACTACTTGGAGTCTGTTGCATTTACTACACAAGCAGTTTTTTTTCCCCCTACTACAAAATAAATCTACTAGGCTGTTCAAAAAAAATATAGATGTATTTGTTTCTCCCTAACTCTCTCTTTTCATTTAGTTTATATGTTCTTTATCCTGGTGTTATCAAAGCAAACAGTTCAATTATATTTTTCTCTTGTTGTTTCTCTTTTTATTTATTTTGTTATGCTTTCTGCAGGTATCACTCATATACTGTTGAATTTTACCACACAGCAATGTGTCAGTCTCAGGATTGTTGAATCACTATTTTCATATACCAGAATTTGCTTTTCCTCTTAACCTAGCTCTATCATTTATTAGGCTGCTTTCTTTAGTTAAGTCCTAGGCATAGTCACAATTGGCAGTTAAAGGAGAGATCTTTCACAAGCTCACAAACATTTCAACATCTTTCATGTGTTGGAAGTATTGTGATGTAGCATGTTCAGTGACAAAATACATGTCCCATTTTCATCTGAAAGTGTCTCCAGAGCAGTTGTTTTTAACCTTCTTTATTTGCAGACTTTTAAAAGATTTCAAATGGAGGTGCAGACCCTTTTGGGAATCTTAGAAACAGTTTGTGGACCCACAAAGGTCTGAGGATGACAGGTTGAAAACATTAATGTTTTTCCTTATGTAAGCAGTGAATCAAGTATGTAACCAAGTGAACTAGTAGAGTGATGCAGGATTTTCTGGGATGGTCAGATGAAGATCTGGTCCAAGGGACAATCAGGTGTAACTCGTGTTTTATACAAGATACGGCAATGAGTTACAATACATAATCCAAGTTGTCACTATTGGTTTAGACGCTTACGCTGTATCATACTATAGGATAATTTGTTTCAGGATAATCAGCAGACCCTTGAGCATCTTGATACTCGGCATAGAGATGGGTAAGGTAGACATTGCTTGCCCTATTGTATTACCATTTACTTGAGGCATGATGAAAGGAAACAGAAATAAAAATAACACTTGGAAGAAAGCATAGTGAAAGTCAGAGCTGAAGCAGTACTACTATAAAGTACTTCATGTCTTATTTTCTTTTCATTAGGAGTCATATCTCCTTCCTTAGCTCTTGGGTTCTTTTCTCCATTCTTCCTGCAGTCCAGGGTTAGGATGATCCCTGTGTCCATGACTGGCTATGGAGACTAGGCCTTCAGGCCCAGGGCTAATTTCAGTCAGGTATCCCACCCATTTGTATCAGGAAAATGAAGGTAGCTCAGACCTCCACCAAATCCATGATTCATAAAAACAGATACCCTTTCTTTAATTAAATCTGCACTCCAGCATTAGCTGCCCAAGTTCTTTGACCTCCCTTCGTGCTGTTGGAAAATGAACTGTCAGCAACAGGAGCCTGGCTTGAGGATCCTCTCTGTGAACTAAAACATTTAAATTTCTCTTGGAGTCTACATCAAGGAATGTTTTTCACATTGTGCTATAACTAGCTGTATGCTATTAATAGCTTCTTCACACCTGACAAAGTTATTTATCTGCTTTGGGAATAAAAACAGCTGATCCAAGTTCTATGTATTTTTATTGTAGTTGATGTTAGTATGTTTATAAAAGCAAGGACTATTGAGAGAGAACCACCACTGTTCTTCTTTACACCTCTTCCTGTTATCAGATGGTGCTGCTTTCTATTTCCCATCTTTCCCTTTTTTTATTCTTTTGAAGTCATTTATATTTACTGTTGTTAGTTGAGTTGCCTTTGAAATTTGGCTTTCACTGTTAGTATGCCAGAACTTTATGCTTCTGTTCTGGATCAGCCTTAGCATGTATAAACTTGCATAACTCTCTTAAAATGAACAATCATTATTTTTAAAAATAACAAACGCTTAATTTACTAATAATACTTAACTGTTTATGGGGATATTTGTAAAGGCACAACATGAAGTCACCCAACATCTATTTGAATTCTCATTAAATTCTTAGTTTCTTTGTCTCCACCACCCTTAGATAATGTTTTCATCTATGGGAGTCAAACTGGTTTCTCTTTCCAGAGGTAAGAGGGAATCAACATCTAACTGTTAGTGATACACAGAGTTCAGACAATATATTAGTATATGAATCAGGAACAGATCTCAGTGCTTTTGAATACAATCCTTGTCTCTAATCCCACTGAGCCTTATTCTTTGTTCATGAGGAGCGTTGCAACTGACTTCCAGCAGTTTGTGTGCATGATCATGAATTTGTTGTGAGTCTCTACTAGTTGACATTCATGAGATAATAATGAGTAATGAGATCCTTATTGGCTAAATACACAATTTTCACAGAAGTTTACCAGAATAGTTATACTTTTTCAGGTACTGTTAAGACATATATACTACCCCCCCCCAAAGTCTTTGTGTCAAGCAAATGACACAAGTTTCAATTTTCAGCACCTTCTTATTTTCTCCCATATATCTTTTTTTCTCCTAATAGAATTTTTGCTTATAAATTAACTTTGGGGAGATCAGTAGGAGAAGCTTTTCTCCTGATTGATGCCTATTAAGACTTCCTTCTTACTCCGATGCATATAGGAGGCAAGCTTGAGCTGATAGGGACAATTTTGGTTCCAGTTGTTTCTTCCCTCTATCTCACTAAAGGGAAAGATCTGTATGTCAAGGGGGATGGCATCAGCAGCTCACTGCTGTCTTATTGAAAGTTTGAGTTTCCGCTGGGGACTTTAACTTATGGCACCAAAGAGCACAGAGGTTCGGTGCTTTGACTTAGGTTACAGAGCCAGTCAGATATATTGAGTATGGGAAAAGAATGTTTCACCAGAGAGAAGTGACAGCCATTAAATGTGTATTGTTCCTAAGAGTTTTGCTCTCATCACATAGGCAAAATCCATGTACTATGGAATACTGATGTTTCTTAGTAGGTCAGATTTTTTGTATTGAATATTAGTTTTCTAAACATCAAAATGTGGAACAAGCAATATATTTTAAACCATTTATTGCAACAAGAGGGTAGCATGTGTACTCATGGGGAATAACCTCCCATGAATTGCATTTTTTAAATTTAGATAATATTAATAAGACACTTGGAATTTTATAGACATACAATCTTATTCCAATGTTGTTTTTCTAAATGGTGCTTCCCTTTTGCTGCTTTTTGTAGTATTTGTTGTGGTAAGTTGTTCTCCCTGCCCCTCCCCTGCAATAAACTATGGAAAAAGGGGAAAAATCACTTGAGTATCATAATATTATACAGAGCAATAACTTATTTATACCCACAGCACCAGTCACAAGTCAATTTAATGGTCACATTTTGATCTCCTTTTAGAAAATAAATTATTATGGTTCCTAAAAATGTGCAGGGTTTTCTATAATAAAATAAAATAAATAAAATTTAAAAAGATAAAAGTGAAGGGCCTGATGGCTTGAGTTTTTCTACTGACTTTACTGGAAGCAGGATCAAGCCCTGAATCTTATACCACTTACAGTGCAAGGCAAAGTGAGGGTTGAGAGAGATAAGATCCAAAACATGTGGAGTGATAAGGAGCAGTTTATTCAATTCAGCATCTAGACCAGTGGTTCCCAACCTCCTCAGTAGCACAGTATGTTTCAATGAGACAAATAATTCCACAGCACGCACACTTTTTTCAGGTGAATTGATTGCTCATAAACATCGCATTTACTTACATTGACTATGGTTACAGTCTTACTAGCGGGGTTTGCAACATAGTGCATACAACAAGCCTAAGAAGGATCAAATGCTTTAATGTTTCAAATCCATGGGAAAAATTCACGATCTCAGTTTTGCCCTTTGGCCACCTGTGTTTAGGATGTTCATATTTTAGAACTGAAGGACCAGTGCGTCGCTTTTAATGAGTTTTATGAGATGGAACTTTGGTTGGATAGACTATTGTTCAAGATGAAACAATGTTTGCTTTACATTGATTTTCTTGACCTTTGTACAAAATTTCATGGCACACTTGAACAGGTCTCATGGCACACCGGTTGAAAACCACTGATTTAGTCCACTTGTTCCTCTTTGCCTTGTGATCAGTGCAGTGAGCCCCAAATTAACTACTTCACAATTTCTTACCCAAAATAATATGTAAATTCACACACTGTCTACAACACCATGGAAAACCCCTATTTGGTAGCATAATAATTATAAAATGAATATTCATGTTTATAGGAGGAATATAGTTATACCCAGCCCTGTTGTTTACAGCTTTAACTTACAAAGCCCAGGTGGTTTGCCTTGAAACGTATTATCTTTTCAGCAGAAATAACTACAGCTGCTGATTCTTTAAACAAACAAGAAGGGTGGGGGGCAGAATTCAACTTTTCTCTCGGAGGTAGGGGAAATGAAGAGATTGACACCCTCTTACCACATTTTTGTACAGGTGCTTATGTGAGGAGTTATCTGCCTTTGACGCAATCCCATCATCACCTGCCAATTAAACTTTATTTTAGCTGTATTCCTTCCCACCTACTGTTTCCAAAGGCCAACAAACTGCTGTATTATCAGTGTTGGATTTCTGCTTGTGCTTGCATACAGTACATGGTTATTTTAGCCCAAGTCTGAGGTTCAGAGGAGAAGAATATGTGCCCAAAGCCTGGACCCAAGCCCCTAAGAATTCTGCTCAGTGCCAACCTTCTTTGTCCCTGCATCCACAAGGTAACTATATTGATTTGAGGACTTGCAATGGTGTGAGCTCAAATGTCACCTAGCTGATCTGAACTGGGCCAGTAAGCATGCAGTCTAGGGCCAAAATCAAACAAGACTCCTGTTCAAACAGAGTTACATCTGTGAGAAACATTAGTGTGGGATCCATATATAGAAGTGGTGTGAAAAGCTGGTAATAAGCAATGGGGACAAAAAAACAGTTATGGTAATAATGTTGTATGATTACTTGGTTTAGATGTTTCAGATGAAAGTATATATACTTAATTCTGTTTATAAATCCGTTGGGTGCACATGAAGGTGTGTGTATTTTATTATACATGCACGTGTGAAGATTCCACAGAAGGTCATGGAGAATAACAGAGCTAAGATTCTGTGGGACTTCCAGATCCAGACGGACAGGCAGGTACTGGCCAATCAACCAGACATCGTGGTAATAGACAAGGGCCAGAAGACAGCAGTGGTGATAGATGTAGCAGTGCCAAGTGACAGCAACATCAGGAAGAAGGAGTACGAGAAGCTGGAGAAGTACCAGGGCCTGAAAGAAGAACTAGAGGGGATGTGGAAAGTAAAGGCCAAAGTGGTCCCAGGGGTGGTAGGAGCACTCGGGGCTGTGACTCCTAAGCTGGGAGAGTGGCTCCAACAGATCCCAGGAGCAACGTCAGAGCTCTCTGTCCAGAAGAGTGCAGTGCTAGCAACAGCTAAGATACTGCGCAGAACCCTCAAACTCCCAGGCCTCTGGTAGAGGACCCGAGGTTGAGGAAGACACATACCACCCATAGGATATGTGTTTTATATTCCCCTCTCACTCCTGTTGGACCCACTCTCCCAGCTTAGGAGTCACAGCCCTGAGTGCTCCTACCACCCCTGGGACCACTTTGGCCTTCACTTTCTACATCTGCTCTAGTTCCTCTTTCAGGCCCTGGTGCTTCTCCAGCTTCTCATACTCCTTCTTCCTGATGTTGCTGTCACTTGGCACTGCTACATCTATCACCACTGCTGTCTTCTGGCCCTTGTCTATTACCACGATGTCTGGTTGATTGGCCAGCACCTGTTTGTCCATCTGGATCTGGAAGTCCCACAGAATCTTAGCCCTGTTATTCTCCACGACCTTCTGTGGGATCTCCCATCTGGTCTTGGGAGTGGCTAGTCCATACACTGTGCAGATGTTCCTGTACACAATGCCAGCTACTTGGTTGTGCCGTTCAGTGTATGCTGTTCCTGCCTGCATCTTGCATCCTGCCACTATGTGTTGGACTGTCTCTGAGGCTTCTCTGCACAGTGTGCACCTTGGGTCCTGTCTAGTGTGGTAGACCCCTGCTTCAATGGATCTGGTGCTCAGTGCCTGTTCTTGTGCTGCTATGATCAGTGCCGTCTTTTAGTCCAGCCTTTTCCAGCCACTGGTAGGATTTCCCAATGTCAGCCACCTCAGCTATCTGTCGATGGTACATCCCATGCAGGGTCTTGTCTTGCCATGGCACTTCTTCTGCTTGGTCTTCCTCCCATGTCTGCCGCTGCCTCAGGCATTCTCTCAGCAGCTCCTCTTTGGGTGCCATCTTACTGATGTACTCCTGGATGTTCTGGGTTTCATCCAGGACAGTGGCTTTGACACTCACCAAACCCCACCCACCTTCTTTCTGGCTGGTGTACGGTCTCTGGGTGTTGGATTTGGGGTGGAAACCTCCGTACATTTGTGAGGAGCTTCCGGGTCTTCACGTCGGCAGCCTCCATGTCCTCCTTTGGCCAGCTCACTATACCGGCAGCGTATCTGATGACTGGCGGGGTGTACCTGTTGATGGCGTGGATCTTGTTCTTCCCATTGAGTTAGCTCTTCAGGACCTGTCTTATCCTTTGGTGGTACTTTGGATGTTGCTGTCTTCCTTGCCTCCTCATTGTGGTTCCCATGTGACTGTGGGATGCCAAGGTACTTGTAGCTGGTCTGTATGTCTGCTATGTGGCCTGCTGGTAGTTCCACCCCCTCAGTCTTGACTACCTTCCCTCTCTTTACTACCATCCGGCCACACTTCTCCAGTCCGAATGACATCCCAATATCCTCACTATAGATCCGTGTCAGGTGGATTAGTGAGTCAATATCTCGTTCCTTCTTAATGGTGACTGAATAGTGTAGTGGTTAAGAGTGACACCCTTTGATACAGGACACCAGGGTTCAAATCCTGGTGGGTGCCTATCTACTTTTCCAGTAGGGGTCATTGGGCAAAAAGACCCCCTAACTCCTCACTTGCCTACCTTGAATATGAGAGTGACATGAACTAGGAGAGTCATGCCGCCTTGGACGTTGCCTGGATTAACAAGGTCTGCGCCAGCTGTTGGGGAGCCAGGACGATCTGACGATAAGTGGGCTACTGGAACAAACCATATATTGATGAGACAAGATATACACACACACACACACCCCGCTAATCATTATGGTTGACTCACTTCTTATGTGCATCTTGGTTACCGACAATTATTATGGTAAAAGTCTGCTATTACCTTTGAGAAATGCCAATTTCATTTACATTTGAGAAAGAGAGAATTCAAAATGAAATTCTAGGTATTCAGTATATTTTCAAAATAATTTTACTCCCTCTGCATCTTAATGTAGTTTGATGTGGATATTCTACTTTCACATGGTTCTAGATGAGTCCTTGTGTGTTATTCTTTAATACAATAGGTCTGTTTATTATTTCTAACTGTAGCTTTGTCCTCATCATGTGATCAAGGTCTCATACTGTCGCATGAGCTGCTAAATAGCCTGTCATGCCAAGCACTTGAAGTTTTCTAGTAGGTTTTGATATGTTTCTAATTATTATAATACCAGAACTAAGTAAGTAAATTAGAGCTATAGGGACTCTGCTATCAGCCTAGTGTAACCCTTCTGCCAGGTAATGTTGGCATCTATCAGAGTCAGCTTCAATTTCCTAGAAGAAAGGGAAAAGTAAAAAGGGGTTCCTTCCCAACAATACAACAGGACCAGCTCAAGCTTCCACATAGTAACCTGAGAAATTACATGCCATCTCCAGGGTACCTCCAAAAGGTAATACTTACACAGAGTCTGAGTATAGAAAGAAGACATTTTAATAAAAGCGGAAGTAATAACTCAGCACTAGTTTGGAAAAACAGTGGAAGCAGGCTTCATGAGCACACAAAAAAAGAAACCCATGAGCAAGCTCCTCCCTCCTTCACAGAGTACAGCACGGGTCTCAAACACGAGGCCCGTGTTGATCTGAATGAATTCACCTGCCACCAGGCTTGTGGTGGGAGATGGAGAAGGCATCTTGTTTTCACTGCCAGGCATCACTGCTGCTCCATTCACCACTCTACCATCCGCCAGGAGGGTTGCTGCCCTGGGGAAAGGACCCAGGGCACCAGCCCAGGCCCCGCCCCCTACCCAGATGCCACCCCTCTGGCTGCAGGCCATGCCCCCAGCCGGGGACGGGGACGGGAGCAGCTGCCGCGGCCGCGGCTGCAGGTGGCTGGGCCCCCGGATCCCCAGCCGGGGATGGGGCAGGAGTGGCTGCCGTGGCCGTGGGCAGCTGGGCCGTGGAGAGGCAGGGCCCTGCCAGATCCGGGGCACTGGTGCCAGGATTTGGGGCATGAGCTCCATGTGCCTGGCACCAGTGACGCCCCTACCAGCCACCCTGCTAACCACATCGCCAGCTCCTCTGTCAGCTACCCCTTGCTGGCTGTTCATGCTCCGCTGTCCAGTCTCCTAGCTGCTGTGCTGGATGCCCCACTAGCCACCTTCCTGGATGCTCAGACTCTGCAGGACTTTCTGCCAGCTGCCACCACCTGTTTCTACTATAACCTCCCATGGCACGGGCAGAGACATAGCTACAGGAGGGTATGGCGCCCCCAGCTAGCTCAGCAAGGGCGAGTTCATTCAGACCCTGCTTACACTAGAAAGGAACTTTTTTTGTGTATATTCTATGCCTGTCCCAGAATCCCACATATCTAAACTTTCCATTTAAGCTGGTCTTTTTTTTTTTTTTGCAGTAACATCATCATTACATCAGGATTTTCTGTTTGTTTAAATCATTCAGTGACTAATGTGCGATTTGCCTGAGTGACTTTTTTTGACTGTAGAAATTTAACCTGTCATGCTATCCATTATTTTAGCTAATAGCATAGCACTCTTTTATTTCAGAATCAATAACAATTGCTAAAGGGAAACCAAAATAAGTTGATTAAGTGTTAGCCTAGATTAAAGATTTATATTGTAAAAAATTCTGTCAATATTCCTGTATGTGGGAATGCCAAGTGAGATCACTTAAAAAGATGCAGAATTTTTGGATTTTGCCCCCAACTGAAACTCAGATCAACACTTAAGATTCCTGCCTGCAGCTAAAAACGCTCTCTGAGTTATAGATATGGCACTCACTGAGTTTTATGGAGCTCAAACATTCACCCCAGATTCCTACAGATTATGAGAGATGGTGTTGGTGGTTCATCTGAATGGTCAGGACTGGCCTGAGGGAGACAAGAATCATAGTTGGTGGAAAAGGGTCACAGCCAAAGTCAGAAACTAGAGCCAGAGATTGGAGACAGAGCCATTTATAACATATTTGTAAAGGAAACACACACACACACACACAATAATTATACAAAGTGATCTTTGTTTTGATTAATGTGTTTGTTACTTAATAAATTTGGAACAAATAACTCGATTTATTTTGCTTCTTCCTTCTGCATGTGAATCTCCTATTGTGGCTCAAGGGGAGAGGAGGGATAATAAACTGTGATGTTAAAAGACTATGTTTTGTTGGAATTTATGTTCCATTAAACCTTTACAAGAACTGAGACACTGTAACTTATTAAGTAATCAGCTAAGCTGTTCTGACAATTGACAATAGGATGGATAGCACTGAACTAATGCATTATCCAGAGTTAGGGGGACACAGATGGAGGCATTTCTGTAAATTTCCAATTTTCAAGCATCTGATGAAGTGGATTTTCTCTCATAAAAGCTCATACAATAAATAAATTTGTTAGTCTTTAGAAATGCCACAGGATGCCTTGTTCGTTTTGCTGAACTAAACTAACATGGCTACTTGTTTGGAACTTGTCAAAATGAAAAGCAGCATTTCTTGTAGTGTTTTGGTTCTTTTTTACTTCCAAACAAACCCCGGGACAAACAGGGACATTTTTGTTGTTGTTGTTGTTGTTGTTTGTTGTTAAATGAGGCAAAACATTAACTTGTCTTACTACAGATCCCAGAAATCTGGTTGCAGTGCCTCCAACTTTGTTCAAGCCAGTTTGCCCATTTCTGTTTTTCCTTTCCTTTCTGTAAATATAATGAAAGGACACAGATCCAAGTTCTAAGTGCCTTTAGTAAATCTTTATTACTGAGCCAGTCATTTCACTCCAATACCATCACAAAATATAACTAGTCAACAAAATAAGCAAATAAATATCTTTTTTCACTTTATCTCTCTCTCCTTTTTTTTTTTTCAAAGACCCTGGAGAACAAATAGTAGTACAGCACTAAATTTGGTTTATTTTGGAATAAGGAAGGAGGAGCTGTAGTGTTTACAGGTTCTTGTTTTTGAAAGAAACAAAGATGCACCAGAAACCCTATGACTCTTTGGAAAAGGCAGATTTCACAAGTCACTGACTATAAATACCAGTAGAGGGATCCTGAAGGTGTGAATGTGAAAAATACAGAGAACAAGGACACAGGATCACCAACCAAATTGTATGAGAGAAGTTTATTTTATGATGTTCTTACTCCTGGTATCAGGCTGTGGTGAACTGGGAATGAAAGTAGTAGGAAAGAGGCTTGAAGAAAGACACTTGGTTTGATAGGAAGTTTGATCCTTTATACTGAATTTCCAGTGGAGTGATACCTTTTTATGTGGTATAAGAGCAGGACCCCAGAATATAGACAATTCCTTAGGTGTGGAGGCAGGATATTTGAGATTGGATTTTCTAGAAAATCCAAGCATTCAAAAATTATAGTTATCATTGTCATTAAAGCTGGGAAATTTAGCACTGTTTACTGCTTCTCTTCAGTAATTTCTCATGCAAATCTTCAGGAAAAGAATTACACTGGAAAGTAATAGTAATAATGGCTTAGGAGAGGAGAGGAATTGCAAAATATGCATCTCTTTATCTTGCTGGTAAAAACCAAAGGAAAATAACCGTAGAGAACACCTACAGAGATGTAGGATATAGAGAACCTTAACTGTAAAATGATATTTATTTTCTGCTATTACCAGCAGATAAGTCTCAAGGCAACTGAGAGATGGTAAAAAAAACAATACAAGAGTGAATACCATGTTCAAAGAGTGGCAACAGCTTCCATGCCCAGCATAATAATAAAAAGAGGTAAACTTCCACTTGACTGAGCAGTGTTCTGATCAGAAATAGGATAAATATGTGTCCAAAAGGCATGAGAAAAATGATCACCATGAAGCAGACACCGGTTTCTGGTCCATCTATTATTTGAGAAGCTTGTTTTGTTAGCTGACTAGATGCTGAAAGTGAGCAATAATGTAACCTGCCATGTCCAAGACCCAGATTCAACAGAGCACTCAAGCATATGCTAAAGCCAGTCCAAAGTAAGCGTAGCCTAAAGTCACTTAATGGAAAATCAATATACCTATATGGAAATGAGTTTGATTAATTCAGTGGAGAGGTGTTAATCTCCCTTAACCACTCCCCACCCCCACCAAATTGGCAGCCATTAGTATTGGTGTTTAGTTTACTCAGGAAGCCAGGGGTTGAACAAGAAGTTGTGATGATGTACTCCACGAATCTCCTGTAAGGTCAGGAATGAGAAAGAACTCTTGGGATGACATTGGAAAATGTGCACTGCCATTTTCCCTATGCTCTATATGTGTAGTTGCTAAAGGGTTGTCAGTCTGGTAAACAGATGACACATCCCTTATCCACTATAATTCCTGTCCACTATGACAGTTTTATCTTCACTGGTCAGTCAGCTTTTTTTTTTTGCTCTGTGAAATAAAAATGAGTCTTGATATCTTTTTATAAAGTTAATCGGGTGGACGCTCGTTCTGGCCTTCTAGCTACCAAATAATTGACTGCCTAAAAGTTATTGTGGTGACACAATTTCGGCACAGCTGCTGCCAATGGTTTTTATGCAGTTTTCATTTCTCTTCCATGGCGCACAGTTTGCTTCTGGCAGAAGCAATAGATTCCCCTTTTTCTCTTTCAGTAATAAACACTGTGAGTATTTCTGTTGGAACAGCCTTTAGTTTACTTTGGTATATTTTTGTTTTAAGTTGCAGTATATGGTTTATGATAGTGATAAGATATGGAGGGTAAGCTCTCAAACTGGATTTCCCACCAAATTTTGTCTGTCTCAAAATTGCTTCTCTCAGTTCTTCTTTCATGGTGCCTCCCCTTTTCTTTAACTTCTATTCCCTTAGGAATCATTAAGGGTAGAGTACTATACTTGATCCAGTCTGGCTAAAAAGGATTTCAGGGAAGGGGAAGACAGAAGATGTGAGAGAAAAATAATTAGCTTTCATATGCCTAAAGCTATGTTGAGATCCTCATGTATTTAATGACAAGTTCCAAAGGGGTAGCCATTTTAGTCCAATTCAGGAAAACCAACAAGGAATCTGATGGCACGTTAAAGACTAACAGATTTATTTATTGCATGAGTTTTCATGGGCAAAAACCTCACTTCGTCAGATGCTCCCATCTTCAAGTGTCTAATGAAGTGGGATTTTCCCCTCAAAAAACTCATGCAATAAATATTTTCTTTAGTCTTTAAAAGTGCCATTGGACTCCTTGTATATATTTAATTGTAAACTTTCCCCCATATCTAAATGTGTGTTAAACATCCATAATGCTAGTATAATCACAGGTGTACCGACACTCTGAACCACACCTCAAATTAGTAATCTGCACTGTCTCAGGTAATTGCAATAAAATGGGTAAAACTATTAACATTTTTCCTAAGGATTTGGATTTGAATAAATTCATGTCTGTTTCATGCTGAAATGCACCACTTGTTCTACTGAGGTCACAAATCTGCCAAAACTCAGGAGTGCCTTAAATGTCCGAAAAGAAGAAAAAAACTCAGGGCTGTTCCCATGGCATATTCCACTATGGCTGCCATTTATTAAGCAAAAGCCAAGCTTGTTGGTGGGAGACGATAGTAAAGTCAATGAAAGTGTACCCAGGCAAGCTTATCTCCGTTTCTCAATGGAGCTTCAGAGTATCCAGTTTACATTTGCCTTCTGCCATAATAGAAAATGACTGCGTAATTGGTTTTTTTTTAATGCCCCATTATCGTTTGGCTATTATTTGAACACCCAAGTCTCTTTTGATGATATAAACAAACAGAGGGAATATCAAAGATAATTATATATACCATACTAAAACTACAGAGTGGCAGCCTTCAAGTTACTTTAATATTTGAAAAAGGTGTTTAATATATTTTGGTGTGAGCAAACCATACATTAGTGCTTTACTCTCTCACTGTGTCTTTCTCTAAAAATAACTTGAATTAGTTACAGTGCTTACTCTTTTGCATCAAAATGTTTTGTTTAAGAACAGTGTTTAAGAACTCTCTCTCTTCACGAACTCTCTGGATGCTGAGCTAGGATGAACACAATGGCTCTGTAAAAGGCAAATAGGTCTGCCTTAGAAAAGAAAGCATTTAGAGGCCTAGGAATAGAAACAGTATAATGATCAGAAGGGGAAAATAAACCTAGTAGTTTACTGTACAGATGACAATCTATACCCACACAAATTGACGAGAATGTGAAGCTCAGAGGCAAATCTTCATAGCATAGACAGTGCATTTTCAGTAAGTTTTATGTGCTATGGATCTTTTTACTTAAATGAAGTTATATGCAGAAAAAAGCATAGAAGAAAAGACTGATGTCAAAGCCATCTGATACAGTAGCTCTTCGGATCAACTCCTTTATAATATAAAGGAATTTGTCTGCCCTTGTCAGATCTGGTGAGAAGAGAGCTTAAGTCATGGACCTTGTCAATAAAAATCTGGCAGCTCGTTCAGTTCAATCGGAGCATGACAAGGTCTCAGGAGTTTTGTGCTGTGCCCTGACAAATGTTAATGACCCTGGAGAGTCAGAGGAATTAGTTAGAAGCCTTCAATGTGCCAAATCACCAGGAATGATGTACACAAGTATAACTTACTAATGGTAATGAGATACTTCAGTGCAAGTACATCATCACATCAGGACTATAGCAATAAATATGAATAGGAATTAGGTTAGCTGTGCCCTTGTGTAAGAGCCTGTAAAGTGGATGTCCAGGAAACTACTTATACCGTGTCTGGTAATCTGCAATGAGGCAGCAAGATTGGACTGTATTTTAATGTTGGGGTACTGGAGGACAGCTAGACTTGAATGTAATAATGAAGAGAATAATAGTTGCTAGTGTCATAGTCAAAATTGACATTGAAACATCAAAAATCAAATCTTCATTAATGTCAGAAGTAAATGTCAGTCACCTGACTATGCAGAACTCAGGTATGGCATTTCCATCAACCTACCATTCTATTTACTGTGAACTGCCAATTGTTTGAAGAGACTGGTCTATCAGTTACTAAGACCTGAGAGTTTGAAAAGGGAATCCATCAAGATATATAGAGTTTGTCTGATAGAGAAGAGTTGACAAATGAAGTTCGTGAAATAATTTGCAAAGGGAGAAAAAGTGAAGGATTCCCAACTACCAGTCATCCAAATGAAAACTGGTGAAAGAAGAGAGGAGGAGGAAAGGCACCAAAAATGCATGAAAAGCTGAGAAGATGCTAAAATACATTTTGAACATTAGTCGTTGTTGCCTGTGTTGCAAGCAATCATGCCATAATGTAGCCAAAGCAATGACAGCAAATCAGATTCTGGGAATTGTCAGACAGGTGATAAGTTAGCAGTAAGAAATTAGTTTTACAATAATTTGAATGGTATCATTGTAATTGAATTGAAATTGTATTATTGTTGAATGGAAAATTTGCCTCTGGAAAATTTGCATCTTACTGTCTGGCCTGTGGCTTTTCCTAGGGTTGGAAGTAGTGGAGAAACCATTGGGGCAGATTAGATCTCAAGGAGTAATATGTAGGGCAATAGTCCCTCTGTTTCCACATTCACCCCCCACTTAGCCTTCACAGTGTTGGGGGATGGGTGCTGTTTCCAGCTTCCTTTTCTCCCATCCGTCCCTTCTACTGCAGGGAGGGGGAAGAGGGTACTCAATCCTGCTGTCATTGGATGGTGGGGGGCGGTAATGGAGCTAAGTCATTAGTTCTTGCATGGAAGAGTTGGAGGTACAGTAAAGTTGCCATGGTTTGCTGCATAAACTACTCCTAGTCTTTTAGGGTCCCTAGTTCAACCCCAGCCTTGCACTAGTATGTTGGATCTACTTAGGTGAAAGGGCTAGGCTGATCACTAGTTTGGGACTTTAGAAGAGAGGCTTCCCTTAGGACAAAATTCACAAAGTGCCATGTGACATCCCAGACATCTGGTTTGGGGGGCATATATTATAACTGTGACAACTTGGGCAGGTTCTAGAACAGCGAGTGGGTGGAGAAGAGTCATAGTCTTCATGCCATCCCTCAGATTCACAGTACCCAGGATCACTGGGACTAGTTGAAGTCCACCCTGGAACAGCCCCACTTGGTAGCCTGAGTGTCTACCCCAACTGAATAATTGTTTTAATTGATGTTTCAGCCTCCATATGTAAGCACACTATGGTGTTGTATGTCTTTGTTGCAACAGACATGCTGTCAATGTATGGTACTCACACTTCTGTGTAAATGTGTCAGATAAGCAAAATAGTTCAGCCTCACATTGCTCTACTGTGACTGCAGCCCTTCAGAGGATGTAAAGCTAATGTTCCCAATAATTAATGAAAGTTTTTGTTAGGTCATATGATGAAGGCCTGATACTTAGAACAGAATTTATTGAAGTGCTGTTTTGTTCTGAAAATGACTGATGGTGATCATTTACTACCATAGTCCCTCGGAGTCTTTGTTATTGAGAAAGGCAAAACTTTTTCACTAGGAGAGTGGTGAAGCATCAGAATGGGTTGCCTAAGTTGGTGGTGGAATCTCCATCTTTGGAAACTTTTAAGACCCGCTTAGACAAAACCTTGGCTAAGATGATTTAGTGGGAGGGGTCCTGCTTTTAGCAGGGGTTGGACTAGATGACCTCATGAGGTCCCTCCCTTCCAACCTTATGATTCTGTGATTCTACGTCCCACCCCTCCCCCACATAGTGCTAAGTGCTGTGCAAATACACAGCAAAAAGACAGTGCTACTTCAAAATACATGCCATCTAGCTAGAGAAGACAGGCATATGGAGGGGGACGGGTGGAAGCATAACACAGAAACAAAATGAACAATGAGAGGACAAGAAATGTCCTGTTAGTTCCACTACTGTCTTATGGGTTTAGTTAGGAGCAGATCAGGGGTTTGTTGCTTGCTCATATTCAGAGCCACATCACTTATGTTGATGACAAAAAAATAAGTGATGGAGTGTTTTTTTATTATTTTTAGTTGTTCCTCCTATTAAATTGCAGTCAGCCTCACTACAGAAGAATGAACTGAGACATATTTGAATAGGTTGCCTAGGGAGGTGGTAGAAATCTCAGTCTTTAGTGCGGGGTTGGACTAGATGACCTCATGAGGTCCCTTCCAACCCTATCATTCTATGATTCTTTTCTTTTTCACCTGCCATCAACAGAATTAACTTAATTCTAATTTGTATTCGGCCATTCATCTTATTCCTTCCTTCCCATAATTCAACCAGCAAGTGTCCATCTGCACATCTGTGACAAACTTTAGAAAAAAAAAAAAAAATTAGTAGATTCCAGTGATTACTTCCAGATATTGCTCTCTTGGCAGCCACACAAGAAAACGCAAATTTAATACACTTCATTTAAAAAGTTATCACCAGAATTTCTATCTCTAACCAATCCTAGACCTTTAATCATCACCCAGTTACCTCTGAGGAAAGGGGTTTTGCACTGTGCACTGTAGATTAACAGTCTGAGGCTACTACAGACCAATTTGGGGAGTAGAAAATACTGCCCTCTTGTAGACAGCACAGCTACAACAGGAAGAAAATCAGGTAGCCAAATACCTATCCAAGGACAGAATTTGTCCTGAAGAATCTTTATTTCTGGTGAAAATATTCCAGAAGAAAAGAATCCAGGCCGGTGTTCTGATTTCAGGAGAATTTGCTAGGGGGGTAGTGTAAACATTGAGATCTGAATCATTTTATCTATGAACAGATCACATTTTATTTGGATATAACAGATAATAAACATAGAATCCTAAATTGTACTTGGTTTTATTTATGCTACTTTTCACAGTAAAACTAAACTTTAAATTCTATTCTTCAGTCCACGTATGTTTGCTTAGTTTGGCCGTGGATTTGTTAGACTATTTCAGTTTATTTACTTATCGTTCAGTGTTCGGCAAAACTACCTTGGAGCTGGTAATTCTTGTAGTAAAAATATTGCTTCTCATTTCCATATGAGCTCCAAAATTCAGAATAATAATGAATATGCAGATATAAAGATATAATTAGCTTGATGAAACATTTCTTACCTATTTTCCATTCTACATACCTAAAGGAGGCTTCTTTTTTCCATTTCTTTTTTTAACCTAGTGGAGCTAGTACCTGTGTTGTTACAATAGCATCTAACAACATCAAAGGCTAAAGAGCTACAGGAAGACCACAAGAGGGTGGAAAATAAACACAAATGGCATCAAAAAAAGACAGAGACTAGGTATCAAGCCTAGGTGTGAGAGATAATATCTTTAACTGAATCAACTTTCTTTGGTGAGAGAAACAAGGTTTTGAGTCACACAAAGTCCTTCTTCAGGTCTGGAAAGGTTACTCCAAATACCACAGCTAAATGCAAGATGGAACCAATTGTTTAGCATAAGTAGTTAGTATATATTCTCAGGGAACATTCAATATAGAGGGGCCATTCTCTCTCTCACACGCACACACTCTGTATTTTTGATTTCATGCATCCGGTGAGGAAGGTTTATGCCCAGAAAAGCGCATGCAATAAATATATTTGTTAGCCTTTAAAAGTGCCACACGACTCCTTGTTTGTTTTGCTGAAAGAGACTAACATAACTACCCATCTGCAGAGTTTCCCTGACCCGAAGAAGAACTTTCTGTGGTTCCAAGCATTTTCTCTCTCTACAGCGTAAGTTGGTCTCACAACATATGTTACTTCACCCAACTTATCTTTCGAATATCCATGGACTGACACAGCTACAACTACACTACATACAGAGAACAGATACTTAAAGAGAAAAACATGGTGGCCATCCATCAGTGTATGTCTTGTATTCCTTTTAACATAGCTGTGGCTGCTGGAAGATGAATGCACTCTAGTTCTGGGTATCACGATTAATCAGCTGAATATTCAGACAAGACAACTTTATTTTTAGTGTATTCATGTTTTAATCTAGTAAGTAGAAAATGTAAATGATACCTAAATTGAATGAAAATATCATGTATCAAAAGTTCTGAAATCCTCCTTTCTCAAGCCTGATCTTTTATTTTTATGTTTACTTTCTTGGTGGAAAGTAACTTAATCCCTGTCCAAACTGTTAACAAATAAAACCTTGAAATGTCAGGGCCATGAGCACTGAGGTTGGTTGTCATGTCAGTGCTGAGAATGAGTGGTACTTTCTCCTCTGGGAAAAGACAATGATGCCGTAGAAGCTTCCCCTGAAAATCCATATGACAGATGAGATTTCTTTTGTTTTTCAAATGAAATACATCAAGTATTATTAACATTTTAAATTTATTTAAAAAGTGATTAAGCCCAGTTGTGTGATATTGCCTTACACCAGTTTTGTTTTCTTTAGTTAATCTTACAGTTAATCTTAGTAAAAATCTAATTCATCCCTTGGCTGCTTTCACGCCATGATCAGTTTGTTTAAATCTATTGCAACAACCCCTCATCCGTGCTGTCTAATCAGATCTGTTATTCTGATTGGGAATAACAGCAGTTTTATAGTGTTTTGTTATAGAGTGATAAAATTATATCCTCTAGCAATTGATGTAATTAATCTAATTGTTGTTATGAAGACTGTTTGTCATAATATGGCACATACTGTTCTTAATGTAAATTTTTTTGTCTTGTAATAGTTTGCTAAATGGGGAATAGTGGTACTTCACAACACATAATGCATGACTGCTTGAACATAAGCACTTAGGTAATACGGACACTGATGAACCACAATCCTTATCTCTAGCAAAACAAGCAAATGTGTCTCCTAAACAATGCATTATTGAATGAAGATAAGACTGATTTTTAATTATTACTGGCACGTGAAAAAGATCATTTTCATTTCACCATGACTCTGCTGTTAATAGGGACATTGCTTAGACCTTGTCTAGAAGTCCCGAAGTTATTAGCAGTCAATAACCCTGTCCTTTGGTAATGCCTCTTTCTTTTCCCATCCAATAATCTGAGGATTTAATGGCCTCCTTCCACTGGATTCTCTTCCAAAACTGTCTTTGCTTCTGTCCCCACCAATAGACACTCCGTGACACCCAAGAAAGTTTACTTTTAAATATACACAAACCAGATTTGACCTTGTCCTGATGGACTTCAGCCTGCAAGCATTTATATAGGTTATGTATTGACTGACCAATAAAATCAAATAATGTGCCTCATTGAACAACACATGGATGGGCAAGACACACATACAGGGAGAACAAAATTGGGCCAGTGCCTTGCTCATCAACAGTCTAAAAGGGCAGTGCCTTGGGAAGCACAGGGGTAATTAATCAAATGGTGTGACACAAAGTTGGACTCAGATGAACGAGGAGCCCTGAAAGTGACTTCATTGGAGCTATGCTGAGCTAAACCAGCTGAGAACCTGCTTTCAGTGTTTACCACATTTCCTAATTTGTTCTTAATGATTCAAGAAAATATTATTCTAAACAATGTAATAAATTGTCAGCAATAATATATCAGACATGCGTACCATAATTCTTCAAACTTGATTTTTTCTCAAACCAATTAGTTTACCTTTAATGATAAATATGAGCACTTTAATAATCTAATGCTGCAAAGTTACATATAAATCTTCAGCCAAGTATCTCTAAATGTGTTTATAAGTATGGGCATTAGTGTTTTCATTTTACACATGGCCAGACCAAGGCACAGAAGGGCAACTTCTCATTCATACTAAGGCCCCTTTATACTATTGCCAAGGAAAAGGAGCATTAAAGTATGTTAAAGTTAAAAATCCCAATACTTGACAAAAAGTTTGACAAAAATGTATTTATATGTTGCAAATAAAATTTTCATCAAAATTTCATTCAGCTTGAATGTACAGCTCTCTTTAAAACCTGGAACTGTGTGAAGGACCTTTAAGGGTAAGTCAAGTAAGGCCCACATATGTTACCTAAGGAGTGGTTTTCAAGTGGTGTGCTGTGCACCCTGCTGTATCATAAGAACTGTTCAAGTGTGCCATGAAATTTTGTACAAAAGTCATGGAAAATCAATGTAAAATGAACATTGTTTCATTTTAAACAATAGTCTATCCAACCACAATTACAACTCATAAAACTCAAAAATAGAATCATCAAATTGAAAGTAAGGTATTGGCCTTTCAATTTTAAAACATAAACATTCTAACCATGGATAGCCAAAGGGTAAAATTGAGATGATATGTATTTTTTTCAGAATGTTTGAAACATTAATGCATTTAATCCTTCTTTAGCTTGATAAAACAAACAAACAAGGAGTCCTGTGGCACTTAAATATATTTATTGCATGAGATTTTGTGGGAGAAAATCCCACTTCATCAGATGCTGTGAAGATGGGGGAACAATTTACAGAGTGGGAGGAAATAAATGCAGAGAAGTGTAAGTCATGGGAATAGGTCACGCTGTAACAGCAAATCAAAACAGTTGTAAAGACTCAATCACCGGGGAACAGCATACAGAGGGAGATGAGGTCAAATCACCTGTTGGAATGAGAGAACAATACAAATTTCCTCCAATTCTGTAAGTTTCCACCATCTTCAAAGCATCTGATGAAGTGGGATTTTCTCCCACGAAACCTCATGCAATAAATATATTTGTTAGTCTTTAAGTGCTGCAGGATTCCTTGTTTGTTTGTTTTACTGAACTAAACTAACATGGCTGCCCCTTTGGTCCGGTAGCTTGTTGTATGAACTATGCTGCAAACCTCTCTAGTAAGACTGTAACCACAGTAAGTTTAAGTAAATGTGATGTTTATAAGCAATCAATTCAGCTGAAAAAAAGTGGGTGTGCCATGGAATAGTTTGTCTCACTGGTGTGTGTTATGTTGCTGGAAAGGTTGGGAACAACTGCTCTCAGGTCACATAATGAATTAGCTGTGCTACCAGACTATGTCTCCAGGCTCCCTTCAATTCCCTGACCAGACAGCTTGGCCACTCTATCTTTTAGAGTAAGGAAGATGTCTATCAGCCTACCAATGCATTTTATGTTCCTCCCCCACCTCCCCTTTAGTGTGCTGTTATTCTGCTATTAAAGAAGGAAAGGTTTAATCATTTTAATGAATAAAATTCATATGTTGGATTATGCACACTAAACACTGGTGGAAATGTCACTTTTAGAAATAAATTGCTCTAAACTCATTTTCTAAACACTGCATGAAGGCTGATATCAGCGTATGAAAATATCACAGGGTACTTGAGGAAAATAAATTGTTGGGTAGCATACATTTCAATAATTCAATTGTATTTTAAAGCAGATAATCTGAAAGAAATCAGTAATTTGCCACTTAGTTATTTATGTGCCAAGAAAATCTTCAGTAAACATTCTATTAAAACAATTTTATTTTGTCCTATATTTTCTGTATCTTCTAGCTTTTTTTTTTGACGTGACACACTTGTATTAAAATAGGATCTTTTTTCATGCGTATATATTCCAGTGGCTTATTTCTCACCTAAAGTTAAAATTCTGTATTCGTGATGATACAATTTCTTCCACAGCAATCGGTTCTGATAGCTCAAGGGCTTCCACTTCGAGCAGGGAAATTAGCCATGAAAGGTTGCAGATGCATTTTGGAAACAAAAATCTCATTTTTAGACAGAAGTCATTAATTAAAAATTAAAAAGGATGGGAAATAAGCCCCCAATCTCATGTGCTGAGTCTCTTCCCCATTGTTCTCCAGATGATGCTGAGACCTATCTTGTATTCAAAAATCACATTTTTGGACAGAAGCCATCAGTTAGGAAGAAAAAAGGATGGGAAATAGGGTGCATTTTTAGCATAGTTCTCCATGAAGAATTGGTAGTTATTTATTAGTTCACTGAGGATGAAATAGAAATGCATTATTTAAGCCCACAAAATAAGGTTTAAGCGTTGCACTTGTCCTCCACACAGGGCTGATGTTTAGTCAGAGCTTGAGTTTCTTTGACCCAGCTAGTGCAAACTTAGTATAAGTTCAGATCTGAATTCTAGATCTCAGGAATGAGTCCTGTCTCCTATTTAAATCATGCAGATTTGTAAACTTCTGTGAGTAAGAAGAGTGCCACTTCAAAACTACACTCAGTCTTTGAACTGAATTAAAAGCTTTTTCTAGCTCCTTTCAGTCCCCAACACCAGAGAACTTCCTATAATGATGAGATGTGTCTTATGTTAATAGAAAGGTAGAGCTGAAAAGGGCCTTAAGAAGTCAAGTCCAGACCCCAACAGGTGTTTGTGTAAGCTATTCTTAAAAAAAAAAAAGATCAATGATGGGGATTCCATGAACACCCTTGGAAATCTATTCTCGTGCTTAACTACCCCTGAAGTTAGAAAGCGTTTCCTAATGTCTGTCAATGAAGCTCATTGCTTCATGTTCTATCTCCAGAGGATATGGAGAGCAGTTGATCACAGTCCTCTTAATGTATTTGAAGACTTGTCAAGTCTATCCTCAGTCTATTTTTCTCCAAACTAAACATTCTCAGGGTTTTTTTTTTTTTTAAACCACAGGTCATGCTTTCTAAACTTGTCATTATGTTGTGTTTCCTGCCTCTTCATTAAAGTAGGCTGATTGTGACATTCTACATGAAAGGCTGCAGGTTAAAGATTCCTCTGCTGTGGAAAATATAGTTTCTTCTTATGGTGAGGTGACTATTATAATATTTATATTAGTACATTATACTATATTGTGTGTATATCATTTATAGTATAGTGTGTGTATATATTCTATATAGTTTATATACTCTACTATTATATGTACCATATTATACGTTATATAATTATTTCATTGCAGAAAGATTGTGCACGTAATTTAGATATATACATAGTTATTCATTTTCAAACAACAGAAAATCTTTGGTTCAAGTTTTTATCAGTTTTTAGTCTATTTTTATTTGTGTGTTTTATTCAAAATAGGTAGTCCTCCACTACCGGCTATGTACTAAAAATGCACTCAGCTTTATATGAAAACCTGCAAATTGTGGCTTTAGGAAAGGTTTAGTTGACAACATAGTTCCAATTCTGTGGTCAACAGGTAGGGAAAGCCTCTGTTTGTTTTGTCGTGGATGACACTGATCAATCCCCAGACTTTTAATTCCAAGATGTGTTGATTATCTTTGAGAGGAAGTATTTGTGTATTTATTTCTATTAACCTCATATTTGGGTGCCCCCATCATGGACCAGAATCCTATTGCATTAAGCACTGTATAGAAAAAAAGACAACGCCAGAAGACTTGGTTTTTCATTGGCTCCATCACTTTCTTCTTATGCGACCTTGGTTAATTTATTTAACATCTTTGTGACCCCACTTCTCCTGTGTGTAATGTAGATGCTAATTCCTATCTCATAGACTTACAGATTCATAGACTCAAAAGTCAGAAGGGACCGATATGATCATCTAGCCTCACCTCCTGCACAATGCAGTCCTCAAAACCTCAACCAACCACTCTAGCAATAAGCCTCTAACCTCTGACTGAGTTATTTAAGTCCTCAGATCAAGATTTAAGAACTTAAGATGCAGAGAATTCACCAGCAGGTGAGCCATGTCCCATGCTACAGAGGGAAGCAAAGACCCCTAGAGCCCTAACCAATCAGCCCTGGGGGATAATTCCTTCCTGACCCCAAATATTGGGATCAATTAAACACTGAGGATGTGGGCAAGTCTCACCAGCCAGTCACCCAAGAAACAATTCTCTTTAATAACTCAGAAATTCCCTTCTTAGGCTACTGGCATATTCACCACCAGTAGTTAAAGATCAAAGATCAGTCAATTTCCAAAGTAGGCCATCCCATCATCCCCACCCCCTCAATAAACATATGAGACTCAGTTTTCAAGGCAGTTAAGTTTTTTGTCCCCACACCTCCCCTTGGAAGGCTGTTCCAGAACTTTAATCCTCTGATGGTTAGAAACTTGTGTCTAATTTCATGCCTACATTTCCTGATGGACAGTTTATATCTATTTGTTCTTGTGTCCATAATAGTGCTATACTCAAATAATTCCTTTCCCTCCCTGAGATTTATCGTTCTCATGTATTTATAGAGAACAGTCATATCAACCCTCCATCTTTTTTGTTTAGGCTAGCCAAGCCAAACTCCTTGAGTCTCTTCTCATAAGGCAGGTTTTTATTCTATGTACCATTCCTGTAACCCTACTCTGAATGTGTTCCAATTTGAATTCATCTTTTTTAAACATAGGGGACCAGAACTGATTGCAGTATTCCAGTTGGGGCCTCACCAGTGCCTCATATAGCAGCACCAACACCTCCCTGTCTCTCCTTGAAATACCTCTTCTATTAGTTCTTTTCACAGCCACAATATACTGGTGGCTCATGGTCATCCTGCGATCAACTAGTATTTCCAGGTCCTTCTCCTCCTCAGTCCCTTCCAAGTGATGTGTCCCCAGCTTATAGGAAAAATCCTTATTTGTCCCTAAATGCATGACCTTGCACTTCCCATTATTAAATTTCATCTGAACACTCCAGTTTACAAGGTCATCCAGATCTTTCTGTATGATATCATGATCCTTCTCTGTATTGGCAATACCTCTCAACTTGGTGTCATCTGCAAATTTAATTAGCACATTCCCACTTTTTGTGCTAAGGTCAGTAATCAAAAGGTTATATAAGATTGGTCCCAAGTCCAATCCTCAAGGGACTCCATTAGTAACCTCCCTCCAGCTTGACAGTTCACCCTTCACTATGACTTGCTGTAGCTTCCCATTTAACCAGTTCCTTATCCAGGAAACAGGAAGGAACATAATCTCATATTATGAGATTCAAAAATGGAAAATTCTATACAAGTTCAAAGTGGTATAAGAATAAATTAATGTGTAACCTTATTACAAAATCACCGCCAGATTGTGAACCCTTTGGTAACACTGAACAAGAACATGTTTCAACAGTAGCCCCATTGAATAAGACAACATTTTAATCAAGATACAACACAAAACAAGTAGAAGGACAAACCTAGAGGAAGAACGGTAGCATGACTAAAATACTGATCTGGGATTTATGAGGTTTAGTACCCTGGTTTGTGATAGACTTCTCAAGTTACCTTGGGTAAGTCACTTATTTTCTTTTTCCCGTTGTGTGAGTTTAAGTAAAAGATTTGGGACCTTAGGGTGTGGCCTTTTCAAAACCTTACTTTCATTTTGATGGCTCAAGGGCAATATCATTGAAGTTTGGTTTAAATATCTGATAAACAGAAGCTTCTCTCTTGTGGCGGTTTGATGCTCGATCAATTGTGAGTGTATCAAGAATCCTGAGAGACTCATGCTGTCTGTAAACAATATAATTTGTTTTTCCTTGTTCTTTTATACATTATTATGCCTGACGTACATTGGAAAGAGAACTAGAAATGTAGATTTTATTCAGTTTAGGAGTTTTGTTTCCTGTGATGTGGAGTAGTTTTGACATTTTGATGATTGATTTAGATACCAGCAGTGGATGGGGTTCTGGGAAATAGGGACATGGCTGTATATCATAAACAATTCTTTGTCAATGAATTATGTAGACTGAAGTAATCTATCTAAGGAAGGGTGCAGGAGGAAAAGCCTGTGAATCACAGAATTGCCTCCAGAAACCCACTAGCTAGTTAAATCAGAAATTCAGACACTTTCAAATCTCTTCTTTCAGAAGGATGAGGTACCTCATAGGCAAGCCAATAAAATGAACTCTAGTGATAGCGGAAGTGTAATGGATAATCTACCATCATGAAGCAAATCAAACATTTTGCCCTTAGTTTGCTCTCAGTTAGAATGAAGTGTGTTATGGTCAAGGAATCCATATTAGCTGGTTCTTAGAAGCTTCATACACCTCTACAGAGCTATATATGTAATAAATCTACACCAGTATAAATCCATTGATTTGAAGTGATGTTAGTTCTTGATTCACAGAGGTGTAACTGAAATGAGATGGTAGCAAATTGTTCAGATTTTATTTGCAGTCTTCAAGTCAGTTCAGGTTGAACTGACCTAGAATGAAATGGTTCATTTTGATTGTTCCCATGGAAAATCAAAAGTGTTTGACAAAATCAATATTTTCCCACATAAAATTCTGATTTTCTGGAAACCGTGTTTTGCATCAGTAAATCATTCTAATGGAAAATTACCAAGCAGATCTAGAGCTCACAAAGATGATTTAGAGAAAAAAGAAAAAATTACACTACATTTGGTTCTATTGAAGCTCAAAACATTTACTTCTACAATATTTACAAGCTCTTGAGTCTCAGTATTAAACACATGAAGGTTTTGAAATAAAAATCATTAGCGCTCTGCCTGCTTTTGCAGATTGCAGGTTTTAACATGAGCAACACCCTAGTCTGATTTTAAACCACTTCTGAGATGTGTGTTCAAGGTACTTTAGAAATAATCAGTAACTGTGAACTAATATAACCAAGACCTAGGAAAACTGGAGTTCAAAAGAGCCTAAATATGAATGCCATAGTAATTGTAAATACCTTGTTGAAACAGATAAGTTGACATAGGCAATATTTAAACTGCAATTTGGTTTCCAAACCTCTGATTAAATTAATCAGTCAGTTTAGCAAAAGGATTGAAAATTCAGGAAAAGTGCCATCACTGTTAAACAAAGCAGAATATGGACTGGTGTTTAATGTTAAATTTCTACATTCATAGATGAGTAACAGAGGCCCAAACACATTCAGCTCAGATCAGGTAGAGCAAATGATGTTGAGTGGAGCTGCACCATTTTATGCTAACTGAGATTCTGGGCATTGCATTTTAAACACAAGTAATAAATTTTTTAAATCAGTCCTAGAACCAAAAGGAGCTGTTAAAGAGAGTGAATTATGCATTCCCTTCCTAGAATTGAATGAATACAAAACTTTGGACTCAAGAGCTAAGCTAATTAAATTGAAGCTGTCTCACATCACAGTACCCATTGATATAAAATAAATGCAACATATTCATGACTGCTGTTGTTATCTGACAAAAGGGATGCTCCATAATCCATGAATCCCAGTCATCCAGCTGTTAAATGTCATGTCTTTTTTTTTTTTTAATCTAGCAGGTCATATCTATGCATCTTCTTGTAACTTACAAACCATTAGTGAACTGGAATCATGGTAGGCTGTGCTCTAACAGTCACTGTAAATACAGTTTTTGTTTGATGAAAGCACTAACCTCCAAAGGTCACTGAATACCAACCCCTAACCTTTTGCCTGCTAGCAGAATGGCATAAATGTTTTTTTTTTCATTTCTTATATCTCGAAAGCTTCAAAGCCATAGCTAATCTATGGTATTCACATGGCTCCGCATTATAGTTTCTACCCAATATGCAGGAGATTTTGTTGAATGGCTGTGCAATATTTATGTGAGGAGAACAAAGAAATATCCAACTAAGCACCTTTTAAAAATGTCAGTGCACCTATTGTTATAAGACATACTTAAGTAGTATGTTGATGAGGTCCATAGTAACACCTTACTAGATGAAAGGATACATAGACCTGAGCATAAAATTCAAGCTTAAAAATCAAAACAGAATTTAACTTGAACATAGTGCAACATAATAACAAGTATGTGTGGTAGATGGGTGTTGAAAAGATAAGTAAAAATGTCGCTAACAAAAGAAGGTTAACAAGGGACATTGTGTCCCACTGAACACGAATTTTCCACACTAAGGCTTCTTCATGTTCTCCATTCATGTGCTGCAAAGTTCCATGATCTTCATCTACAGCATGATGGCAATTATTTCCATAGTCACGTAAACTTACTGCAGTTTCTTTTCTCTGATGCTAATTACAAAACCTGGGGAGGAAACCCCTGAAGATTATGTACATTCTCTTTCCCTTAGCATGAGGAAGATATAGCTGAACCTGGGGCAGAGGATGGAGAGAGAATTGTATCCATGTTGCAGCTGACCTTGAAGTAATAGCACCTCTGTTCCATCCATGATCAATGCCCCCCTCCCTGATGTTAGGCCTCTAATTATCTTGGGTGGGATCCCACAATCCTTTCCCTCCAGACTAGTGACTCTAGGCTGCTATTCACTGTGGTGATCTTAGCAGGCATTACTTTAGCTCAACACCTGCAATGTTGTTCTTTCTGCGTGAATGACAGGGTTTACCAGGGATCAACCAGCTCTCATAAAGCAAAGTAGTATGTCTTCAAAATAAGAAGTATTATAGAGACAACATATGAAATAATAATTGGCTTAGATCCAGCTTTCCAGGCAATCATCCAGTTTCCACATGAAGACCATGAGAAGATTAAAGTACTATAAGCTCATCTCTCAGGTCCTGTGTCTCCTGGATCAAGTGTGAATGACCCCCTTCCCTCGGTCAGGGCAGCCGTTTTGTATAGTTTTGCATTCTTTGGCTGCCATGCCTCTGGAATGAGGTCAAATCAGTCTATTCTATTTCCCTGCAGGATGAAATTTTTACAGACTTTTACCTGGATTAAAGATTTGCATTAACTACCCCTGCCCCCCCAATGATTTTAGTATCTCTAGAAGGAATGATTTTGCTTACACATTGAGCCAGCAATACAATCACTAGAATCCCAGAAAGATGCATACAATATTTATAAAATTACTACAATAGTCACTGAGTATTCCATGTGTCCCTAGCATCAGTCACACTGCCATATAAAAATCTTGGAATATTCCATGCTTCATAAGCATCACATCTATAATAAATGTGAGATATGAGGGTTAATAATGCTGGGTGCTATTGGTATGATGTACAGAAATGCATTTACTTTCAAGACACTCCCATTCACTGTATGGACCTCCTACAACAAGATTGAATGTATGCAAGTGTAAAGGACATAGCTGACCTGAAATTTCTCAGGTCAAATAGTAAAGGTGAGAACTGAAAGAGAGATGAAGTTAAGGTCTGACCTTTAGGCATGGAAAATCAAAACTTGCTAGAATACAAGTTCAAGTACTGGCAATATAGACATGGTGTTTCCATCTTTTGGAAATAGAGTATTGTGCAGTTATGTGCGTATTTTTGCATTTCAGATAAGGTCTTATAATATAGGAGCAGTGTGTACATTAAAGATTTAATAGTTTGTTTTGTCTGAGTAAGGGTTTGCCCCAGGGCTCTAGGTCAAAAGTTTACCCATCTTTGCTGTTACACAGAATATGGGCACTTGGTTTCTACTCTGAACATCATGGGGGGGAAGAAAGGGGGAGGGATTTCTTTCAGGGAGAACTTAATCTATCGATTTGTCCAGTAAAATGTGTTAGATAAATGCTGCATATATTTACTGAATAAAAAGTATAGGCAAAATTATCCTCTTATAGTGTAGCTCTGCAGTGCTTATGCTGTGCCCAAATCTTCAATTGTCAGAAGAAATTTAATTCTGAACAAATGTAGACTATTCAACAGAACTTGGAACTTCAGATTGAATGTCAGTTTGTTTCCTTTACAACTGCAGGTGCCAACTTGTTCTGGACAAATATTTGGTTAGTAAAACATCTTTTCAACCTAATTTCCTGAATCCATAAAAACATAATTCATATCAGAAAGGTACTAACATTTTAATGGAAAATAGTTTTTGTCATGTGATGCACTTTTCTGTTCACTTTTCAATGTAATTGTATGATATGATAGCAGTTATGCCATACAAGGTTTTCCCTTATGAATGCGCATAACATACTCTGCATTATTGTTACGAAGTCACATTTTCTGTAGCATCATGTATTTACTTGTGTGAAGCATGTTTCCAGGTATTTCACATGGCTTGGCGTGAGGGGTGGAAGGGAGGGAAGCAGCCAGCCATCTACCAGCCAGCATTGCAAGCACACATTCAAAGGAAATCACAATGACAATAGGCAAGCTAAATGTCTATAGCAGACTAGCCAGAGAAAGGGAGGTCTCTCACCCTTTCTGTAAAAAGATCATCTGGTTGCAAGAAGCTAAGGAGGTGGGGGTTGTGAAAAACAAGTGCACACACTTGGAAGAGGCTTTTTGCCAGTGAAATGTCATCTGGAAATATCTCCATCTGCAAGAAGGATTTGGCACTGCCTAGGTATAGGCAGAGACTGGCTATACAACCATCATCAGCTGAACATTGTGAGTAAGTCTGGAAGGTGAACTTTACAGTAGAATGCATCTTATATTTTTATTTACTTGTGGTAACCGCCGAGTTCTTTATTAAACAATTGTGCATTAATTTTCTATATGCCAGGGGTGGCCAAACTTATGGAACTCAAGACCCACACAAGTTGATTATAAAACCTTCAAGAGCCACACTGAGGCATGTAGCCATATACTTTTACCTACTAAATTGATTTTCTGAGAGCCGCACTTTTTCATTCAAGAGCCACATGTGGCTCCGAAGCTGCAGTTTGGCCACATCTGCTATATGCTCACTTAAAATCATGTCCTAATCAATAAACTAGTGTTTATTTTATGTAAAGCTGTGTGAACTTTAGGGTGTGAGTGAGCCAACCTGAGTCATTCCAGTTTCTTTGATAAACTGGTGTCTATGAGCCTACAGTGATTGGGGGAGGGTCCTTGTGGGATGGAAGTTCCCAGTGAGGTATCAGGGGCTTGCTGGGGAACCATCCCGAGTGTCTGGAGAGCACGCATCCATGACATGGGACAAATTACACACAGGAGGCCTGTGTGAACTGATCCAAGAATGGGTGGTCACCTAGCAAAGTGGAATAAGTCAGAGTCCAAGGAGTAGAGATCATGGGAGCACAGTGGCACATGAGACCAGGTCCAGGGAGGGGAAGATAAAAGTTCTAGAGTGGAAAAGAAAGACATTAAGGAAATTGGTACTCTGCTTTTCTGACTGATGTTTCCTTGTCTTTTAACTTTGAGTAGACCCTAGGAATTCCTCAGAAGACAGGGATGGTTGGAAGAAACAATTCCAATGATTTCTCATTGAGTTAGTAGGAACTGGGCCCTGATTATAACAAGTGTTTTTGCTCAGATCTCTAGGAGACTGGCCTTCATTTGGGATGTGGGAGGGGCAAACTGAAAAATAAGCCTCAGTTTATCAAAAGAAGTTGATAGAAGGGGTATAGTCATCCCATGAGCAAGCTACAATTCAAGAGATTATTTCCAGTACCATTTTTAATTCATCAGAGTTTCTTAAATTTTTCTTAGAAAACTGATGAGGAATGGGTCAAATTTGCAAATACAGTATGTAATTACAAGGGGATCCAGTCTTGCTCCCATTCAAGGCAACAGCACAACCCATTAATTTCAATAAAGGCTAAAAGTAAGAAAATGGAATACTGGCATCAAATGCAGGTTTTAGAGAACAATTTTCATTCAAAATGAAATGCATCAATCTGTGATTATGGTCATGGTTTTGTTTATATTTGGCCAGAATTTAAGGTTTTGATAAAAAAAATAATGTGATGACTAGAAATTGTCAATCAAAATATTATTTAGCCAAGAGACTTAGTAAATATTTATAGAAAAATGAAACTAACATCAGCTGTGAGAAAGATATTGGAGGTTATTTTGGAATATTTACAGTGAGAATATAATTTAACTGTGGACAGTCAACATGGATTTGTGAATACAGTCTTGGTTAAATAACCTGTTGATGTTCTCTGAAGATATTACTTTCATGGTAGACTAGAGAAATAATAATGATGTTAATCACTAAATTTTCCAAAACCATTTCCTAAGGTTTCATATGTTAAAGAGGTTCCACACTGGAGATTACTGGTAAACTTAGGTCAGTTTAATGGTACTACATGGGGGGTAAAATTGCATGTTGTACAGAAAACTTGAAAACTTTAGAACATTGGCAATATTTATATATCGGTTACAATGATATATACTGGTTACAATGGTATCGGTACATCACTATCAGCATTTCTAGCTGAAAAGGGCATGAAAATGCTGAGGCAGTTTGCTTGGGTGCTTCCTTTTGTTTGTATGTGTATATATAAAACATATAGGTAATAGATAGATATTAAATAAGGTAGATGGAAAGTGCTATGATTGTGCTGATGACACCAAATGTAAAGACATAAGGCAGATTTATGACCTTGAATCAATACTGAGGACTTTTGTTGCACATTATGCTTTCTATTCTAGTTTGGGTCTTGTGTGCTGATCAATGTCAATTTTATTCTTAATGAGCAATAATGCATACAGATTTAGAAGCTTCTAGACTTTGTGGTGACTCAGCAAAATCATGAAAATATACAATGTAATATAGACAAATGTGAAATAAGTCTGGAGGCAATGAACCAAGCTAGGAAATACATGTGACTGTATAATAGGAAAATCCTTGAAGCCATCATCTTGCCCTTTTGATAGAGTGAAAGAGAAAAGATGCTCTTGAGATATATCAGCATAAGAAGAGAATATAAATTACCAGAGCTGTAGACAAATGGAATGATTTCTTTGTATGAACGCAGTGATGTTGAATGGTCTTCATCATGCATTGAAGGAAGCAGTATTGTGACCAGGGTAACTTGATAATGCTGTTAGGAACAATCTATACCTTAAAACAAACAAGGAGTCCTGTGGCACATAAAGACTAACAAATTTATATATTGCATGGGCTTTCATGGGAGAAAATTCTACTTTGTCAGGATACTTGAAAGCATCTGACAAAGTGGGATTTTCTCCCACAAAAGCTCATGCAATAAATGAATTTATTCAGCTTTAAGTGCTACAGGACTGCTTGTTTGTTTTACTGAACTAGACAAAGATAGCTGCCCCTTTGGAACTTTTCAATCTACACCTTAGTACGTGAGCAAGTTTTAGTCTTGAAAGAAATGCTGTATTATTGCAGGTTTTGTGGGAGCTAAGCCAAACAGTCAAGGCATTTGATCACTGTCTTAATTTCTCTACGTAGAGTTAATTAAATGAGCTAGAACTTTTCCCTCAGAACTGAGCATGCGTGTTTGGAGTGGAAGACTGAGAGGTCTGCAAGTAGGGAGTGCCTGAACAGGATTTGCAACCACCTCTATTCCAGGATTGGTTTATGGTGGTGTTAAAACAAGTTACAAAAAATGGCCTCATCCCTTTACCACCTGCATCATCACACTCTGTCATGTACCTAGGAAGGCTAAGATAGAGGTCCCGCTTGTTGGGTGCAGGATGTTTTGAGGAACCTCTAAACATTTTGTGCTGCTGAGAGCAAATCTGTGCAGTCCCACTATGGGATTAAGTGGTTCAGAGGCTTTTCTGAAGACTAAAACTAATGTTTACTGAAACAAAAATAAGGAGCTACTAAAGCAGAATGTTAATTGATTGTGGGTGTATATAATAATAATGAATGATATTTTGATGTCTAAATACCAATGGGCCAACCTTGAACATTTAGAATTAGATGTAAGCCTGGTCCCACATCTCTAATGAAATAATTGCAAAGTCTGGGAAAGATTTAAATGTTATGGCTCGATCATGCCTCTAATTTAAAGGCTTGGTTTTGGTTTGAATAAACACCAAAATATTTAGCAACAAAGCATCTGAAATGGATAGATTTTGCCAGACTGACTGAATCCTGCTTCACTAAACTCAGTAGAAATGCTCGCAATAAGTTCAGTGGAAGCAGGCTGTGAGCTGTTAAACTGGAAATTTAGTGAAAACAGGATTTCTTGGAAGATTTTTTTAAATACACTTTTCCTGATTTAAATCAGACCAAAAATAGCTCAAAGATGTCTAAAGTCTAATTGTCAGAAAAAGGTTCACAAAAAAAATCACATGGGGGGGGGAATGTTCCCCAAGCTTTTTCAAACCACTAGAGTTTCAACTTGAGTTCTGAATGTGAGCACACGTCAGTTTGTGTTTTATACCATTGTGTACATCTGTCCTTCCTGTAATGTGGAGTTAGCACTTACTGCTAACTGTAGAAAAACAAATGCTCTCTGACAGATGTACCGGCTTTGTGTAATGTGAGACATATTTCTTTCACTTTCATCTGTTTCTAATTTTCAGTGAAAGGTTTCCCATAGCTTCCCCCTCCCTAAGGTTTTTTACCCTTAACTTATTGTATTTCACTCCTTTTGAGTGGGCTCTGTGCCTTAATAAGAAAGAAAGACAGAAAGAAATGTGAATTCCTGTGGCAAAGTAACAAAAGAAAAAGGAATTTTTGTGCTACTGTCTTGTTATTTTATATTTAACTCTTCAGTGAAGAAACCTCATTAAGGGTAACAACATTTGCTATGAAATGTGAAAGGTCTCTCACTTCATACTACAGAGTTGAGAAAATACAAATTCAGATACAGATACATGTTTTGGCATGATATGCTATGAATTTTGCCAGAAGACTCTTCTTACACCCAGAAATATGAATTTCTGCTGAAAATTATTTTCAGCATTGATTTTCATGAACTAATATTAAAAACTGATTAAATGCTGAGGTAGATCAGTCCAAACAGATTTCAGTAGCATTTCACAAAGCTTCACTGAGACTTTCCTTGATCTGGTCTCAACAGGCTTGCCTACACTAGGAAATTGAGCCGATTGCTGAAACTTGCTTCCATCAAATCACAGTAAAGCCTTCTGAAATGGAGTCAAAACAGTTTAGTCTGGTCTCCATTAGCGCTTTCATAATTTTCAATATCTTTTCATGGGAACCAATGTTAAGAACCATTTTTAGTTCATTTTTTGAGCAGGCACAAGGGTAATGTAAAAGAACGAATCTGTGCATTTCTGCTAAATGCAAATAGAAGCAATACATCAAGTATTTGCTCAAGATACAATGAATCTTGAACTCAGCAGTCAAGGAAACAAGAATTTGCCCATTTAGTGAAAATGGTCATTTAAAAGAATGAATAAAAGTGCACTGTGAAGCATTAATTGCTTATAGGAAATGGTCATCCTCTCCTCTCCCTCAACACACAGTAACTTCCTACATTTTTCCTACCAGCCACAACCACTGTCATCTTTTTATGTCTTCAAATTAATTTTAAAGTGTAGCCTTTTGCAGCAGGCAGATTTGGTGACTTCATAGCCCCATTGAAATCAATGGGAGTTTTGCCATGGACCTCAACTGGGCTGTGATGAAATTTATCTTCATATTTGCCCTGCAAAGCACTATGCTTTGTTATAACACTATGTTACTGATTGAGCACAGTACCTATGCAAGAGAGGAGTCTGATTTCAGTGGGTTAACTCATGATCTTAAGTAACTTTCTATATAAATAACAATACCCAAAGTCATGCTGAATTAATTCAGTTAATAAGTTTTCCTACATTATTGTATCAGATGATTTTTTCAAAAATCAAAATGATTTAAATCAACTGTATTTCCTACATCCATTAATTCTATCAAAAAAAATATAGTCAAGTTTGATTGTCTTGGTTTCCTACTTATAAACCCATGGATTTGATTACTTATCTTTCCATCAGCTGCCACAGATTTTTTTTCTTTCATAATTATTAACATGATTAGTTTACATGGGCCTAAGGGTAGAAGGGCTTTAATCCCTTTGTTTTATATTAAATTTTTCCATATGCTGGCCAGTCTTTTCCCTGAAAATATTAAAGTGAATTTGAATGTTGGTGTGAACATGGGAGCTATTGGACTGCCATTTGCATTACATCACAATAGTTTGAGAAGAAGTGAATAAGAATGCATTTTTTATCTTATTTTTAAATTAAGGAATTAGTACTTGTATTCAGGTTGAAGAAACAATCTGGTTTTATTCTCACTCTGGGTCTACATTAACTTCATTAAGGGGTGAACCAATCAGACTTGATATTTACTTCCTGCACTTGTCTGAAAGTGCACCTATCCCCCCAAAATAAATATCTTGAAGTCTATGCACTATGCTGGGAAATGTTATGCTATCTAGAAATCCAGTTAAATGCCACCTAATCCCTCAAGGCACTTCGCTGTTGTCCTCTTGTTGTGCTGGCCCTGTGCACAGGGATAGTGCAGAAAATAGTGGTGTTATATTGATTAAGCATGGGTGCAGTGGAAAGATGAGATAAACCTTACCAACCAGGAAGTCAAAGCATTATTCAAAATAGTAAGCACTAATCTTAGTAAGCATTTGAGGGACTCTGTCATCATATGTTAAGGCCTGGATCCACAGAAAGATTTAGGCATTGCAATACCCTAACTTTTAAGCACATTGAAAATCATCATAATCCATAAACTTTAGATTAGGTAAGTGGGCTCACTATACAAAACATAAGGAGAGATAGATGAAAGAAAAGCCAGCACACTGGTGACTCTCCACCTAAGATAGCTGATGGTAAATGCAAGTGAGAGGAGTGTCTCATAAGCCCCCCACTCTTCTTACACAATTTGGTAGCAGAGTTTGAGCTGGAGGGAGAATTTTACATCTTCTTGTGCTTCACAGCCTGGAGTCCCTCTTGTGGAGTCAAGCAGCAGAGGCAACCAAGTAGTTCCTTGTGAGAACAGCTGAAGTGCCTACAGAACCCTTAGCCTGTCTTTTCCAGAATCTGGGAATGGGTGCCAGGGGCTAGATCACTTGGTGATTGTGGGTGGTATTCATTCCTTGTGAAGTACCTGACATTGGCCATTGTTGGAAGAGGATGCATTGGTCTGACCAAGTATGTCTGTTCTTATGTAGAATCTACTACAATGTGAGTTCACAGCTGGATTAACAAATGCACTTTCAGTACCTTTTTCCATGATTCACAGTGAAAGTGGAACGGCATAGCAAGTGACAGCCTGTTCCAGTGAATATCTTCACAAAATACTTGGGTAGTTGCAAGGAGAATACATTTATAAAGCTTGTGCATGGTACCAAGTTGGGAGAGGTTGCAGGTTCTTTGGAGGACAAGATTAGAATTCAAAGCATTCTTTACAAGCTGGGGAAACAGTCTCAAGCAAATAGAAAAAACAAGGAGTCGTGTGGCACTTTTGTAACCTGCTTGGGTGGGCTCAGATTCACTCAATTGCCCCTCTCCAGTGCCTCACAGAGAAAACCCCTGATGAAAGCAACTGGAGAGCCAGGATCCAGTTGTTAAAAGGACTCACAGCGAAGACTGCTCAGAGTTTCCATCCCACATTAAACTATCACTCAGCATAAACATACAATGAACTTTATTAACTAACTAAACACACCTTATCCTAAGGAACCATAATACATTTAAACAGAACAGTAAGAAACCCAAGAGTCCCAAAGTTCAGGTGGAGTCACCCTTATCTCAGTTCCAGTCTTTTAAGTCCTTGGGGCTTGAATGCAGAACGAAAGCAATCCTCATCCTCTCTAGCTGCAGGAATCTTCAGGCAGATGCCATGCAGTCCTTTCCTCCTGTGCAGCCAGCACCATGCAATCAAGTCACTGGCAATCCAACTCTCAGTCCTATTGCAGACAACTCCCCTGCGAAGCAGTCCAAAGCAGGGAGAAAACATCCTGCAGTCCACTCCTGCTCAGCTCCTTTCACTGAGTCCCTTAGCCAATGTCCTCTGCAGCTCCTCTCCAGGCTTCTCTTCTCAGGCTTCTCCCTGGGCATGTAACTCCAGCAAAACAATAAAACTTGTGGGGCATGCTCAGTGTGCTCCCCCACCCTCTTACCAGAAGTTTCTGGTTTCTGGGCTGCAAAATCTGCCCAGCAACGTAACCCAGCCATAAGGATCCCTAAAAGAGATTGCACCTAATTAGGCACATGGGTTACATTCTCCCCTGCTTAAATCACTGCCGTCCCCGGCAGTACACTTGAAACCATAATCCACAGCAAATTGTGTGGGTCCCTCCAGAAGTTGCAAAAAAGCAGCTTCAGTCATCATAAACACTCAGATCCTTGTCAGCAAACAAAGGATCTCTATAGCTAGCTCCAGTCTAGCCCCTGATTTAACAACTGATTGTCTCCTTCAGTTGCTATTGTCTGTATCCAAAGTGGTACAGGAATTGTATTGGATATTCAAAATACCCATCTCTCAGATCTTAATAGTAAGATCTCACTCAATAGAGCACCATGCCCATAAACCCAAATTAAATCAGGCAAGAACTCACATCAGTCAGAGTTTCACTGCCTGATCTCAGCACTCTCTCACAGAAGAGAGCCTCACACCAGCAGAAGTCAAGGCTTCTCCTGGACCTCTGTAACAGGGGGTAGCATCTGCTAACCACCCAATTTGTCTAGCACCCATCAACAGTTTCTCTGTCCACTAGACAACTTAAGCTTCCAACAGCCCTCTTAACAATATCAACGCAAAATAAAAAATGCAACATCTATAACACTAAATTCTTATGACTACATATTACAATATACCTTGAAAAGAAAGCAAGGAGGAACTCTGAACAATCCTCAAGTCCCTGTTTGTTCGGGCGCCAATTTGTAACCTGCTTGGGTGGGCTCAGATTCACTCAATTGCCCCTCTCCAGTGCCTCACAGAGAAAACCCCTGATGAAAGCAACTGGAGAGCCAGGATCCAGTTGTTAAAAGGACTCACAGCGAAGACTGCTCAGAGTTTCCATCCCACATTAAACTATCACTCAGCATAAACATACAATGAACTTTATTAACTAACTAAACACACCTTATCCTAAGCAACCATAATACATTTAAACAGAACAGTAAGAAACCCAAGAGTCCCAAAGTTCAGGTGGAGTCACCCTTATCTCAATTGCAGTCATTTAAGTCCTTGGGGCTTGAATGCAGAACGAAAGCAATCCTCATCCTCTCTAGCTGCAGGAATCTTCAGGCAGATGCCATGCAGTCCTTTCTTCCTCCTGTGTAGCCAGCACCATGCAATCAAGTCACTGGCCATCCAGCTCTCAGTTCCACTGCAGACAACTCCCCTGCAAAGCAGTCGAAAGCTGGGAGAAAACATCCTGCAGTCCACTCCTGCTCAGCTCCTTTCACTGAGTCCCTTAGCCAATGTCCTCTGCAGCTCTCTGTTTGCTCCTCTCCAGGCTTCTCTTCTCAGGCTTCTCCCTGGGCATGTAACTCCAGCAAAACAATAAAACTTGTGGGGCATGCTCAGTGTGCTCCCCCACCCTCTTACCAGAAGTTTCTGGTTTCTGGGCTGCAAAATCTGCCCAGCAACGTAACCCAGCCATAAGGATCCCTAAAAGAGATTGCACCTATTTAGGCACATGGGTTACACTTTAACAGATTTATTTTTCACATGAGCTTCCGTGGGAGAAAATCCCACTTCCTCAGATGCTTCGAAGATGTCCTTGGGGTGGGAGAGAGTGGGGCAACTGCCCCAAGTCCCATGGTTATGCAGGTCCCCCACTGACGCTCTGCTTGCTCCCCTCGCCCTGCTGCCTTTGGCGGCAAGCTGAAGTCAAGGGACAGGGCGGGAGTGCAGAGTTTGGCTGCTGATCCACATTCCCCTCCCCATGCACAGCAGAGGGCCCAGGGGCAGGATGGGGCTGGTGGCACCTGGCCTCTTGGCTGGCCCTCCAAGCTCCCCAAGGCAGGGGGTGGGAGTCCCCACAGGCCAACTGCCCCCCCCATGGATGGCTGTGTTACCAGAGACAGTAATTCCTGCAGGATGATACTATGATGCACTTTTGATTTAGTACTCACTTGAGGAAACAGAAGAGAAGCTGAAATTCAGTAATATCGCCCCAATTCAGTAAAGCACTTGCGCACATGCCTAGCTTTAACATGGTGAGTAATGCCACTTGTATAAATAAGCACATGTCTATTGGTAACAAGTGGATTGTGTGTATTTAGAGTTAAAACCTTTTTACGTGCTTTGCTTAACTGGGGCTTGGATGGCTAAAATCACTTTTGGGTAAACTATGGAATTTCCTTGAAGGATTTCCATCTTCAAGTCGACCAGGTCCTGTTCTGATGACTATGCAGTCTGAGGTGCAGATATATTTATATCTGGAGAAAAAGAGTTGAGATTTGCCTGAGTTTGCCTGAATGATTGTTGCATCACCTTATTTATTGGTATAGTATGCTTTATTGTGTCCTGCTTTTGTATGGTGAAAGAAAATTAAGTTTTCCCTGTACATCTCCAACACTTTATAGTAGTTGGTGTATGGTGATTTCGGATCTTTAAGAATGCTACATGACTCCAAATGATAAAACATAGTTCATTAATATTAATCAATTCCCAAAGCAATAGCATGCTGCAGTGCTCAACAGTTGTTTTATTCAAAAGTAAATAACAGGCTAGGTGTAGCTGGGTCTGACCCAGGATATTAGATAGACAAGGTGGGTAAGATAATAGCTTTTATGGCACCATCTACTACTGCTGATGAGAGAGACATGCTTTCGAGTTAGTTGAAACGCTTCGTCAGGTCTGGAAAAGGTATTCATAAAATCACAGCAAAAAGCAAGGTGGAATAATTTGTTTAGAATAAGTAGTTAGCAGATATTGTAAGGGACAGTTGAAGGTAAACTGACCTGTTAACAATCTCTGCAGTGATAGGCAAGAAAAAGAGGGGTCAGCAGGTTACAGTTTGTTGTAATAGACCATAAATCCAGCATGTCTGTACAATCCATGATTTTTATTGTCTAGCAGAGTATGAATTTAAGTTCCCAGCTCATTATTTGAAGGTGTTTTAGCAGGTTTCCTTTGAGGATGCAGACTGTTAAGTCAGAGATAGAGTTACCGCTTTCTGAAAAGTGTTTACTGAGAGATTTTGTGGGTGTTTTTGTCTTTTATCAGTCTCCTGTGTGAGCTCATTTGAAAATGTAACTTAAATTCATTACTTTTAATAAAGGGTATTACCTCACAGACCTTGTCCTTCTAATAACAGACTTAAGGTAGTTTGCAGCCCAGGACAGCATGTGGTCATATTTCCAGCCTGCATAGAAATGCTACAGTGAGATAGTTAGAAAGATATTCAAGCTGTATGACCAAATGTATTATTATGTCTAAGACGTATATCTAATAATGTGCTGTGTGGTACATAGGGTGGCTTAGAAAAATGCTGGTTGTTTAGGCAACTGGCAGGAACATAGTGATACCATAATGTACTTTCACCTTTTTGTAGCATTGCTTTCACTTTTATACAAAAGATGGCAGTAAACAAAAAATGCACAGTGGAACTATAATAATTGGAAATGGTTTCTGAACCATTGCATGTGATTTCACTCCTAAAAAAGTATGAAATTGCATTTAGCCACAAACAACATATTTGAGGTAGAGTAAAACCAAGAATATTTTATTCAGTTCCTGTTCTTGGGGTTTGACTCTGTTGCAGACATATATCGATCTGACCTTTCTTTTATGATTTATGAAAGTGATTTTAAAAAAAAGAAAATACATTCTCTAAATATACATCTTAAAACCTACTTGTTCTGAGAGGGGAAACAAGACAGGGACCCTGTACTCTTTTCCTGTGCTCTGCCGTTCCATTAACTTGATGGTTTTCCTTGGGCAAATCATTAAGGTCTAGCACAATAGCCTTGCCACCGTCTGCCTAGAGTGAGAGGCAGCATGTAGTTACACTTCCCTAGGAACAGAGCAGGCACTTAGTTGTTGCTTGGAGGAGTTAAAATTTTGTCCCTCTTCCTCCTTGATCAAGTAAGGTGTGATAGCCCACTTCTTGAAAAAAAGGCTACAGTTTTCTTAAGTAAATTGTGTGTCCGTTATTATTTTTTTTTTAAATAAAGTTGTCCAGTTTGTTTCACTGAATATCACATGAAAGACTAAAACACGTTTATTCTCAATAATACCGTGAATTATTTAAAACTCATTTAACATCCTTGCTTGCTAATCAAATTAGAGCTTATTAATTCCTTTCTGTACGATCAGAATACAGGGGCCTAAGCTGAAGCAGAAGGGCAGTTTAATCAACTGTCTGTAGCTGCAACACTATTTCGACACCCTCTCATCTGTTCAACTTTTACTGCTGAGAAAAAGGCTGTTATCTCCCCAGAACATCAAATGGTGGAACACGGAAGAAAAATACCTCGCAACAACAATTGAAAGTGGATTTTAATATTTTCCATAATTTTATTAATATTTTACCTTGGCCAAGCTAGAAGGTGGAATTTCTAGCTGAATAGATTCAATGTCACAAAGTTATGGGCACAATACACATTTTCTTAACTCAAATGCAGTTTTTATATGGTTTTGATAGACCAGAAGTTGCTAGTTGTTTGTTCAGATCTCACAAACATGATGCATGCCTATGTTTAAGACAGTGTATGGACAACCAGCTATATGCTCCCATGTCATACGATATTTAAAACAAATACTATTGATATTTTGATACGGTATAGTAAGCTTTTTTTAAATTTATTTATTTTCCTCCTAGTTTGGCTTTTGAGCTAGTAACTGGCAGCAGCTACTAAATCTCATATTCAACATTCATTATGGCACCCACTAACTGTTCTTTAACCGTGTGAGAAGGGTAAAAAGAGAATGGCAATTTAAGTGGGAAAATATAGTTTTGTATCTTTCAGAGGTAGATTCTGAGTGTCCACATCTAATATTTCTATCTATTAGAAATCTCTTTGTGGGATTTGAAAATGAGCTCAGTCATAAAATATTAGGGCTCGAAGAGACCTCATGAGGTCATCTAGTCCAACCCCTGCTAAAAGCAGGACTATTCCCACTAAATCAATAATTTTGTATAATGCATCCTGATTGCTGTTTGGGGGTCCACTGAAATCAGTCTACACGTTAGTTCATCTTGAAAGGAGGTTTGTACTGTTATGGAAGCAAGGAAATATAGAAATTAGATCTGGAAAAGCATATATTATAACCTTTCCTGTTCCAAAAGGGTAGCATATTAGTTTAGTTCAGCAAAAAAAAAAAAAAAAATCTGAGTAGTCTGGTGGCACTTTTAAAGACTAACCAATTTTTTTACTCCATGAGCTTTTGTTGGAGAAAATCCCACTTTGTCAGACACTTGAAGATAGGAAATCCCACGAAGTGGGATTTTTCTCCCATGGAAGCTCATGAAATAAATTAATTTGTTAGTCTTTAAAAGTGCCACCAGACTCCTTGTTTATTTTGGCCTACCATACGTTATTCTTCAATGCTTTGTTTGTACTCATTGTTAATAACTCAGAATTCAGGACTTCCTCATGACTCTCCAAATTTTGCAAATAATTGGAAAAGGACAGAATACTGTTACTTCTCCATTAACACCTCCCTTTCTGATTATTTTTCCAAAGGTATATCTCTGGTTTTCCAGTCTTAACCACTGCTCTGATTTGTGTAACAGTCTTACCTGACCCTATGACTTACAGTTCCCTGCATTTATTTTCCTCCCATTCTGTAAGTTCCCCCATCTTCAAAGTGTCTGATGAAGTGGGAATTTCTCCCACGGAAGCTTATGCAATAAATAAATTTGTTAGTCTTTAAGTGCCACAGGATTCCTGGTTTGTTTTGCTCAACTAGACTAGCACGGCTACCCCTTTGGAACCCATCTTAGATGGTAAGCTTTGTGGGGCAGAGACCATTATTTGCCATGGGACAGATTTCAGCCACTCTTATTCTAGTTAAGGATCATCTTCCTCCATTTATAGTCCTGTTGATTTGAATAGGACTGTTTGCAGATTCAAATATTATTTTATCATGTGTTTAATATCAGAATTTGGCCCACTGAAAGCAGCATATGCACCTGCGGTACTATATATAAATGTTAGGTATAGTTAATGCTGTATATAGTGCCCCTTTAATTAACCTAAGTGCCCTTTCCTGCCCAGGCACTAGACACTGAGACAGTATGATGGTTTGGGTCATATAAATAGAACAAGATAATGTTTTTAGCACTTTTCTAGTGGCCTGCTCTTGCACAGTGACAGACTGTCACCATATCTCAGTATGTGACACTGGCAGAATACAAACTCAGCCCTGTAATCTTTGAAGTTATTTTAGAAAATGCAAACCGTTCTGAGTTGACTGGAATCCTGGTTTTGTTCTGGGGCCCTTCCTCGTCATGCACTCCACCAACCATTCATAAACTTTAATGCATGTATTATTTTGCAAGAATTTTGGTACACAAATTAAATTGGTAACTTTGATTTCTCATAAAAAGGAATATAACTGCAGTGTCACAGGGGCTTTAAGAGAAGTCACGGCCTAGCCCACCTGTGACAGCCTCCTGCATGGAAGGAAAAAGCAACTCAGATTTACCCAGAAGCAATTGCATTTTTAGGTGTGTGTGAAAGGGAATATTCACCAACAGTGTCACATAGCATACAACAGTGATTTGGTAGGTTGTCCTCCTCCTGGCATTCCCTTTCTCACTATAGGTCTGCTATGTGAGGTCTGTCCTTTCGCCAGTTCAGCCCTCCAGCCTAGTCACATGTTCAAGACTACATCTTTTGGGACACATACAGAGCCTCTAATGATGCAGAAATTTTCAGTAGCCAGCAAGGCCTTCAAGTCTCCTTCACTTAGGTTGGGATCTTAGCATCTGGACTCTTGGACCTTAAGGATCTTCTTCAATTAACTTCCATACCAAGAGATAGGCTTTTGTTAATGTCTCCTCCTTAGAGGGTGATAGAAGAGCCTGTGCCACCTTCTCCACTACACTCCAGTCCAGGACACCATGGTATGCAGCTAAGACTTTCACATTTGGGTGCTAGGTACCTGCCTTCCCAGACAACTTCCTACCAGTGTCCACAATTCTTGCAGGGAAAAATAAAGAATTGAACACAAAATAATGTTCTTGATGGTCACAAGTCACCAGTTGTTCCTTTGCGTGCTTGCTTAGGCGAATATGACCAAGCGTCAAGCAGCCAGAGATTCAGGGATGCTTGCTTCTACTGAATGCTTGCTGTTGAACTGTTCTTCCCTTTTATGCTGTGCCTTGAGCTTGTGCAGACTTCATAGGTGCAGCAAAGCAAGGATGCGTGGGGCCAGAGTGGCTTCCCAACCTCGTCTTCTCCCGTGTGGGATTTGTATACCCAATCAGAGTGTCTGATTGGAAGCTAATTAGCTAATGAGCATGATAAAAGGTTACCCAGGGCTCAGCTGAGGTGGTTCTTAGAGATAAGAAGCTCTCGTGGAGAGGAGTGCTCTGGCTTGCAGTGTATAGGAGGCCAGATTAGATGATCATGATTGTTCTTCTGGTCTTAAAGTCCATGAGTTCACAGAAAAACTGAGAAGAAGTGCCCACCAGAGCCTGGAAGGTATGCTCTGAATGACAGAATACCCAAATTTTGTCAGGAAACCCAGGCTGACAGGGACTATTTGCTGACCCAGACAGGAGCAACAGTTGGCAGATCTCTGTAAACCCCTGGATCCAGCGAAGGTTTCTTCCCTGGTTGTAGTAAGAGGCCATATTCCAGGAAAAAGACTGAATCTAAGAGAATCCTGCTGCAGGGGAGTGGTGAGCCTGAGTGGGAACAGATAAACTAAAACTAATTTAGTTTCCTAGATTAGATGCTGAATGAAGACACTCTGGTATTTTTTGTTGGTTTTTTTGATTACTCAGCTGGATAAAAGAGCAATGTTTCCTACTAAAACTTTCTTAACCTTATTGATGACATTAAGCAGGGGTGGCCAAACTCATGGAACAAAAGTGCCACACAATTTGATCGTTAAACCTGAAGATTTTTGCAGCTAGACGCAATGAGGATAGCTTCTGTTTTGCATTTAAGCCTCAAGGACTTAGAGACTACAACTGAGATAAGGGTGACTCCACCTGAACTTTGGGACTTCTGGGTTTCTTACTGTTTTGTTTAAATTTCATTTTGGTTCTTAGGATAAGGTTGGTTAAGTTAATAAATAAAGTTAATTGTTATGTTTATGCTGAGTAGTAGTTTAATGTGGGATGGGAACTCTGAGCACTCTTTGCTGTGAGTCCTGAACAGACTGGATCCTGGTTCACCTGGCTCTCCAGCTGCTTTCTGCAGGGGTTTCTCTGTTAGGCACTGGAGAGGGGCAAGTGAATGCATTCGAGCCCACCCTAGCAGGTTACATGTACACAATAGAGATTTGTAAAGTCCTATCACATAGCAAAACATAGCACTGTTTCACTGGCAATACATTTCATTTCACTACACAACCTACCTATGGAGCTTTATTATTATAAATTGTAATGCTTCCTTTTTTTGTATATATTTTTATGTCTCATTGCAATCTCCTCTTCTGTTGCTATAGGCTACATAGCTCTCAGATATAATGAAAAAGGTTAGAGAGAGAGAGAGTGAGTTAATAGCCACAGCTACTCTGTTAGCTTCTGCTCCCACAGGCTCTTCAGCCACGTTCTGTAATGTCAACAAAATCCTGAGTTAGAGGGGCCTGCTACTATAATTTCTGTCGTTGCTGTGTTACTCCAAAAAATGTTCAGTGTCACAAGAGGTAGGAATATTTTCTAGACATAAGACACGCCTCCAAAGAAAAAGCGTGGTCATGGTCCTCATTGGAAAATAAAATAATGAACAAAACAAAGCCCTTTAATGACCCACTCCTGTAAGAAAGTTAGCAACAAAAGAAAAACCAATGTTACTTGGAGCCAGTATTTCCATCTGATTGCAGGTGCTCTAATTTTCCATTAAATAAGAATGATAATTGATAACCTTTTCTTGATGCAGAGTATTAGGGAGAACAGAAAATAGTAGCTCTAGATCAGTTAGTGATATGACTAGAGGTAAGTCACTGTCTGGATCACTTTCTTTTTGTCTAATTGGAAAAAATAGTTATAAGAATCTATGTCTTGGGAGGACTCTGAGCCCAAAGATCACCTGCTTGCGAACCTCAATTTAAAACTAAAAAAAAAAAAAAGAGTCAGATATGTAAGTGAAATAATAGACACAGTCACAACTTAGTTTTAGAATGAACATTCTGGAGCAAGCAATGCAGAAAAGGATTTTCATAGCCTTCCCCTACAACTCTCAATTTGCCTCTGGTTACAGATGCCCGGACAGGGAGGAGCAGGGTTCTTAAATTTTTGTAAAAAAACAACAAGCAGTTGTGTGGCACTTTAAGACTAACAGATTTATTTTTTGCATGAGCTTTCGTGGGAGAAGATCCCACTTCCTCAGATGCTTCGAAGATGTTAAAGTGCCACACAACTTAAAGTGCCACACAACTGCTTGTTGTTTTTTTACTGGACTAGACTAACACGGCTATCCCTTTGGAAACTTAAATTTTTGCACTGTCACAGAGGGATGCAAATTAATTATGTTTTTAGAATTGTCACTGCTTCATAGCACAACCTTGAGAAAGTCATTCACATACACACACTCTATATTAGTTCACCCATCTGCAAGCTTTCAACACTGTAAAGAGCTTTGAGCTGCTTTGGTGGACAATGCTAAGGTATATGAGGTTAAAGAACTGCAGAATATGTACATGTGTCCAGCTATGTGGGGAAGCCAATATTTTAACAAGAAAGTCCACAGAATTATTCCTCCTTGGTCTTTGATCACAGGGATCTAAGTACTTGTGTTTGTATAGACGAGAGGTGATGGAGGTGTTTATTTTCCATTCTCTTAGCAAAGGGGTGAAAATTTTCTTTAAAAGATCTGAAAGGCCAAAGATACAGCACTCCTGCAGAGTGAATGTCTGAATTCATTCTCTATTAGTATAAAATTCATGTCCCTTTTGGGCTGTCTTCCGTTTTGTAGTCATTGGCTCTATTTAGCACAGACAAAATACGAAAAAAGCCTGGGAATATTCTGCTGTAACTGCCATTTACTTATCAGTTCAATCCTTTTTTTTTTTATGTTAAATTTTGTACTTACAGCTGAACTAAATCCCAGTCTTTAGACACTTCTGAACATTCTGGTTTCTGACACACACGCTCAGCTCCTAAGGAGCTCAATAGGAATCATGTTCATGCTGCATCCAAGGGCAAACATTTGCCCACTATGAGGTATAAAGTGCACAGTGAAAAATAAGACACATTTATCCACAGTGTAGATGGCATGTGGTCAATAATTGATGTCTGTACTGTAAGCCATAAAGGGAACACTAAAATAAAATCTTTAGGCAGTTATGAAGTGACAGATAACTCTGACCTTTGATTCCTCTCCTTATTTTTCCCATTAGGGGTAGATTACATGGAGAGAACATTTATTAACATCCTGCTGCTGTGGACTTCAGACAGGCATCCTCATTCAAGAATCCTATTGAAGTTTGTCGTTTAGGACAAGGGGGATCTTTTTTTTTTTTTTTTTTTTTAATATGCTGTGAGATTTAACTGTATCTTTTTGCCTGGAACATAGGGTCAGAATCCCTCACCATATTATATCACCAAAACCTGCACCTTCATTCTGTGATAATGATCTAGAATATTATTGTTTAAAATGCCGTTACAATATTTTGGATCATTAGAAGGAAGTACTCTTATAATTTGTATATAATTAGTTCTGTAAATACTTATACAAAAGTCCTGTGAACTTTGTGGTGATCTATTTTCTACAGAAAGCAAACAAGGTGTCCTGTGGCACTTAGACTAAAAAAATATTTTTTTCATGAACTTTCATGGGAGAAAATCCCACTTCGTCAGAAAGTTCCCCCATCTTAAAGTTCCATATCTTCAAAGTGTCTGACGAAGTGGGATTTTCTCCCATGAAAGCTTATGCAATAAATAAATTTTAGTCTTTTAAGTGCCACAGGACTCCTTGTTTATTTTACTGAACTAGACTAACACAGCTGCCCCTTTGGAACTATTTTCTACAGGAGTTACAAAAAGCCTGTCTATTAACATTTAATAACAAATTATATTTGTGCTGAAGAATTCTATTAAGTGGTTCATAAAACTTATAGAAAGGCTATTCTATGGGTTTTTACAGTAATCTGGGATCTATGCTATTAAAAGTCTGTACAGCATTATGAGTTCCTTATTTAATTGTATAGGCCTTCTCTGTAAGGGTAGAATATATACAGTCATGTGCCTTGAAATGTTGATGTTATGGTAACTTAGCAAAAACATGGCCATCGTTAATGCTCATTACCAGGAACAGCTCTTGTTTTTTCACAATATATCTACATTCAGATCTCTAAGGATATGTCTATATTGACAGTGGCAAAATTGCTGCCATCAGTGTAATCTTCCAGGAGCGATTCAGCAGTGACTATGACTGGAGTTGCTGAAAGCCAACCACAAAGCATTTGCAGTCGGCTTCTCCTTGTGTGTCCTGGCAGCGGCTTAAAAGGTCGTTAGCAGGTATGCAAGGTATTTTACGTGCCTTGCGTATCTGCCATTGACTGCTGACGAGAAGCCCTGTAAGTATAGACTAGGACTAAGCAATATGCAATAATACTACAGGCCCACTATTTTCATTTGCTCCTATTCCACTTAAAAGTATTGAAGGTATTTTATCCCTTTTGCTTTTCATAGGATAAATACATTATCTTTAACTAATACTGTTGCCCTATTTTTCTTTTCTTAAATGAGTAACATCACTGTTGTGTGAAATTCTGACCCCCTTGAAATCAGAGATGTTTCCCGTTTACTTTAATAAGGCTAAAATGCCACCCTTTAAATCAATCCCATGCTATTATAGAGTTCCAACAGAATGTCCACTATTTGAAAACAGAAGTGGAAGTTGTAAACTCTCTGTTTCTCCAGAGTAAACACCAATGGAGTAGAAGTACAAGTTTCCTACAAGTGTGGTACAAAGACCTTGCATGTACTGTTCAAGAATGTAAAAATTAAATGCTGTGAGTTGAATGGAACAGTGATCAGACGAGAAGTTCTTAAACCATAGTGTACTGCTTCTTTGTTAGCCACATGTCAGTGAATACTGTGAGTGGCCTGTGGACCAGTGGTTGAATGCTCCAGGGAAACACTCAGAGGGCTCAAAAGTTAGAGTATGGCAATCAATAACCTGTAAAGTGAAAGCATGGCTAGAGCGGTCTAGAGGGCACAACTTGTGTAACCCATTGCCATGGCAGGTCCAGAAAATGCTTCCTCCCAGTAACAACATGTGGTAGCAAGGTGTCTCAACCCTGGATTTGCCCTGGGAGGAGAAAGATTCACCACTTCCAAAGGAGCTGTATACCCCAGTGTACCAAATTTACCTGGTTTCACCATTCTCCCTAATGCAAAGCACTTATATTCATCTATAGTAAAATCAGGTATACATTTATTTAACAACGCATAAAGATTCAAGTAGTGGCAAGTAAAAATATTGAAAACATGTGGTTACATATAAAATAAAATTATAACATACATTCTGGATTCTAGACTTAATTAACTGGGTTGTCTCAAGTCTAATAAAATTTGGTCGCTTGAAATCCTTGAAGAGCTTTACAGCCAAACTAGGCTAGAAAAGGCATGATCCCTACATTTACCTTCAATAATCAGGTTTGGTCCTGTCACTTTTATTAACATGGGTATGTTTTATTAGTTAATGGAGACAATGAAAATAATCCCTTCTATAAAATGATTTTTGTACCAATATACAAGGAAGGCAACAACCAAGGTTGTCAGAGTCTCAGCTGGTTGATGTGACATTCAATTTAACATTTTCCCCCATAGAAGATAAGGGCTAACTACTAATAGTTTACGGCCTTATTCTCCTTTCTTTGTAGATTTGCCAAGCTATGGCATTCCCCTAGCTGGGATGCAGCAGACTCCATGCCATCCTGCATCGGAGCAATGTAGGAATCATTCACAGTGGAAAAAGGAGTTGGCTAAGCACATCTGTGCTTTGGTGGTCTCTGGCTACTGGAATGACTTCTTGGGATCATGAGCACTTGAGTGCAAGATAGAGAAATTCAGAGGCTGCTCTAAGTTATGGTAGGGTGCAGGACAGCCTTTGGTTGGCTCCAAAAGTGGAGACTTAAGTGGATTGAAAAATCTTCTGCACTCACTTGTTCCTTCCAAGTTGTACTGAGCATGTCTGAGCTATAGTTGAGGATAAAGCTCAAAATGTCCTGATCACCCCTTTCTGCTCTACCACTTGGCATGTCTCCATATCCTCTGCAGCTATCTTCCATGCAGAACTGCAATGATATTTCATTTTAATTTTTAGTGGCTTCAGCCTGTTCCTCTTTGAATCTAAGAACAGCTGCTGTTGTGAATTTCTGTACTAACAGTATAATCTGACCTTCACGTTAAAAACTATAGAAGCATGAAAATAATCAAAAAGCATCAAAGATGACAAGAAGCATATTTATTGGTTGAAGTACAAGGTTTTCTGTAGAATATCAGTATTATTTTTCTTAAAACAGTACTGTTTCCAAGGCTGGTCATATATCTGATAGGAGATATATTGAAAATGTACTGTTCTTCTTCAAGTGATGGTCCTTATATGTATTCCAGATACGCATGGAGCCAGAAACTTTTCAGCAGCAGTGTGTGTTGACTTGCCTGTTGTCTTTAGGACACAAGTCCCCTTTTACCACATGGTCAGAGTTGGAATCCTCTCTTCACATGTATAGACTCAACGAGAATGAGAGTCCACTGTAAATAGTTCTGTTAGTTTCTTCTTAGTTCTGTAAATAAGTTAGTTAATTGGTGTGCATATGGAGCTTCCCCTGACCCTTTTGTAGGATTATGTCCTGCCTTCTGGCGTTCAAAAACTGTGCCTCATGCCTGCATTCATTCTTTGTGAGTGACAAGCACACACGTTGTCTCTACTGCCTGAACAAGATGCACATTGCTGCTTGCTCTTACATCTGCAAGTTCTTCCCATCAAGGGCCTGCTTCATGGCACTCATCTTCTATGCTTCCACAAATTCCTCATGGTGGAGGCACTTTGGCATTATGTGGAGTTCAATCCCAGATCATTGGTACTGACAGTGTACGAATCCTCACCAGTGATGAGCATTCTGCTCTGAGCCTCATGCCCTAATCCACCGGCATGACTGAGAGGTGAGAAAGCAAGCAAGGAAAGCTTTTGTGAGAAGTGCTCACATGAACACCCTAACAAGTCCCTAGTGGGGATTATAGTAACAAATTGTGTTCCCTCCCCAAGCGAGGCCAAGTCAGGTGAGGTGTTCAATGACCCTGCAAGGTCAGCCCATCAGGCAGGGGCAACGTGAAGTTGAAATGGAACTCATCGTCACCACCAGTTCCAATGATGACTACGGGTCATGAGTGCACTCCACAATGACAGAGTTCTATCCATGCCCCTACCTGCTGTATCTACCCACCTATACCAGGTACCAGCCTGCTGGCTCATCTGATCCCACTGCTTATGACCATTGGCCACTGTCACCTCTGCCACTATGCCTTGCCACCAAGAGAAGATCCAACTTTGGCTTTATGGTCAAGAGAAGCAAAGCCTGCATGTCACTCATGCCAACCCCCATGCCACCTTTGGGGGCCATCATGTTATATCTCCCTCCATTTGGGTAAGATTACTGTGGCTCTCTGGGTATTGGAGACCATCTGGCACATCTACTCAACAGAATTCCATATCTTTCTATTGCACCAACACCCTCACTAGCTCTCTCCAGGGAGTTCCACCCATGACACAGCAAAAATCTTCCTCCAAGAATACCGCTTTGCCATCCTTGTGACAATTTTGCAGTGCAAATCACACATGACAGTGTGCTGTTGTCTCTCCCTCGTTGGCCATATGCCAGCCTGAACTTATGTGATGTCTCACTCAAGTCTCCATGTGCACTATGTACTGCTATAGCATTTCTTGGTCTGCAAGACCCCACATCTCTCCTGTGGACTCATCCTTGACTGTCCACAGTTGGGTCCACATCTTTTTCAGTTGGTGTCCAATCTTACACATGTGCTCTGAGGCACCCTGTTCACCATTCCCATTTTTGCAGATACCTTCATTATCCTCAGATGCCTCCATAACAGGGTGACACACATGCTTGGCTAGCCATGGCGTACAAGGGAAATGGATTGCCAGGAAGGTGTGCATACACATCAATGCACTGGATCTGCATCCTGTCTTCTAGGAGTGCCACACATTCCTGCCTCTTCTCCACAACCAGATCCTCTTGGACAATTCCACCAAAGTGGCATAAGTAAACAGACAGAATATCTTAACCATGAGTATGAACTCCATTTTCCACAACCCCACTCTGTTCTCTATTTGCCATGTGTAGGGCGCCTCCCAGGGAAATTGTAAGTTCCCTCTCTACTACTCCACTAGGGCCACAGGTCACGTCCCCAAGGTCAAAACCCTTCTTCCATGGCACGGTGGTCTCCAGTGTACTTTACCCCCAGATCCCCTCCTGTCCAAGGTCCTCCACAAGATCCCTAAGGCCAAACCAGGGTCATTCTGACAACACTGCACCAGCCCAGAGAGTACTGATTTTCTAGTCCACTCAGACTGCTCACCAATCAGCCTCCCCTCCCTGCCAGACAATCTCATACAGGACAATGACAGGGTTTGCTGACCCCTCCAAACCAGGCCCACTCCAACAGGGACTTTGACAGTGCCTGTTCATCAGCCATCTACTGTATCCTTAGGCTGAGTAGGTGGGAGTCCATGGAGGAATGCTGTGCCACGAAATGGAATCTCTTTACCATCTCAGAACAACACTACCACTTTCCCCTCCCTTCCATCTCTGTGCCCATTATCCTAGACCTTCTGGAGTTCAAAACCTTGGGCCTCACACTCAGGTCAATCCACATCTACCTCATGACATTCAGTGCCTTTCTCGATCCAATGGTCAGTCAGTGTTTATTCCTGCTACCACTGTATAGTTTCCAAGTGAATACTGGTGAATTTCTTCCCCACTAGCCCTTACCCCTATGCTGCACTGTGGCCTCAACCTCCTCCTGTCTGCCCTTACCTGGCCTGCATTCAAACCACTGGCCACATTTTTCCTTGCCCACCTGTCCATGAAGGTCCTCTTCCTGGTGGCTTTCACTTTTACTTGGGGAGCCAATGAATTGGTGGCCATGATGACTGGCCCCTTGTACACCATTTTTAACCAAAAAAAAAAAAAGGCCTCTCTTTGCCTTCACTCTAAGTTCCATCCAAGGTTATTTCAGAGTTTGATCTTGAGCAGTCCATCTATCTCCCAGTCTTCCATCTTAAACTGCATGCCACTCTCACAGACAGGATGCTGCAGTCTTTGGTTTCCACAGGACACTAATCAGTGGTTAAAGTTCAATTTAGTGGTCCCCCTTCACATCTGTGCAGGCCCCAGCTCAGGAAGGATGAGGGCATGGGATATGGAGGAATGGAGCAGGGACGGGAGGTGGGGGTCTTGAAGAGGTGTCTGGCACCATGGGCAGGAGATGAGGGCAATGAAGGGGAGGGCAGGAGGCAGGAAGTGTCAGCGTGATGAAGGGAGGCATAGGCAGGAGATGGGGCAGAGAAGGGGTGAATGGCAGCTGGCCATGGGGGAGCAGGTGAAGGAGGTTGGGGGTGGTGAAGGGGGACGGGCAGGAGATGGGCAGAAAAGGGATGGGTGGTGGCAGGAGAAGGAGCGGGTGGGCAAGATATAGGGGGCAGGGTTAGGAGATGGGGCAAGGAAGGGGTGGGTGATGTCAGGAGGTGAAGTAGTGAAGGGGGCAGAGGCAGGAGATGGGACAGAGAAGCGATGGATGGTGGCAGAAGGGGGGCTGGGGTAGGGTCAGGGTCAGGAGATGGGGCAGAGAAGGGTTGGAGCAGGGGACTTGGGGGGCTGGGGCTATATGGGAAGGGGACACTGGACGGCTAGCCTAGCCAGCTCCCCTCTGCAGTCACCGGGAGCTGGGGAACCCCTATCAAGGCCAGTCCGGTAGGAGACAATCCACTCCATTGCTCCCCATACCAGCCCCAGCCCCAGCCCCGTGGCCTGTGCTGCCAAGTGGCCCCATCCCCATCCCTGACCCCAGCCCCAGCCCCGGCCCCAGCCTCATCCCCAGCCCACCTTGCTACCACAGTGCCTGCGAAGCGAAAGTTGCCTCAGCCCCATGCTCCTGGCTCTCGCTCCTTCTCTGGCCCAGGCCCTGAGCCAGCTCTGACCGAACACACTGAGAGTGTCTGAGTATGCTCACTCAGAGCATGCTCTGGCCGGCAGGGTGCTTCCCTAAGACTGGGCTTTTAAAACTTTGCAGGGGTAGTGAGGCGGACACACTAGAATGCTGCATTCTGGCTGCTGATTCTATTTTTAGGGGCCCCAGAATGCTGCATTGCTGTGTGTTCCTCTAGTTTTGGAGGCCCCAGAATGCTGGCCCCCCAAAATGGGGAGCCCCAGAATGGTGTTTTGGTGTGTTCCACCTTACTTTAACTCCCTGGCACTGAACTGCTACTGGGGCAGTACTCAAGCCATTACATTCCTCCCCACACCTCTTCATAGCCATCACAGTCCATTTCCTCACAGCACATAGCCAATTGGACATCGAAGTGTATTTTGGGAATGCTATGAACATTTTAATTCAACACACTCCATCACCTTCATCTCCCTGGCAGATGTCAGCTGGCATGA
>ML682015.1:8591365-8672096 GCA_007922195.1 Podocnemis expansa | reverse complement strand
ACACACTCCATCACCTTCATCTCCCTGGCAGATGTCAGCTGGCATGAGATCTGCTGTAGGACAACTGTGTCAGGGTCACTGGACACTGCTGCTGAAAAACTCTGTCTCCAGGTCCTGGCACACCTCTGTTTGGAATACAAACAGGGACCACACATCTTAAAAGGAAAAAAAAAAAAAAGTTTAGCGGTAAGTAATCTCAGGGGTTAAAGTATAATTGGGTGGACCCCTTTCCTATACAGGTGGGCCCCCCTCCCACATGTCTGGGCCCCTCTGCCCACCCCACCTCCTGCCCCCCAAATGCTTTCCCCCTGCCCCAGCTCCTGCTCCCACCCCAGCTCCTGCCCTCAGCCCCCATCTGGCTGGTGATCCCCCAACCTCCCACCATGCTCTGCCCTCTTCCCTGCTGCCCTGGGCTGATCCCCCTCCCCTGTACCCTTTCCCCGCCGGGCTGGCTTGCCTGCCCCTGAACCCCCCCCCCCAGCCCCTTTACCTGGCCACATGCCAGAGAGGCCATGGCCCCAGCCCCAGCCCCAGCCCCGGTCCAGCCTGAGGCTCATGCCCTGAGCCAGTTCTCACTGAGCATGCTCGGTGACAGCTGCCTCAGGAAGAGAGATTTAAAATCTTCCAGCTCCCTGCTGGCCAGCACATGGTGGAACACTGCTCTTGGACCTGCTATATTTAGGGGCTCTGTGCTCCAGGGGTGGGCGGCCAAAAAATAGAAAATGAAACAGGAATGCTGTGTCCCGGGGCCTGCTATTTTCAAATGATGGGCCCCAGAACGCAGTGTTCAGGCTCCATTTTCCATTTTTACTGGGCCCAGAATGCTGTGCCCCTAAAAACAATGGGCCCCAGAACAGTGTTCCACCACTTTCCAGCTTACTTTAACCCCTGAATAACATCTTCTCTCAGTTTGGATATGCAAGGTCAATCATAACGTTTAAACTGTAGCCAAGTGATAAGGATTCATCATAAGAAATAGGAGTATAACACTGTAAAACGTATGTGCCTCTGGAAATAGGACCTTTGAAGGGATATATTTCACTATCCAATGAACTTCCTAAAAGTAACTTCAATTTAACACCTTTTTTTCAGAAATTCTTGCCGCAGGAGTACTAATATGATTAAGCTATTAAAGGTACCTGCAATATATAGTGGGATAGGGACAGGTGGGAACTCATGGGTATTTACTTTGATATATCTCATGTTAATGCCCAGTTTCATCAGAGCAACCTTAAAAACAATGGCCTGGTTTTACTCCCACAAATGGAGCTGCCCTGGAGGGGAGTATTCTTTCTCTGAAGGGCAGCTGTAAATTCCAGTAAGGTATCCATTTAAAAAAACAACAACAACAAAAAACCCACAACTTCATTATGGAGGCTCCCAGCAAGAGCCCTGAACCTGGTTAACTTGTGGTCACATAGCTCCTCCTAAGTTGAGGATAGAGCCAAAGAGAAAAGATGGCTCACTCATGCCCTGATCCTGAAGTGATTTCAGAAGGTACCTTGTCTGTCATTCTGCTGCAGTAGGTCTGCATTGAATGCTGAATGATGAACGAGTCCACCCTTGTGGGAGAGCCATGGCTGGGATATGGTACAGATGGGGTTAGCTAAGAGCTAGGTAGGTGGTCAGGAGAAAGCAGGCAGGTGAGAATGCAGTCAGGGAAGAGAGTCAGATGTGTGTGCTCAGAGCTGAAATTAGCATTTTGAGGGTTGATGTCTACACACCAATTTAAAAATCCTTACAATTGCTTTCCTTTGCTCTATGTCTTAATTTCACTGAATTAGTCCAGTATAGCTTCTCATGATGTGGGTATACTTGATCGTCAACTTATGTGTGGTAAGCTGGGCAGGAGGCATTCTTATCTGCGTTGTTCTATGTCCAGCACAGGCATCTGGCTGCACATGTGTGTCTCTGTATGCATGTTTCCTCAGGATTACCCCGGCTCAGATTTTTAAGTGGGTGCTTTGTTAGCCCAGTGGTCTCGAAGCTTTAGAAAGAACTTTGTGTGCCTGGCGGTGCTGAACCAAGGTGCTTCTTTGGTTAACACTCTGGGTTTACTTTGGCTTAAGTTTCTAGTGAGGACTCTGTTAGCTCATTAACCTTAAGTGTAGGCATACCTTGTGTGCAACAGGTAAACTCAGTTCCAAAGGGGCAGCCATGTCAGTCTAGTAAAGCAAAAAAAGCAAGGAGTCTTGTGGCACTTAAACATTAACAGATTTATTTATCGCATGAGCTTTTGTGGGAGAAAATCCCACTTCATCAGATGCTTTGAAGAGTGGGAACTTACAGAATGGGATGAAAATAAATGCAGAGGAGTGTAAGACATGGGATCAGGTCATACTGCGACAACAAATCAGAGCATTTGTAAAGATTCAAACTCTGGGAAACAGCACACAGAGGGAGGGTGAAGTCAAATTACGTGTTATAATGTGAAAAGAATCCATAATCACGATGCAGTCCTGCTTTCACAGAATCTAATTTGCATATTAGTTCAATTTTCAGTTTTTCTTTTTGAAGTCTTGGTGTCCTATTGATTTCCTTGAGGACCATCATTAACAATCATCAATGGAGTGATTAGGAAAATGCAAGTACTCAGCAGCTGTTTTTTGGGGTTTTTTTTGTGTGTGTGGTGTTTTTTCTGATGTCAGTTTTTTGCCCATTTATTCTTCTGTGTAGGGATTGCCCTGTTTGTCCAATGTATAAGCCGTGGGGGCTTTTCCAGCACATGATGGCATAAATCACATTAGTGGATGAGCAGGTGATGGACCCTTTGCTGGAGTAGCTGGCTTGATTAGGTCCTATGATAGTATCTTTTGTGCAGATATGCGGACAAAGTTGGCAGCATGGTTTGTTGCAAAGATATGTGCCTGCTTTAATGTTTCCGTTGTTCGGTCCGTAGTTGCTGGTAAGTATCTGTTTAAGGTTCAGGGGTTGTCGTATGTCAGGAGAGGTCTGTCTCCCAAGGCTAGAGAGAGTGAAGGGTCATCTTTTAAAATAGGCTGTAGGTCCTTAATGATCTGCTGTAGAGGTTTAACTTGAGGGTTGTATGTGGTGAACAGTGGCATTCTGTTTTTTGGGTTTTTTTTTTTTTCCTGGGCTTTCTCAGCATGACCACAGATATTTGTAAAAATGAAGGTGCCGGGCTAGGCTTTATTTCAGTGTAGCACAATGGCAAGCAACCTATTTCAACAGATCTGGTGGTATCATTTGTGCTCTCAGTGCAACGGATCAGCTCAACATATGGTTGGACTCTCCATTACTCACTTTGGCTGAATGAAATGTGGGCTCTGGGGCTCCTACTTCTATACCCTGCTCACACCTATTGGCTCAACCTTCTTTGGTGTCCAAATTCACCTTGATTGGTCCACATACCCTTTTTTTGATGCTGTCCATTAATTTGATAGGTTCACGCATCACTGAATATCTCCATCCATCAAAGTGTCATGGTTTGTCCTAAATGTCACTTCTTATCTCCTTGGCGCTAGGCCGATTGGATACCTCATACTTTCAAGGTCCTTTCCCCCTCTTACTGCAACTACAGATTACTTCTTGCCAATTTCTGTGATGTTAGACTGCCTTAGGCTGACTCTTGTCAATTTAGCTAGTTATCCAACTCACGCTTATTTTTTTTGGTTTTGTTTGCTAGGCCTTCAGCCTCAGTTTCACAGTTTCTACTTGTCCTTTTTATTTTAACCTTTTACTGTCTCCTACATATAGATGGACCAAAACAGCTTTTAGAGGACAAGAAAAAGCAAAGAGACTAAATAAAGGAGTCATATTCCGTTCTCAGTTATATCCTTGTATGTATGAAGTATCACCAGTGTGTTTAATGGATCTATTCTGAATTTACCCCAGTCTAACACAGTGAGGGAGTCATCCTAAACACAAAAACCAATTAAAAAATCAATAGGGGAACAACTCAGTCTCCCTATACATTCAGTCAGAGACATGACAGTCACAGTGTTTCAAGAGAAACACTTAAAACAGAAGGCCACTGTGAAACTAGAAACCTAGAGTTCATATGCAAATTTCACACATTGCAGGTTTGAACAGAGATTTGGGCTGGCTCACTCATTACAAAGTGTGATTTTCCCATCTTTTAACCTTCTCACCTTTTTATCTGTTGTTCCACACTCTTTGAATCAGAACAACTTTCTTGCTTTATTGGAAAAGTCTGAACTAACCTTGTGACTTAACCACCTCTGCATTTATATGTACCTTCACACCATAGTTTCCATTTCTTGTGTCTGATGAAGTGGGATTTTACCCAGGAAAGCTCGTGATGAATACATTTGTTAGTCTTTAAAAGTGCCACAGGGCTTCTTATTTGTTTTGCTGAACTAGACTAAGATGGCTGCCCCCCTGGAATTCATCCTAAACACAGTTAGACTAAGATGCATTTGCTTTCATGTAACCTTTTTTAATTCAAAGGTTTTGCAAGTTGAAACTGAAAAAATTCCAGGGAAATGTTTTTATGTGAGATGACAAACCTACCTTTTAACTACATGTGCCTGAAAGTTTTCCCAGTATCAGTGTTGACAGGGGTTGGGTGGTTGGTGACAGCAGTTATCCTTCTTGGGTCAGTAGAAACACATCCCTTATTCAAGCATACAAAGACAAGACACTTCACTTTAGAAAAAGCTGCCATTTCTCCAAGTTAAAAATGTTTCCACTTGTCATAAGATCTGCTGTCGTTTCTCAGAAGGCATTTCAAGAAATATTGAGGTCATCCCAACATGCAGCTTTCTAAAGTAGCTAGCTGTTCCTGCTGGCAAGCACTCAAATAGTCTATAAGGCTGCACTGCAGATTCTTTACTGAGATTCTCTGACATTTCCTGCAGGAAATGCATCCTTTTCTGTGCCTTATGGAGAAAGCCACATTTGTCAGTGCCCGTACTTTAGACCCAATGTTCTAAACCACAGTCAAATCACAAGGAAAGACACATCTTTGATTCACCTTTCAAAAAACTCTTTGGAAGATGTTACATTACTATGCTCTCAGAGTGTCAACCTGTGAGAATTTTGATGTCATATTTAGTGGTAAACTGCTAAGGAAACATAACAATTGTGTTATCTCCAGCTTTTTTTCTCTAAATGACCCAGCAGCAAGACTGTAAGGTGTAACTTAATACAGCAATGTATGAAATAACCACTTAAAAATTCATCACTGTATGAAATCTCTTGGTTATTCCTGGTGCTTAGATGCCATAGTATATGATGTTACCTATACTGGATCTCTGCATTAGAAGTCAGGGGAATTTTTTTAAAAAAAAGATAGTTAATATTATACTGGATCCTAAAATCCTTATTTATTGACCTAGCTCCGCTTACATCAATGAAGTTGCTAGAAAATAAACAGAACTGCATGTTCAGAACCATACGTTTGTGCTGAATTTCATTATTCATTTCATTCACTTTTCATTATTAGTGAGGACATTGGAACAGAAATCTGGGCTAAACTCCATTTCATAGAATTATAGAATCATAGGTTTGGAATGACCTCACAAGGTCATCTAGTCGAACCCCCTGTGAAAAAGCAGGACCACTCCCACTAAATCATCCCAGGCAGGGTTTTGTCTAACCAGGCCTTAAATGTTTCCAAAGATGGAGATTCCACCACCTCCCTAGGTAACCCCATTCCAATGCTTTACCATGATCCTAGTGAGAAAATGTTTCCTAATATCCAACCTCAACCACTGCAGCTGCAGCTTGAAACCATTGCTCCTTGCTCTGTCCTCTGTTACTACTGACAAAAGCCTAACTCTCACATCCTTGGAGCGCCCATTTGAGTACTTTAAGGTTGCTATCAAATCCCCTCTCAGTCTTCTTTTCTGCAGACTAAGTAAGCCAAGTTCCTTCAGTCTCTCCCCATAAGTCATGTGCCTCAGCCCCCTAATCATTTTCGTTGCCCTCCGCTGGACTCTTCCTAATTTGTCCACATCCTTCCTGTAGTGGGGAGCCCAAAACTGCACACAGTATTCCGGATGCAGCCTCACCAGTGCCAAATGGAGGGGAATAATCACATCCTTCAATCTGATGGCAACACTCCTACTGATGCAGCCCAGTATGCCATTGACCTTTTCGGCGACAAGAGCACACTGGTGACTCATATCCAGTTTCCCATCCACCATAACCCCCTGGTCCTTTTCTACAGTACTGCTACTTAGTCAATCAGTCCCCAGCCTATAGCAGTAGATGGGATTTTCCGTCCTAAGAGCAGGACTTTGCACTTGTCCTTGTTGAACTGCATGAGATTTCATTTGACCCACAACTCCAATTTGTCTATGTCTCCCTGAATCCTATCCCTGTCCTCTAGTGTGTTTACCATTACCCCCAGCTTGGTATCATCTACGAATTTACTGAACATGCAATCTATCCCATCATCCAGATCATTAATGAAAATGTTGAACAGAACCAGCTCCAGGACTGACCCATGCAGCACTCCACTAGTTACTGGTTGCCAGCTAGACATTGAGCCATTGATTCCTACCTGCTGAGCCAGATGATCTAGCCAGCTTTCTATCCACTTTATGGTCCATTCATCCAAATCAAATTTCCTTAACTTGCTGTCAAGTATGCTGTGGGAAACTGTACCAAAATTTTTGCTAAAGTTGGGGTGTATCAGATCAATGGCGATTCCCACATCCACATATCCCATCATCATATTATAGGAGGTGATCAGGTTGATCAGGCATGATTTGCCCTTGGTGAATCGATGCTGACTGTTCCTGATCTCTTTATTTTCCTCCAAGTGTTTTAGAATGGATTCTTTGAGGTTCTGCCCCATTATTTTTCCAGGGACTGAGGTGCAGCTGATTGGTCTGTAGTTCCCCAGGTCCTCCTTTTTCCCTTTCTGAAGATAGGCACTATAGATGCCTTTTTCCAATCATCTGGGACCTCCCCCATTTCCCATGAGTTTTCAAAGACAATGGCTAGTGGCTCTGCAATCATATTGGCCAACTCCCTCAGCACCCTTGGATGCAGTTCATCTTGTTAGACTTGTGCACATCCAACTTCTCTAAGTAGTTCCTAACCTTCCATCACTGAGGGCTGCTTTCCTTCTCTCCATTCTGTGTTACCCAGCGTATTAGACTGGGAGATGCAGGGCCAGCAGAACAGGGAAAGCAAGGTAAGCACTGCAGGGGGGCGCTGCCGTTTGAGAGGCACCAAAATGCCCTGTGGGGGAAGCATCCCTGGCCTGGCTGTCCCATGCCGGCAGGCACGGGGTGAGCCAGCCAAAAGGGCGCCCAGTTCAGCGCTGCTGGTCTGCTGCCCTTCTGTCGGCCCTCACCCCACCACCACAGGTGCTGCTCTTGGCTCTGTGCTGGAGCAGCATGGAGGGTGTGGGAAGCCGTGTAGAGCCGGTGTCGCTCCTGCCCCCCAGCCATGCTGCCTCCCACCACCTCCCTGCTGCTCCGGCACAGAGCCAAGAGCAGCGCACGTGGCAGGGGGGGATGTAAAGGCAGATGGGGGAGGCAGCAGACTGGCAGCAATGAACCTGGACTAGCTGGCCCCATCCCCAGTGCTGGGGGGCAGGGACATCCCTAGGGTACAGCGACTGGGGGGCTGCCCAGGGCCCTGTGCTTTTGGGGGACCCGTATGGCTGCACTGCTGCCCCTCCCCATGCCAGGGACCAGGCGAGTGGGCAAAAGGGCAGACCGGTGCAGTGCTAACGGTTCGGCCACCCCCCTCCCCACCATGTGCGCTGGTCTGGGCTCCAGTGCTGGATCAGTGGAGGGGGGTGGGGGGCAGCGAGGGGCTAGTATCGCTGCCTCCCCACTGCTCTCACACTGGAGCCCAGACCAGTGCGTGCAGCGGGGAGGGGGGTGGCCAGATTGGCAGCACTGCACCAGGTCGCCATTTTGGCTGCTCCCCAGTTCCCAGCATGGGGGGGGTGGCGCAGGGGTCTGCCCCTCCCCTGGGCCAGCTGGCCCCGCTCCCCAATGCGGGAGGGGTGGAGGCCTCTGTGGAGGGCTCATATGCCCCGGGCCCCTCAGTCCCCTAGGGATGGCCCAGTCCGGGGGAAGGGGAAGGAGGAAGGCACGGATTTATAGGTTGCAGGGGGGCACCACAAACCCTAGCGTCTGCCCTGGGGAGCTGACCATGCCTGTGAAGTCTGAGGTAAAAAAGCATTGAATGCTTCAGCCTTTTCCACATCATCCACCGCAAGGGTACCTGCCCCAAACAGTAAGGGACCTACACTATCCCTGATCCTCTTCTTGTTACTGATGTACTTGAAGAACCCCTTCCTGTTATCCTTCATATCCCTTCCTAATTGCAACTCCAATTGCCCTTTGGCCTTTCTGATTTTATCCCAGCAAGTCCAAGCAATATCTTTAGACACCTTCCTAGTCATCTGTCCTAACTTCCACTTCTTGTAAGCTTCCCTTTTGTGTTTCCGCTCGCTGCAGAGTTCTCTGCTAAGCCATGCTGGGCACCTTCCATATTCCATATTTAATGCTTTCTTTGGTCCTCTGCAAAGGCCAACTGCAATATCAACACTGAGAACAAAAACACATTTCTCAGGTTGCTGGCCTATATCTGGGGAAGCAGTAGGAGTGATATATCTTGATTTTAATAAGGCTTTTGACATAGTCCCATAATACATTCTCATAAACAAACTAGTTCCAAAGGTGTAGCTGTGTTAGTCTAGTTCAGCAAAACAAGCAAGGAGTACTGTGACACTTTTAATGGCTAATGATTTTGTTTAGTGGATGAGCTTTCATAGAATCATAGAAACTGGAAGGGGCCATAACAGGTCCTCCAGTCTAGTTCCCTGCACTCATGGCAGGACCAACTACCCCCATTAAACCGTCCCTGACAGGTGTTTGTTTAACCTGCTTTTAAAAACCCTCTGATGTAGGAGATTTCACAAGCTGCTGAGGGATCTTATTCCAGTAGTTAATCACCATGACAATTAGGAATTTTTTCCTAATGTCTAGGCTGAACATCCTTTGCTGTAATTTAACCGGTTGCATCTTGTTCTATCATCTGTGATTAAAGAAAATAATTTTTCTCCTTCTTCCTCATAACAACCTTTTAGATATTTGAAAACTGTTATCATATTGCCTCTCAGTCTCCTTTTTTCTAGACTAAACAAACCCAGCTCTTTCAATTTGCCCTCATAGGTCAAATGTTCTAGACCTCTAATGTTTTTTTGTTGCCCTTCTCTGGACTTTCTCCAGTTTTTCCACATCCTTTTTGAAATGGAGTGTCCAAAACTGGACACAGTACTCAAGTTGTGGTCTAATAAGTGGAAAGTAGAGTGGAAGAATCACTTCTCATGTCTTACTGGCAGTACTCCTGTTAATACACCCCTGGACGGTGTTTGCTTTTTTTTGCAACAGTATTACACTGCTGACTCATGTTTAACTTCTGATCCACTATTACACCCAGATCCCTTTCTGCAGTACTCCTTCCTAGGCAGTCATTGACCATTTTGTATGTGTGCAACGGGTTGTTCAACCCTAAGTGGAGTATCTTTATTGAATTTCATTCTGTTTATCTCAGACCATTTCACCAGTTTGCCCAAATCATTTTGAATTGTGATCCTATCTTTTAAAGTACTTGAAACCTCTCCCAGCTTGGTATCATCTGCAAATTTTAAAAGTTTTCTTTCTATGCCATAATCTAAGTCATTGATAAAAATGTTGAACAAAACTAGACCCAGGACAGATTTCTGCGGCACCCCGCTCGTTATGTCCTTCCAGTCTGAAGGTAAACCATTAATAACTACTATCTGGGTGCAGTTATCCAACCAGTTTTTCTCCCATCTTATAGCAGCTTCATCTAGTTTGTACCTCCCTGGTTTATTAATTAGAATGTGATGTGAGACCATATCAAATGCCTTACTAGAGTCTAAATATAACACATCTACCACTTCCCCTCTATCCACAAAACTCGTTACCACATCATAGAAAACTATCAAGTTGTTTTGACATTTGCTTTTGACAAATTCATGCTGAATAGCTCTAAGCACCTTATTCTTTTCTAGATGTTTGCAAAACGGCTCCTTAATTATCTGTTCCATTATTTTTCCTGTATAGAGGTTAAACTGACTGGTCTATAATTCCCTGGGTTACTCTTATTTTATGGGTAAATCTCACTTTGTCAGATGCTAGAAATGGGAAATTTACGGTCTGGAGGGGAAAAATAAATGCATTGAAGAATAGTCACAAGATCGGTTCAGAATACTTCAGCAAATCAAACAAGTTGTTTATATTCAAAGATTGTGGAGAGGATTGTGGTGAGACTGAAAGAGGGGTGTAGGGGGAATCACCTTTTGTAATGAGAAAACCATCCCATATTTCTAGGATAATGTGGTCTAGATTACATTTATATAAGGTGTTTTCAAAACCATACTCAGAGAGTAAATATCAGTGGTTCCCTGTCAAATGGGGGGAGGCCTCATCTAGTGAGGTCCCTCAGGGTTCTGGACTGGACTGAGTACTAGTTAATATTTTAATAAATGGCTTGTGTAATTGAGTGGAAAGTATGCTTTTATAATTTTCCAATGACAACAAGCAGGAAGGGATTGCTAACACTTTGGAGGACTGGAGTAGAGTTTAAAATTACCTTGACAAATTGGAGAATTGGCCTGAAATCAAACAAGAAATTCAAGAAGCAAGGAATCCTGTGGCATTTAAAGACTAACAAATTTATTTATTTCATGAGCTTTTGTAGGAGAAAATCCCACTTTGTCAGATGCTTTGAAGATATGGCAACTTACAGAATGGGAGAAAGATAAATACAGGGGAGTATGAATCTACTTATCAGTTCTAATCAGATATGCAGATTTAGTTCTGTGAAATAAGGATTAAATCATGACTATGGATTCTTTTCCCATTACAACAGCTGATTTGACCTCACCTTTCTCTATGTGCTGTTTCCCAGTGTTTGAATCTTAACAACTGCTCTGATCTGCTGTCCCAGCATGACCTTATCACATGTCTCACACTCCATGTTTATTTTCCTCCCATTCTGTAAGTTCCCCCATCTTCAAAGCATCTGATGAAGCAAGATTCTCTCCCATTAAAGCTCATGCGATAAATAAATTTGTCAGTCTTCAAATGCCCCGGGACTCCTTGCTTCTTTTGCTGAATTAGACTAATGTGGCTGCCACTTTGGAACTCAGTAAAAGAAAGTGAAGAGTAGTAACTTAGGAAAGATAAAATGAGTACACAACTACAAGATGGGGAATAACCGGCTAGGTAGTACTGCTGCTGAAAATTCTCTCTGGGAGCTAATTTTCCTATTCTTCTCAGCTCTGGTAAGGCCTCAGATGGAGTGCTTGACCAGTACTGGACATCACATTTTAAGGAAGATATGGACAAACTGGAGTAAATCCAAAAGCATCCAAAACAGTAAGAGACTTAAGAAAATTGATCAATGAGGAGACTCTTTTTATATGTATTTGTGCAGTCTCTAGAATGTTTGGAGTGGTCCTAGGAAGAATGTGGCTGGAAAACGTTCAGTTTGGTGGGGGGGGGGAGATCTTTTGCAATTTGGAGTTCTAAGGCAGGGGTGTAGAAGGGGGACAAGACCTTCAAAAATTTTTCAGTACAAAATAGAGATTTCATGGCCCTCTTCTAGAATACAGTACACCTAGGCTCAACTCCCTGCTCTGCCTTGATTCTGAGCATGAACTTAAATCTGGGTACTTAAATCCCAAAGGAGTACAATAACCACCAAGCTATTCTGTGTGACTTTCTCTTCATATATGCATACAGTGCTCTTTTGTTGATTGTTGTTTAAAAAGAAAAAAAGGTGCTGATACTCGTATCTTGTTAGTAAATTTGAAAAATACCTCTCCCACCACTCTTTTTCCTGTGTGGCCTCCCCCCTTCTCTATTGAATTTTCCTTTTCCCTGCTTACTCTGCCTCCCCAGCTGTGCAGTGGGGCCAGCAAGGACAAGAATTGTGCATTGCTCTGGTAAAAAGGTGCTGGCATGCTGTATCCAAATGTATTTTCATTTAAAAAAAAAAAAAGCACTGTGCGTGTGTGTGTGTGTATATGTCTGTGTCTGTGTGCGTGCACATGCACGTGAAGGAGAGAGAAAGAGTGAGAAACATGAGCACGATTCTATTTTGGACTTGAAAATGTTCCAACAAAAATTTGGATAAACATTTTGGTTTCAACAGCAAACAACATAGCCGAAGATGTTTTGATCCATTTTCTTCCTGGAAACTACTTCAATATAAACAACAATACAGATGCTCTTAGCTTTTTTTTTTTTTCTTTCTATTAGTGAATCCCATCAATAACTTTCTATGCACATACCTATTCTTAAAGTTTCACTGTTGTTGTCTAACTTTCTTCATTTACTAACTACTACATAATGTACCTGTCAAAGAAAACATGTATATTACTAAGTGTGATGTCGTCTTTATAAAATTTGGAACACACATACATTGCTAAAAGTGTGAATCTTCAGATACATCATCAGCTACAAATGAAACTCCCTCAACAAAATAACACCACACACACACACACGTACGTACGTATCAGAGAAGATCAAACAATTGCTGTCCTATCTAGACATCATCATGGAGCTGAAGGAAATGAATGACCAGATACAAGGGTGAATAAGGAGGATTACAAATTTCAGGCCCTATTTTGCTATCAGTCCTCACACAAACCTCCCACTGACATCTATCCAAACTCCTGAAGCGGAACAGTGGCTTGTGGATTATGACCTTTTCTTTGCATGAGAAAATTGCAGATCCCATAGTTTCATTCTGTTGCTCATGGGAAGACATGAGCTGATGAATATACTGCACCCCTGGAGCTAGTAAATACCTCCCTTAGATTACATTTATTGATAGCAAGGTAGTTCTTTTTCTTGTCTCACTTCCTGATTGACATAGTTGTAACTGGGGAGAACTTTGTCCTAACTGCCTTCTTCCCAGCATGAGCATCATGTTAAATCTATGGACCTAACAATGTGGATGTATGATTTTTGCAGACTAGACAATAAAGAGCTAAACTAGAGCAATAAAGAAAAATGGGGAAGAAGGAAACAACTCTGTTTTAGTAATGGAAAAAGAACTATCTCAAGCACATAGAAATCAGATTCCTTGAGTCTGTGTGATCATTTACAGAATAGCTGATGGGTATCTATGAATTATAAGTCTATAAATTTATTGAGGGTTTCTGGTAACATCACTGTAAACTGTACAAGTAAAGATTGAGAGGTTTATGATTTTAACAGAACACTGAAATGTATTTATTGCTTGTGAGCTACATAGCTCCTATTTTTTTATTTGATTTTATCACTTGGGTTGGATTTAAATAAGTTTTTAAAAAAGAATTAATAGGGTAATATGTATCCTTTTATCTTATTTTTGTCCTCCATCTCTCTCATATGCAGCTAAACTTGTCATCTTGCTATTTTCTTGATTAAGGTACATCCCTGATATAAGTATGTAGATAATGTTGTAGCTGTATTGATCCCAGGATACTGGAGAGACGGAGATAGGTGAGATTGTTTTTTATTGCACTAATTTCTGCTGGTGAGGAAGACAGGCTTACAACCTTACATGGCACTCTTCTTCAGGTCTGTTGAAGCTTGATAGCTTGTTTTTCTCACCAAAGAAAGTTGCACCATTCATGTCTAAGTATAAAACAAGAGACAATGGGTAGATGTGACAGAGAGAGGGAACACATAAGAAGAAAATGAGACAATGTTAATCAGCATAGTTGGTCTCAGTGGTCTCAGCACCTGAGCTGCCTGACTTGTTTAGTTTTAAAGTAGTTGAAAGAGTTTGAAAGTAGGGCTTAATCACTGCCTGTGCGGTCTCTTGCAAGTAACAAAAGAAGACAACGCAAGCCACTTACACATTTCTGTGCCCATTTGGCTTTGAGGAGTCCCTGAAAACTGATGTTGATTAGAATCACGAGGTTGAATTTGAAGAGTCATCTAAGGTTCTGTACTTTACATTGTCTTCTCATCTCATCAGGGTGCATGTTGCAGCAATTTAGAATCTGTTAGATTGATTTACTTCCTTAATTAACATAGCAATCCCTTCTTTCATCCACATATCAATGTATAATTTACATTCTCACCCATCTCCTCTGAACTTGGCCCATTAAGTTGATGTGAATGTAAGTCAGTCTATTGTACAACACCTTATGCAAGGTCTCGACCAATGTCCTGCAGATAGGTGCTAGCTCCAAAACTGGTGTACCTAGGTGTATGGCATATTAGAGGGCCCCCTCTGCTACCAAAAAGCCACTTCCACTTTCAGCAACAGGGTGGGCAAAGCAGCAACCCCCTTCCTATCACTGCAAGACCACTGCTGCTGCAGGCACTTGTGGTAGCAGTCCAAAATTCCTATCGCCACCCAAGACACTTGCAGCCCTAGTCCAGGGTGAAGAAGGCCCGCCCGCCCACCAAGAAAAGCCATGCACCAATGAAGGCGCTGGCATGCCAAAAAAGCCATGCACCACTGAATGTGCCAATGCGTTTTTTCTTTTTTTGTACCAGGGCCCTCTGTACACCTAGATGCCAGGGTCTAGTTCCCCAACACCATGGGAACCTGGCATCCAGGTTTCATCAAGCCAAGCCTTGTACATCAATTACACTGGGTCCAATGTGCCTAGAAGCATCAGCTTGAAGGGTGCATCTGCAGTGTTATGGGAACAAGGTTATATTATGAACTTCATGCATGAAAGCCAATAATTTATTGGTGTAACTTTCAGTAAGCAACTGACAGATACAATGAGCATGTGATCTTTATTGTTAAACTCTTGTCCTGTCCTTGCCCTATTGTTGCTATTATACATAAGGGAGAGTGACAGGTGGGTAACAATTAATATCTAAAGTTATTAGTAAAAAAATCTGGCAAAACTCCAGCAGGATCAAGGCACAATTTAAGCCCCTTGAAACCTAGCAACGCTGATCAAGAGATTCATCTTATTTGCAAAGGTAAGTATAAAAGTAATGGATTACTTTGTTTGGGAGACTTATCCTCTGAAGATAAGTGGGTCAAAATCTCTACCATCTCTCTGCAGACAACTGAATTTATCTACTTATTACTTTGCACTCTTCTCCGTGCCATTATTCTGTTGTATCCTTCTGTTGGTCTCTTGTCCTCTATTTTGGTCTAGAGATGTTTTTCTATTATTTGTTCATACAGTGTCTAACACAATAGTGGTAGGGACATTTGGTGCAATTACAATACAAATAGTAATAACAAATGCTAGTTAACCACAAAATACAATTAATTGATTCATAGCAGTGAGTTTTAGATAAAATATTATGTATGCAGCTAATTGAAACTATAACTGGAAACTACTAAATGGCCTATCCTTCTTCTAGTGTCATCATGCCATGTTAATATATTTACAAGGCCCAGAAACCCAATATTTTACCATTTGTGGATAATTACATTTAAAACCCTATTCCCAGTGCGAAGTGGAATGTACTCCAACAAACTCGTCATGATTGATTCACTGTAATATTGGCTATTTCTCTGGCTTTGATATTTTGACTTTAAATAATCAGTTTTTATTAAGTATATAAAAACACCCACTGACTCTACGTATATTGAGAATATGCCATGGCAGTGATCAATGCAGCATCCTTTGTGTGTGAAGAAATTCTGGATTCTGTTGTAATGACTGTAAATGAGAGGATGGTGTATGAAGGACACTGGACATTGATCCTGTGGTTCTCATGTTGCAATTGCCAGGTTAACACTGAACACAGCCTGAGCTGTTTAGAGTCACTGCACAGGGTCTCCCGAAGACCTAAGTTGGACTCAGAAGGCATGGAAATGCAGTTAGATTTTCTGACTGACAAAAAGTGACAGCAACTGTTTTGGAGCTCTGAATTTTAATAATAAATTAACTGCTTCAGTGTCACTGAATGTATTAGTGGAATAAGGCAAAATGCCATTCCAGGTCTGCCTTGTGGACCTTGTGTACAACTTATGAGTCACTGATGTTTTATCTGCGACAACCAATTATATTCTCCTGCTGAATAGAGACAGAAGCAGGTACCAGTAGTAAGGAACTAGTGATTTTATTAACTTTTTTTTGTATTATCCACAATAGAAATCCCTTAAACTTCAAACATAACTTGGGCTCTGAACATTAATATGTTCTTTATATATCTTTCATGGGTTGAAATTTGGGAAATTGCACACTCCACATGAATACTAATCCATTATTTGTCATTCTCCTTTGTAGTCACAAATGCACCGTGAGTGTACCATATTGTGAACTATGCAAGATTACTCATGTGCACTTAAAACAACCACACAAAAATGCCACAAAATAGTGCATGGAAATTTTTAAAATGTGCACTGTCTTTCAGGAAGAAAGAACCATGATAAAAATCAACAGATCTAATAATAACATTATACTAAGAATATTTTTCATCTCAAGGTATCCAAGTGCTTTATATGCTTAATTAATAAAAATTTGCATTACTACTTTTGGTACTTAAATATTCTCTGCTGTGTATACAGCTAAACACAAACAGAGAGCTTGTGTGACTTGCTCAAGGCAAGAAAATGAGTCAATGGTAGTGCTGTCAAGACATCACTTAAGTTGTCAATTTATGTGCTCGCTAGAGAACAGCCTTATTGCTGTGATATTAACTGCCCATATGCTGCTGAATATTACTATTGTATAGAGCTACTATGTTATACTGTAGTCTGTCTGTGTAACCTGGCACATCACTTTGAAGTGCTGTGGAGTAAAGGTCCAGTAGATCATTCTGAAGTTCTGGTGGAAAAACATGGAATTTCAAAGCAGTGGAAATGCAAACTTATACAAACTAAAGAATAGAAGCTGGAGTGGAAAAAAAGCAGCCTATTTGGTTCAGTGATGCCACTTGCTCAATCAGAATCAAAAGATAGTTTCTAGTTATTTGCAAGTAGCCAAAACATTTAGACATTGTAGATGAGGTCGCCCAGTTCCTCATGCAGGTGAACCCTTTCGGCCTTGCCCTCCAGCTCATCCCTATGGGTCAGGGGTAGAAATAGTCTCTGGCCCTTGGGGCGGGATGGACAAACACAAGTAGTCGCTGGCCCTTGGGTTCTCTCACAGGTCCAGTAGGCAACTAGTCTCAGGGAGCAGGGAATTGCAAATGGGGTACCCCTGAAGGAGAGAAGAGGAGGAGGGAGATGCAAGCTTGCCTGTCTCCACTGTGTCACAGCCCAGAGCCCTAGTTGGGGTGGCCAGGTTTGCCACAGGGGCACTGGGGTCCCAGCCGCAACACACTGCCCTGTCAGTTGGCCTCAGGGCTTCAGGTCTATACTGCCTCTTCCAGGAGTCACTTCGTCCCTCAGTTGTTAACCTGGTCAGGTTGTTCCCCATCAGTCTCCTCCAGAGAGTTGTCCAGGGGCATGGTGCAGAAGCCCTCCATGTCATCTGGTTGGGGCAAGTCCAGCAACTCCACCTTGTCCTCCACAAGTGGCAGCTCTTCCAAGTCACAGCTCGCAGGGGTTTTATCCCCTCCTTCAACTGGTAGAAGTTCCTCCAGGTCACAGGATGGTGGTTGTGGGTCTGGGTCATGGGGGCCTGGCAACTCAGGGAAGAGTCTGGGGCTCCATAGGGCTGGCAGTCCCAAGGGATTCTCTGGACCCCTGGGATCTGGCGTTGCCTCTGGGGTGGTGTCCGTGGATGGCCCTGGCCAGTCATCCCAGCCCTAGGCTTGGAGGTCTATCCTTGCCCAGCCAGAGGGAAGGTTGGAGGATGGAGGACCATCCTTCCCCTTTGGCAGCAAGGGCTGAACTGAGCTCCCTGGCCCTGTTCTTATACTTCCTATCCCATGTTTCTGTTTCCAGCTTGACAGGCAAGTGCCTGCAGGTTCTGCTCCACTTTGGTCAGCCTGGTGCTCCCTACCAATCTCCTGAGGAGACCATGCCTCCTCTCTACAGACATCTATTCTTCATTTCATTGCATAAGTCTACCTGCTCTTATAAATAGACAATCTCTATAAAATTATTCTTTAGAGCAGTCTCATGGCTTTCTCTTATGTTGTCCCCATTCTACAGATTTGAATTGGAAAGTGACAAAAGATTTTTGGCCCTCATTCAGTCAAAATATTTGATTCAAGGTTCCTAAAGTGAATTGAAAGATGATTTGTCACTGCTTTTTAGTAAGTGAATATTGCTTGTCAGTGAAAGTAATGGGAGGTGAATGCCAGATCAGATTATAAACTGATGTGCTGGAGCTGGGATTGATTTATTTCTGGCCATGAATCTGTGATTCAGAATCAGTTAAATTCAGTCTCTCAATATGACTGCATAATTGGTGTAGGATTAAAACAAATATCTACAACTATATAATACCACACTTGTATTGTGGTGAGCAGGATAGGAAACTGATGCTAAGAAGCTTTCACAAAATTAAAGGATGTGGATGTTACTAGCTACTTTTTTTTATTATTATTATACTTACATCTATTCCCTGTGTATTTAAGTAACTTACTGTATTTTATGTGCTGCAGTACGTACCCATATCCCTTCCATTCTTCAGCTAGCGTTCTGGGAAATAAGTTTTGTTTCTTTTCTCCTGAAAAGAACACAAGGATCAGGAAAAGTAAAGAAAGGTAGAAAGAGGGGAGGGAGAGATGTGCTTATTGTCTATTCAAATCTTTTATGGGGCTTCTGATTGCCTACCAGGAATTAAAAGACGCTTCAGTTCCATGCAGTTTTTTCCTTCATCTCTCCCTCTTATGAAAGGGGAAATAGAAAAACATCTTTTTTATTTTTCCCCCTTAAATCAACAGCCTATGTGTTTTTATTAATGTATGCCTTGTCCTTGGAGTGAAAAGTGGTGAGCTTTGTGGTGATTCTTAGATGCTGCGTTTGTTTGTTGCACCTTTCAATGACCCCTCAGAACAATTTGAGTCCTGCACAAATGAGCTTTTCTGTCCCAGCAGCGAATTTCATTACACCAGAGAGGAGCTGTTAATCAGGGTTCTTGATCACAACATCTAGCACAGTAGTCTGTCTTCTGACTGTTACCAGTGCTAGAGGCTTCAGAGGGAATGAACAGTACAGAGCACTTTTGAGTGATCCATTCCCTCTTGTCCACCCACGGTTTTTGGCAGTAAGAGGTTTTATTTGCATCCAACACACAGGTTGCATCCCTGATCATCTCGACTGTTAATCGTTGATGGACCTATTCTCCATGTAAAATTTTAACCTAGTTACACTTTTGGTCTTCACAAAATCTGACGGCAACAACTTTCACATGTTATCTATGCGTTGTATGAAGGGGTATTTCCTTGTATTTGTTTTAAAGCTGCTCCCAGTTAATTTTCATTTTCATTGACTGACCTTTAGTTCTTATTGTGTGAGAGGGAAATAACACTTCCCTATTCATTTTCTTCACCCTATTCATGATTTTTACAGATCTCTGTCATATCTACCTCCCCCAGTCATCTCTTTTTTAAACCAAGCAGTTCCAGTATTTTTTCCAAGTACCAGTTTCTTTCATATCGCTCAGTATTTGTGCTCTGCTTCTTTGTACTTTGTACGACTCTAATATATATTTTGTGAGATGGGGTGACCAGAATTACACAGAGCATTCAAGGTGTTGGCGTATTGCAGATTTATATGGTGGCACTATAATAATTTCTGTTTTATTAACTATCCCTTTCCAAATGGTTCCTAGCATTGACTGCACATTGAGCAAAGTGATTCAGGAAATCTCCACAATGACTCAAACACCTTTCTTGAATTGTAGCAGCAAATGTAGGCATCATTCATTTGTATGTGTAGTCAGGATTTTGTTTTCCAATGTGCATTACTTTACACTTATCAACATAGAATTTTATCTTCCATTTTGTCCAGTCACCCCATTTAAAGAGATCCCTCTGTAATTCTTCTTAGTTGGTTTTCAGTTTAATTATCTTGAGTACTTTAGTACCATCCGCAACTTTTGCCACTGCACTGTTTACTTCACTTTTAAGATCATTTCTGAAAATACTGAACTATATATGTCCCATTACAGATCCACGGGGGAACCTTACCATTTACTTCTCTCTATCATGAAAAGTGAACATTTGTTCCTACTCTTTGTTTCCTGTCTTTTAACCAATTTCAAGAGTTATTTGTGTTAGTCTAATTCAGCAAAATAAACAAGGAGTCTTGTGGCACTCTGACAGACTAACAAATTTATTTATCACAAGAGCTTTTGTGGAAGAAATCTCACTTTGTCATTGCTTGAAGGTGTAGAACTTACAGAATGGGAGGAAAAATATATGCAGGGAAGTGCAAGTCATAGGATGAGGTCACACTATTTCATCAAATCAAACCAGTTGTTTAGAGTCAAAGTATTTTCCTAATATGTTGTTTCACAATGTTTGAATCCAAACAACTGCTTACTGCAACTGTTTATCTTTTAACCAGTTACGGATCCATAAGAGGCTCTCCCCTCTTATCCCATGACTGCTTAGTTTGTTTAACAGCCTTTGGCGAAGGTCCTTATCAAAGGCTTTTTGAAAATTGATGTTCACTTTATTGACTGGATCACCCATGTCAACATATTTGTTGATACCCTCAGAAGTTTAATAGCTGGTGAGGCATGGCTGCCATTACAAAAGCTATTTTGACTCTTCCCCAGCATATCGTGTTTATCTACGTGTCTGATAACTTTGCTCACTATAGTTTCAACCAATTTGCCTGATAGTGGTGCTTGACTTACCAACCTATTTTTGCTAGGATTTTTTCTGGAGCCTTTTTCTAACAATTAGTGTCACGTTAGCTACCCTAAATCTGGATCTTGTGGCCTTTAGGTTTCCCAGATCAGTGTGCACCCTGATGGAGCAGAGGGGAAGGGGAGGAGGAGACTGGGAAAAGACATAAAGAGGCTAGAGGGATGTGACACTTCTCAAGGTGTCAAGTATAGTGAGTTGCCTGGTTACCCCTGCCTCTGTGATAGAGACCTGCTGATGCTAAACTGGGTGTTGGCTCTCTCACCCCACCAGCCTGCTAGTCACCCTAATAATCTCCACATGGCTCTGCCAATACTTAGTTTGCCTTGCACATTAACAGCTGGTGTACCACAGTTTCTGAGCTTCCCTGAGCTTTCCTTTGTAGGGTCCAGCCTCTACCACTGAGCACTGACCATAATTGGTATTCCCAGAAGAACAGCCCAAGAATTCAGTCTTTGACAGAGCTGTGGTTTTCAGTCATAAACAGGATCCATGTTTTCATGAAGAACCCCATGCCTTTCATGGGATTTCCTTTATGAATGGGTAACAAAATGTCTTGCTTGTTCCCTAGTCATAGTCCAATCAACTTTTAAAATGCGCTTCTGTTGTTTGTTCTCCTTTCTGCTGATCCCTGTGTTAACACCGTAATTTCATGTTGATTTGGAATGCAAGTGTAGATCCCATTGGCTGTGTCTACACTAGAGGGCTCATTTAAGTTGACTTAGTAAGATAGACTTTATTAAGTTGACTGAGAGAGTACCCATTTGTTTAAGTTGAATTTATAAAATTGATCTAAGCCATGAGACCCATTTAAAGTCGACTCAGTAAAGTCGACTTAAATTGCTCTCCTGCCTTAAGTCAACTTTATTAAGTCAACTTTCATGGCCACATTTTGTTAAGTCGACTTAATAAAGTTGCTTAAGTTGACTTAAGCTTGGTTAAGTCAACCTAAGCCTCTAGTGTAGATGTAGACATTGTGTTTGGCTCACAAGGCTTAATTAATATAGACAGGGATAGATGAATAGACATGCTTTTCTCAGGCAGAAAAACTCTTTATCACCTCTCCCTTGTTACATGGCTCAAACAATATTTTAATAGTATCCATAACTTCTGTTCATACATTTCAAATGCTTATGAGGATCAGCATGCCACTGTGGCTTTCATTTATGCCTTAATGACATTATTTGTGGTTAAATAGTATGAAAATGCTGTGTTAGATGTAGTAAGTTTGTCAGCCCAGAGAAGAAGGAGTTGCTGTTGTAGAACAGTGAACAACGGCATTGAGAGATTCTGAGGATCACAAGAGGCTGGGACAGAAGGGTCTATAATGCTGAGAATGGAACACACAATTCTTTCACTTTTTTCCTTTGTCCATTTGTTGCACATGTTGAGATTACATAGTGGATGAGGAAGGAGACTGCAGAAAGAGAAGGGATAGATTCATGATTAAGACAGTTAATGCCATTCTGGAAAACTGAATTCTATTTCTGCTTGTCACAGATTTCCTATGTGATTTTTGGGCAAATCTCATAAACCAAACTTTTCACAGGAGGCCTCAGTGCTTCTCATTTTCTGACTGGCCAGCTTGAGATGCTGAGATCTAATTTTCAGAAGTCCTAAGCACTCATAAATGCAACAGATATCAGTAGGAGTGGACTTTAAAACATGTAAAATGCTATATGGTGTGTATGCTGGAAAACAAAACAAAACAAAACAAAAAAATCAGGTCCTAGGCATCTAAAATTGGCAATCAAAATTATTGCATGCTTTTGACCTTTAGTTTCTTTGTGTCACAGCTTCTCATCTGTAAAATGTGGGTGAGCGGTCCTCACATCACAGGGATCTTATGAAAATTAATTAATTATTTTGATGCTTTCAGAAAATAGTGATGAGTACCATAGAAAAGTCCACGAGGATATTCATAATTCTGTCTTCACAACTGGGTTTGATTTGTATGAAAGAAATATGCCACAGGCCCACATATTGAATAATGAGGAAAACAAAATATTGAATTATTGCTAATAAAGTGAGCTATGTCCATTCTGTGCACTGAAAGAAGCAAGAGGCCTGTGGTCGTGTAATTAAAGACTGAATAATAATATATAAGCATAAGGGGTCAAACTAAGGTTACACAAACAACCTTAATTCATTAATTATTTTAACTTTTGTGTTCTTGACTTTCCAATTTTGTCTTTTCATGTAAGCTGTTTTTCCCCTCCCCTTTCTTTTAAATATCTAGCAAAGCAGACATTGGAAATAGTTGATTGAGAAATACTATTGTATTTTCTGTTCAAATGAGAAGTCCTGGGTTCCACCTTGAAATGAATCTAATCTGGCTTCCTAGCAACTATGAATATTCAAAATAGTGAACATTGTTCCCCTGTGTAGCTGATGAACTGTATGTGATTTTTTTTCTTCCTGTGACAAGGAGCTCATTAGAAATTTGATGTTATTAGCAGTTTTCCTCAAATTGCAAATCTCCATCATACCAGTATTATGGTAATGATGAAATTAAATTAAATTAGCATATCGTATACCATCCTGCAAAAGTGGGAATACATTACAGTAATACAAGGCAACAGATAATTGCTATCTTAATAAGAATTTGTCCTCAGTAAAGGTAATCCAAATTGTTTCTTCTTTCTATCACCATGGACAAAATTCATTATTGTTAGTTAAATCCTCATATTTTGTAAACCCAGTCACAAATTCCACTTGGTTATGTGAAACTGTTTTCTCAAGCCTAAATATACTTTGTTCTGTACTGATATTCAGTACTTGTTTAAAGGCTACCTACATATAAATATGCACATCATATTTGTTCATGCATTTTCACTTTAATCCATTGTATTCAATGGGTTTTGGATCAGCCTCCTGGTTACTCAAGGTACTAATGGTGTAGAGTATTTCACATAAATCTTACATGTTCGCTAGATTGGTTTTTATAAAAGCTTTCCTTGTAAAAATCATACAGTTGCTAAACTGTATTCACAAAAATAAATGTTTTCCTTAGTATTTACTTTTTTAATAAAAGAATGCGTTAGGGTTTGGAAGAATAATTTGATTTGCAGATATGTTTCTATTTCTGTCTAACGTTTTCCAGACCTAGTGAAATTATTGGTTTTCTAACTTCACATTCGTATCGACTCACTCCTTGTTTTGTTTTTTGTCTCTCTCTTTGCAGTCCCTCCATGGTTTATAAATCATCCTTCAAACCTCTATGCCTATGAAAGTATGGACATTGAGTTTGAATGTGCTGTCTCTGGCAAACCTGACCCTACCGTGGCTTGGATCAAGAACGGAGAAGTGGTCATTCCTAGTGATTATTTTCAGATCGTGGTAATTATCTGAATTTTGTCATTGCGAACTATTTGACTTATTTTACAGTGTGTTTTCATTTCTCAGTTATTCATTTCTTTCTTTCATAATGAGGTTTTTTTTTAAGTGGTAAAACAGATACAAGCACCTGCTTCCTGACGGAAATAGAGTATATGACATGAGCAGAGACGACCCAAATTTTTTTGTTGCCCTAGGTGCCTGTCATTTTGCCCCCTCCCCAGTGGGCCCTCCCTCCCACTCCTCTTAGTCCCACCCAAACCTGACCGAAGGGTGTGGGCCACGTAGTGGGCCAAGCAGAGGTCTGCAGCAGTCCTGGCCAAGCAGCACCATGCAGTGAGCCGGGTGGTGGGTCTGGTCACACGGAGGGCCGGGCCAGCCCTGGCCAAGTGGCAGTCCTGGTTGGTGGTCCTGGCCAGTCCATGGGCAGAGGCTGAGCAGTGGCTCGTAGGCTGGCCAAGGAGGAGGCCACAAAGTGGGAAGCGGACCGCAGGGGCGAGGCTGAGTGCTGGGATGCTGGCCAGCCGGCCGAGGTGCATGGGCTGAACAGCAGGCTGCTCAGGATAGGCTGCGTATCAGCTGAGGGTCCCCAGCTCCCACCTACACCCCCCCCACTTACCTTTTCTGGAGAGTGCCCTTGGCACTGTTTGGCACCCTAGGCAACTGCCTAGGTTGTCTCTGTGCTAGGACCAGCGCTGGACATGAGAGTGCTCTATTACAATCTGATGTAAAGACTAGTGAAGCTGTTTCATTGATTTCACTGGGGTTTGAATTAGGCCCTTACTCTTCATTCAACAGTAGTTTGGATTTATGTTTAGGATATCCTCAGTTAAAGAGCATTGACCTTAACTTTTATGTTACAACAAAACAAGGAGTCTGTGGCACTTTTAAAGATGAACAAATTTATGTATCGCATGAGCTTTTGTGAGGGAAATATCTCCCTTCATTTCATTTAAATAATTCTTATTCTTATTCATATTATTATTAATAAAGTGTCATCAGTGTCACATAGAATGCTTTGCTACAAAAAAGTGAAAAAAATTAATCAGTGTTCCAAAAAATTATACTTTGAGATGTAAGTTAGAAAGGGATTTCAAAGGGAAGGAAGTGAACATAGCAGGATGAAGAATATCACTATGGCCGATCATCAGCTGTGCTTATTGTTAAAGCCACAGCTTCTGTGTCATTCTTTTTGAAAATAGACATATTTAAATTTGAATAGAATAGATGAAAGATTACAGTGGAGGTTAATGATACTTCACAAAACTGGATGAGTAAAGGAGTGATGCCTTTCTAGCTAGACAAGCAAGGCTGCAAGTAAGAACACAAATATGGCCATAAACCTAGGACAAAAGGAAGTAAGGCTTAATATCCTCAAGCTTCTGTGTTATGGATACACTGCTGTAAACATTTTAATATAATGATAAAAAAGAGGGGTAGAGATCTTAAAAGGAAGCTAAGAAATGCAGTCTAGAATTCACACAAGTGTGAAGCTCTTGCAACTTCTCAGCATTTTCTTTCCCTGTGTAGTTTCATTTGGAATCACAGGAATTAAAAGTGCAGCAGATGTGCCTGCCACAGATTTGATATTCAGGTGGCCTCCCTTCCCCACATTATTTCCAAATCAGCTTTAAAGCATCTTTTCAGAACGTTTTTCTATGATAGTCTATCAGGTTTTTCAAATGGAAAACAAACAAGCAGTCTGGTGGCACTTTTAAAGACTAACAAATTTATTAAAAGTGCCACCAGGCTCCTTGTTTGTTCTGCTGAACTAGATTAACATGGTTAGCTCTTTAGAACTTCAAATGGGAAATATTTTAATCACTGGTAAAATTAATAATGATAATGGTCATTTCACATCTCCACAACTTTTTCAACAGCACACATTATTGGTCATGTGATCTCACATAACACTCCATCTTGTACTAAATAAATAGCAAGACACATGAGGCATTCAGTGTTAAACATAAATGGTAGAATTTTCAAAAATAGAGGCTTGACTACTCTTATGAAAGTCAATGAGAGTTTTATCATTGATTTCAATGGCGTAGAGTTGAGGTATTTCTAAAAATCCTATCCCTAATACAGCTCTCATTTTGTTACAGCATGATAATATCCACAGGCCATGAGACAGTATTTTTCGTTTGATGACTTTGGTGTCAGAGGTTTAGCAGGACTCGTTCACATAGGTCAGAGTTCAATTTTTAGTGCCCATTTCCTAATGAATGCACATTCTAATAAGTAAAAGGAGCTATGTTTACATAAGTTCTACATCTTCTAATGAATAAAGGTTAATTTTGACATATTTTTTCTTATAGTCAGTTACAGTTATATGGAATCCCAAGTTCATGTTGCTTTACACAATATCACTGTAATTGTTTTAAGGAAGCTCAGACGACAATAAATGTACTTGCCAAAGAATGGAAAGTCCCTTTATTATTATTATTATTATTATTATTATTATTATTATTTATTTTATTAGGATACTTATTCTTTCATTTTTTGCCTTCAGAAATGTGCATGGCAAGTGAATCTTTTTCATAATTTTCTTATGTAAATAATTGTCCCTTTGAAGGCAATATTTACTAAGTCACTTAATGTTGCTTGTGTTAGCAGATCCTAGTTGAAATCCTGCCCACCAGCTGCAAATGTTGTGTGACCCTTCTCTTGCTATGGTTCTTATGTGAAGATGGAGAATATGACTTTCAGATCACCATTCATACAAAAAGTTGGAAGTTCTTTTATATCTCCTGCTACAAATGGCCAACACAAACCCCTATGAACCATGGAAGTCCCACTGGAGCTTTTAATATGGGACTTAAATGTTGTACAGGGTGTTGGACTGGCCTTCTGCACCAGGGTGAATTTTACGGTTGGAGCACAAGTTTGTCATCCTTATAACCAAGGTCTGTAAATAGAACTTAGTCAGCTGGTTCCTGATGAATGTACATTTTATTACAGTCCACTAGGGACAAGACAATATAAATGAAGGCTGAGATTTCTTGCATACTCTCTGCTCTTTCACAAACAAAATATTGTTGAAGCTCCTTAATATGTGACATTCTGTTTGACAGTTCTGTCTAATGAATTCCCTTCTCCCCTCCCCTCTTTTGTTTCTCTAGGGTGGCAGCAACTTGCGGATTCTGGGCCTAGTAAAGTCAGATGAAGGTTTTTACCAATGTGTAGCTGAAAATGAGGCAGGGAATGCACAGACCAGTGCACAGCTAATCATCTCTGAGCCAGGTAAGATACAAAAGCACACAGAATCATATTGGTAATTGACACTATTAGCATAAATCTTAGTTGGGCACCTACTATTCCCCCCCCCTTCTAGCTTCATTCTTAGTCATAATACTACTACATAATATTAATACTAATAATAATACTACTACATAATAATATTTAGCTAGCTGAATCTCCTGACTTCCAATATCTTGCTCCTTCTTAGCAATTAAGGGAAACAAAGGTCTGCGTGTAACCTTGAGAATCTCTGTCACTGCAACAATTACAGATGCTGAGTGCATTCTAGAAATGACACCAGAGGTCAGGATCTCTGCATGAAGAATGAAAGATATTATCTTCTCTTTCAGCAACTGGTTTCCTCTTGTTAATATATATGATCAGAGGCTGGGAAGTATAAAGTGTGGGGTGGTGGAAAGAAATAGCTCATATAGAATGGAGAAAAAATACTGTATAGTTCCACATTGAACACACTCAAAATACTTATCATGGGGAAAGAGGTAGGTGAAACTAAGCACTGTAATGGTGATGTGGCACAGATCTGGATTGAAGGGTTTCTGTCTCATATACAACTGGGGAACAACAGTGTGTTTCTGCGGCTCTAAAATGAATAGTTTCACAAGTATTATAAACTGTCCTTTCTTGCACCAGTACAAGTGTGATTTATTTCTTTATGGAATATGAAACCATAAATACATAAAAACTGTGTATTCATTTTAAAACAGACAAGTAAAACTTGTATAAATGCCTTTAATATGTTTCCTATATTTTATATTATAACCATTAACTCAAATTGGATTCTGTTGTATTTGGTAATTATGTTTAATTGTATCAATAAGCTGTGAGCAAGTGACTATTCAGAAAAGTAGATTATGTATGCACTTGGAAGTAGGGATGTGATTCACAGCCCATACAGAAATACTTGCACTAGCTCTCATTAAAATAGTGTGCTAAAATACTATAGCTGTGGTGGTCAAGTGATGAGCAATGGCAAGGGCTAGACACCCCTGATACAAAACTGTTTGGGCCTCACAGGTTCATATCCAGGATGGCTGCCAATGCTGCCACACCTAAGCTATAATTTTTAGCATGCTAGCGCAATGAGTGCTGCCACAAATATGTCTTTGTGAGCTGGGAAACAGAGCCCTAGCTTCTAACACAGATGCACCCATAGTTCCTTCAACCCTGACCTGGACTGGAAAAAGTAGAAGGTTGGTAGTTCATAGTTGTTGATAGATTTTAAAGTCAGATGGGACCATTTTTTGACTTCTCTCATAGTACATGCTATAGAATTTGTTTTGAAAAGTGCACACACAGTGTCTTTTAAAAATTGTAGTTTTACTTACACTCTGCCATTATTTGAAAACTCATCTTCTCCAGGAATGTCTCATAAATCTGCAGTAGGACATCTGCCCACTGTCGAGTTTTAGGCCAATAATGTGGAACACTCAAATAACATTGTAATGTGTTCTTAAAGATTATTGATTTCCTTAAAGGATTTGATGCTGAGAGTCTTTGTCCTATGAACAACAGCATGCCAGGTAACTGCTGTGCAATGCAAATACATAGTGGTAGTTCAATGTGGGCACAACTAAGATTAACTGCTAGGTATAGTCAGAGGTGGCTTTAGGGGTGGGTGAAGCAGCAGCCACCTTGAGCCCCAAGCAGTAAGGGGCCCCATCTCAATTTGGCGGACAGAAATGGAAATCTAGAAAAATATAGAAATTGTTCCCATCTAGCAGAACCAGTAGGACTGGAATTCTCAGCACTTTTCAATCTTGGTTCATCAAGGTAAACTATCATTAGGATCTGTGCTTCATCGCAATTGCAGATTTTACCATTATCTGCCCATCAACTTCACACTGAAATGCTAAAAAAAGCAGGAACAAGCTCTTTTGACATGGTAAAGCATGAAAGATTCTTTCCCCAAGAATCAGGCAGCACAGACAATACTGAAGAGGTTTTTATTCAAGGTACCAAGAGGAAGGCTGATTGAATTCAGTTTCAAAGTGGTGATGTTACAGTGGTCAAATATATATGCTTCTTTATCAGTTACATAATCCATTTGGAAATCTTTACCTGTTTACTTACAAGTACAGACTTTGTTTCATCTGGAGAGAACAGAGGTGACAATGACCAATACAGTACGTTAATTACATTAAAGATCCTATGACTATAATTAGGGTGGGGAACGGGGCAGAAAGGAGGGTCCTTACAGGTAAGCAGGGTGTGTACTAGAAAGTCTGGGGAATGTATTGTTTCCATCTAAGTTAGGGTTTCTCAATAGGCAGCTGTCTATTGCCTTATTGATTGTTTATAGCACCATTGTTCTTGGCAGGTCTGGTGTGAGTTTCATGCCTCAACTTGCTGTCTAGAAAGTACCTAAGATATAACAGAAGAAATCTGACAGAAAGTAATACATAAAAAGACATAAAAAATATTAGAACCTGACAGCACAATAGCAGGACCTTTTCCAATGGTCTCATCTTGTAGTTCCTCAGTGTGGTGATTTATTCTGCCATTTTTTAATCCCACTTATGAAATTTTGCCTTTTTTTCTTTTTTACCTGTTCTTCTTTTGCCTTTGTGACAATTTTTCCTTTGGCTTTGATTAGCTCAGGTTAGCAGGTAGGTCCATATAGGCTGCTATATATAAATACAGTGCTGCCATCAAGCAATCTTTACAGCTGTGTGTGATGTCTGTGTTGTATGTCTTTCTTTTGGTAAGTAATTTTTTAGCTTCTTTTGTACTTATTCTTCAATATTTTTCAGGGGAGTGAAGTCCTATAAACTTGAGTACTTCAGAGAATTTCATTGAAATTTGTTGTTTTTCATTTATAGCTGCACACTAGAAACCTTCTTTTCACTTATTTTTATTTATGATTATTATTTGAATTAAACTTCTGGTGTATGTAAACCCAAGTCTATATGAAAAATTTGTAAGATTTGACTGCCAAAATTTTAAATGTTATTTTAGTGATTTAAAGCCATCATTCATTTACCACTTTTTAATTTGTTACTTAATGCACATAGTTTTTTTTTAAATGTTCATTTTAACTTTGTAGTTCAGCATTTGCTCATTTATGTTAAGTGAACAATGACCAACTTACGAGCTTCACAATGGAAAGATCTTTAAAGTTATCATACCCAAGAATAACTTATGAGTTCCAGAGGGATAGTAATGTTAGTCTGGTTCAGCAAAACAAACAAGGAGTCGGAAGGGAGGGACGGTTAGGGCTGCAGTGGGAACTGGGGCCACAGGGAGGGCAGCAGTGGGAGTTTATAGGGGGCCCCACAATGGGGCTTTGCCTAGGGCCCCCAATTGCCTAAGGCAGCCTCTGGGTATAGTGATGTGCACTGAGTAGTTTAGTCTTAAGTCCCCAGCATAGCAGCTCCTTTGCAAGAAGTTCAGAGTGTAAACAGAAAAAGGGAAAAAGGCAGTGTTCTTACTCTGTTTTCCTTGAGTATAGAATGAATGATTGCTTGAGCTCAAAATTTAAACCTCTTAGCATTTTCCTTCATCTCCATTCCCTCTCCTTTGCTATCCAATCCCTCCATCATTCACTCACTCATTCATTTTCCTGCCATCTCATGTTTGGAACTCCACACCAACAGCAGTAGGGGAAGCCATGGGACGCTTTCCAGTCCCCACCCCTATCCAGCGTCCTTGTGCTGTAAGCCCCTAGCTGCACTCTGTAGCTGCCAGCAGAGGAGGTGTTCATGCAACTTCATTGCTTAACAGGAACCCTGGACAGCGACAAGATTTCCATCCTCATCATGGTAATAAGGCGCTTCACTGTGCAGCTCTTCCCTTAGGCTCGCCTGATTCTATTAACAGACTAGATGAACACAGTGACAGCACAACAGGATCAGAGTGCACTTGTGCTCTGTGTATGCACACATCACTTTGCCTTTATGTATGTGTTACTCTGTGCCTGCACAGTGCAGAACCAAGCCAGCAGTCTCTCCTTCTTTGCAGGCTAGAAACAGTGCCACCTTTCCTTTGGGAGGAACATGAATCTGAGAATGTGTTTAGAGAAAGGACCAAGGCAGAGTAACTATCCATAGCACATCACTGCACTGATGGGCAGCTGGGATCAGAATGACATCATGATACCTAAAAACCGCTTCATCCCTATTATCCCAATTAAACCTCACTGTGGGGAAACGTGGGAGGTAGGGAGGTGAGAGGAGGGTTTAAAAAATAATCTTGCATTTAGCTCATTCACCTAGAATATATTTAGACAAGTGCAACCCTGGAGAAAAGGGGCCATCATTCACTGTAATGTAGTTTAATTTCTCAATTGGACAAGTCTAAAGGAACCTGGATAATTCATTACTGCTTCCACCTAGATGTTCAAATGCTGTCAGTAAATTCTGTACTTTTGGTCGATGTTTATTATGTTTGGCATTGGATTAGAATGAGAGTAAAAGAAAATGAAGACAAAATCTAAAGAGCTATGGGATACTATTGTAACTGTCTCTATTTCCCGTTATAAATGATGGATTACTTTTTCCTGGCTATTTAATCAGATCTTCAAACAATGCCACTCCAATTCCTCAGAGATGTTGAGAAGGCCAGCATGCACAGATGGTAGAGAAGCCAGCTATAAATACAAATTAAGTGCTGGGGCAGACCATGGTGGGAAGCACGTAGCTCTCTCTGTTTAAATTTGGTCAATATATAGTCACCATATATTTCACACTCAGTGTGAGCTCTGCACTACGCAGCTGTTCAGTTTTGGCCTGTCCACAGGCCTCAGACTGAGGGTTACCCCTAGCAACAGTGACAATCTGCTTCTTGCTAAGGCACAGACAATGACCTGTTAAATCCAGTATTCTCTGTTGGTGAGTATTTATGGGAGCCTAATGAAGTTTCAATATAGTCTTTTATAAGCAGTTACCAACCCCTTTTGCTTACCATTAATTTTGTGGGAACAGAGTCCAAGACATGTAAAAGAGCTAACAGAGTTTTCTTTCTCTGTTAGTCATGGTCAGGCTTATGAAAAAGCCCCTTAGATAAACAAGTCTTTTTTTTTTTTAATTTCCTAAAGTAACACTGTAAGGAAAATAATAGATTACCATTTATTCTTCTTAAGATTAATAAAATCATGGATACTGGCATTTTAGTTGGTTGCATATATTCTTGGCGAATAAACTTAAATTAGGTATATCATCTATTGAGTGGCTGATATACAGTCAATTAGTGGATATTCAGTAGCGTGTCTTGTAGGTGGATAAACCAGAAGACTTTTCTGTCTTGAATTATTATGATCCTGCCCTGATTCTAAATCCTGTTTTTATCATTACATGAACATGTAGCTTGTTCATTTGATTCTGACATGACTTAAGAGGAGTTATTCCTGATTTACAAGAGTAAAACCACCAATGTCAGCTATAAAACCAATGTGAAATTAGATTCAGACCATAAATAATATTCAGTGCAAATATTATGGTTTGAGGAGTTGAAACTAAACACACTGAAATGAGTGATGCAAGTTAAATAGGTGGTGTTTACACAGACAATAACCTTTACTTCTAGAATTCCAGATGGGGTTATATGATGTTAAATGCTATTTAGATATATATTGGTTAGACACTGGAGAGCAAATAAGCTCTCTGGGAAAATTAGCTGAAATTATAGCTTTTAAGTAAGATTATAGTTATAGAGGAATTGTAATTAACGTTACATTATGAACTGCTATGAGATAGAAATATCATATAGGTACTCTACAATTCATGAAGTGCTCAGCAAATCAAAATCTGTTTTGGCCCGAAGGATACTCTGGGAAAAGATACATCTTGGATTAGGTTTCTTTTCTCTTTCATAGTAGCAATTGTTATTCATTTCATCTTTGAACTACATATTGGAGAGAGTGCTGTTCTTTCCATAATAAACATTGCAATCCTTGTCCTTTTATAAGCATCTCTTTTGTACCCCTGAAAAAAGCAAACAAAAATATCTTGTTTAAAAAATGTTCATCTTGTTCACCTCGCCTTCTCTGTGTTCTCTGGCCTCCCTTTACGCTCCAAGGCTACCCTGTTTTGGTCCTGCTAAAGGAGAACCATTTGTGTGGAACTTCTACAGTGTGTGAGCACATTTCAGAAGGTCTGCTGGAATAAAGCCCTCTGTATATAACATTATGAAGAGTGTTGTTGGGGGCATTATCAGTGTCCTTTGCTGTGGGTTGTCTGGATGTGTATGTGTGTCCCTGCATAGGTGTTCCCTCTGGATTACCTCTGGCTTTAAAGCCAGTGGGTTTTCTGTTAACTCAGTGGTTTCAAGCCTGTCTCAGATATAAGGCAAGTACTCTGTTAGGTTTGTTGCTTTGAGCTGAGGTGCTACTTCACCTAATTTTTGGGTTACCTTTGCTTAGACACAGGATGGGGACTCAGTTGCCCAATAGTCTGAAACCTAGGTGTACCCTTATTTGTAATGATGTTTCTGCTGGTCCCAGTTGTCTCAGCTTGGCGTGAGTAATCTGAGGTAATGCTTACAATCAAAGAATCTGACACAACTGTGGATCTTAGTAGAAACGTAAGTTCCAGGCTAGGTTTTATTGCAATGTAGCACAATGTTAAGTGAGCTATATCACCAGGTACACTGACAGCATTCATAGTCTCAATGAAGTGGAACAGTGCAACTGATGGCAGGACACTCTGTTGACCCCACTGGCTGCACAAAAGATGATCTCTTGGATTCCCTCTTTAATATATTGCTTGCACCATTCTCTTGGCTGCTTTGGCATGAGAAACTACTTTCTGTGGTGTCCAAAAGTAATTTTGGTCCACAATTCTGTCTCTTAATACCCTCTTCTATCTTGATAGGTCCAGATACCACTAAACATTTCCATACATCAAGGATTCTGCAGTTTGATCAAAAGATCTCTTCCTCTGGCACTAGGCTGATCTGACACCTCCTACATTTGAGGCATACTTTTTCTCTTGTACAAGTTTCAGCTTACTTCTTGTCAGTTTCTGTGAAGTCATATAGTCTGACTTCTGCTAACTTGAGCATTTTTTCAGCTCAGGCCTTCCGTCTTCATGAATTTTATTGGGCATTAGTCTCATATCTAGCCTTTCCTACTAATTCTCTTGTTCTAGTCTCTTACTTTCTACTACAAAGAGAACAGGATGGAGAATAGAGGGTGTTTAGCAAGTGAATAATTTAATTTTTTAACTTTAAAATAACTATTTGGGCACTTAAAAATAAATTATATGGACATTGTAACCACAGACATGAGAGACACTATTCTAGAGGAAAATTCTCCCCAAAGAGCTCACAAACAATTATTTACTTAATGCTTATACTTTCACTCACATACATCCTGCAAATAGCTTGCTGGAGGTGGAGGAGGAGAATAATTTATTCCATAGTTTGCAGGAACAAATAAACTAGTCAATATAATACTGAAATACTCAACTCACATAAACAGGTAATTGTCAACTGTGTTTCTATAATAAATTGCTTGCTAGTTTGAGTATACACTTCACCATGGATGTATGAGAATATTAGCCCCAGATATTATAAGCAGTAGCTCACCTGAAAACAGAAAGATAAATAAAATCATCTGTTATAAAAACAAAATAAAACTATAGAACTGGAAAATACATGGAGTGTCTGTTATGTTACACAAGGAGAATATATTGTGCCAGAAGTACTTTAATAATTGTGTATGCTGTGCCCTTAAACTACTGCAGAAAATGGAAGAGAGAGAGAGTACAATGATTGTAACTACACAATTTCAAACTATAGACTTTGGAGCATTGAGGTTCATAAAGAAATTTTTGGCAAGCTTCATTTCCTGAGTGATAGATTTTATACAGTGTCCTGACCGTTAAGGGTACTCTAAAATGGGTGCTGTAGTTGGGAGTGGAAGAGGGAGACTTGGCAAGTTAAACAGTGATTTCAGAAGACTGATACATGACCACTGAGGATGTATTCAAACAACACTCATGTCATATTCTACATGACACTAGATTTCTGAGGATGTCTTTAAATGGGACCATACTAACAAAAAAGGGTTTTTTTTTCTTTGTTTATTTTTTATGTAATGTTACTCCTTGGGCTCAGTTTGAAGTTGACATCAGTTTTATGTTTTCTTCATATCTCTTCTTTTGCATATTCCTCTTCCACACTCGTGGATGTTTTTTCCTTGTCAGATTTCCAACCTGGCAGCTAAAAGCATTAACATATTCACAAGCACAAGATCTATGCAAGGACCTTACATCTGGCCTTCATAATAAGATTTAGATCAGGGAATCTGAGAATTGCTTTCATCAGTTAAAGGGTTTCTGGTTGACTGAAACCATTCTCAGTAATCTCTGTACCTGATATCAGATAAAAAGCCCCTATATTAGCATTCTGGAGTTGGGACAAGATTTTTGTTATAAGTTCAGTTGTTTGGACCTTCCACATCTGCAGGGAAAAGGAGAACACACTTACTGTTGGCCATTAATTGGTCTTCATTCATTTCTGGTCACTTTTAAACCATGTGGTGATTTTTTGTTACACATTTATCCACAGAGTCAGTGGCTCAGCTAGCTCCCCCCCCCCCCAGGAGCTCTCACCACACTTAGGGGTGGCTTTTAGCCTGGATTAAATTAACTCTGAAGAAATCAAGAGTCTAAAAACAGGACAAATCAGAGGGGAGGCCTGGTGGATGGTATTAGAGAGCAAAGTCATCCCACAGCAACAGCTCCTGTCCTGTGGGGCTGGTCCAAGCTCCACACTCCGGGTGTTTTGACCTGGTGCCCAGGGTTGTAATGCCAGTTGTGTTTGGTTTGGCCACTCTTTTGTCATGGCAATGTGCCCTGTCATCCAAGTAATGGCAGAAGAGCAGCTGGACCAAATTTAAATGAGTGTTGTTGTGAGACTCTGTGCTTGGTTGCAATGCAACTCATCAAGTTATGATGGAGGACAGCCAGGATAAACCTCAGTGGCATTGTTCCAAAGGGGCAGCCTTGTTAGTCTAGTAAAGCAAAAAAAAGCAAGGAGTCCTGTGGCACTTAAAGACTAACAGATTTATTTATTGCATGAGCTTTTGTGGGACAATACCCCACTTTGTCAGACGCTTTGAAGAGGGAGAACTTACAGAATTGGATGAAAATAAATGCAGGGGGGGTGTAAGACATGGGATCAGGTCATACTGAAACAGCAAACCAGAGCATTTGTAAGGATTCAAACTCCAGGAGAGAGCATACAGAGGGAGGGTGAAGTCAAATTACCTGTTATAATGTGAAAAGAATCCATAGTCACGATTCAGCCCTGTTTTCGCATACTTTAATTTGCATATTAGTTCGATTTTGGCTGTTTTTCTTTGAAGTCTCATGGGCATTGTGACCCAATGAAATAGTTGCAATGTCTGGGGTGGGAAGCCAGGCCCAGTTCTGTGGGACAGAAGCTGTTGATTTAAGGAAGCTGTTGACATAAGGAAAGCTCTGTCCACACTAGGAATTTATTAAGTCAATTTAAGTTCTTCCTTGAGTTGACTTAATAACACCGCTTTTTAAGGTCAACTTCACACTTAAATCAACCTTATTAAGTCGACTTAAGGGCTATGCCACATCTACACTGGCTTAAGTTGACTTAATAAGGTCAATTTAAGTGTTAAATTGACCTAGCAGCTGCCAGTGTGGGTGTGGGTAGTTTTTAGGAGTTCAGAATGTGGATGCTCTAAGCTGATTTAACAAGATTGACTTTAAGTCGACTTAACTAAGCTTCCAGTAGAGACGTACCTCTGAGCCTCCCCTCCTCACTAGGTTAAAATTAGGATTGCTCTGCTACAGTAGAGAGTGCAATTTAGTATAGGGTACCCATTAAATTGTGAAGCTACATCTGCCCTGATTTCAATGGATTTAGCCTTATGGTCAGTTCCTTCATTTTTTCCCCCTTCAGGCCAGTGTATTTGAAACCTTAATATTTTTTTCTCAAAGGAAGGAAGAATGAACTGGAGTTTGGCCTCTTGATTGTGCAAAGGGACAAACAAAGTTTACAAATTTCACTAGTTCCTGTAAGGTAGCCAGAAGCAGAATGGTACAGAGAGAGCAGGAGGAGTGAGAATTACATGATTGCTCTCAAAATGCAGTGCATGCGGCAGAAGAGTACATTTAATTTCATTGCTTTCTCTCTGTGGAGAGAGTGCAAACTTTTACAGAAATGGGGATTTTTGGCAGAGTCATATGTGTGTATGGTATAAGCACCACTGGTTACTTTGGCAGATAAAAGCTTTGATCATCTCTCCCAATGTGTATAATATTTAATGATAACTGTGTTAAGAATTTACTATGTCATCATTAAGCCTGGAATCTTCCCTCCATCAGTGGCTACTAATTGACACTTCAGGGAACATCCAAACCCCCCACCCCCCAACATCATAAAGCGTATGGTCTTTTGTATTGTTCCATAAATGGAGTGAGGAATAGTATACTGATCCTATCATGACCTGCTATGCCCTAAAACATGAGAGCTGATTGCCAGAGGATGCATAAGTAGAGTGCTGTACACATTTAAAACACTGCGTAAGCAGTATAATAATATAGATAATTTACCTTCCCATAATATCATGACTATGAATTTGTAATAAACCCATGCAAAAATGCAAAATTAGCCGAATTCATTTTTACTTAAAATTAGGGCTGTCAGGCAATTAAAAAGAAATTATTGCAATTAATCATGAGATTAAAAAACAGTTGTGATTAATCACCGTTTTAACTATAGTGGTAACAATAATATAATTTCATTTTCAATTTATTATAAATGTTTTGATGTTTTCTGTATTTTCAAATATAGTGATTTCAATTACAGCACAGAATGTGAAATGTGCATTGCTAAGTTATTCTTATTACCAATATTTGCACTGTAAAAAAGGCAAACAAAAGAAATAGCATTTTTCAATTCACTTCACCCAAAGTATTACCTTGCAACCTCTTTGTCATGAAAGTCCAGCTTACAAATGAAGAATTTTCTTTATACAACTGTACTTCAAACCACAACAGTATAAAACTTTAACACCTATAAGTTAAAACATGAAGGGGAATATGAATTTTTATCATATGTGTCATGTAAATACTTTGCAACACCAGCTACAATAGTGCTATGCAAATACCTTTTCTCACTTTCAGACAACATAAATAAGAAGCCATAGCATTATCTCCCATAAATTGAAACAAACTTGTTTCTCTTAGTGACTGGCTGAACAAGAAGTAGGACTGAGTGGATTTGTATGAGGTAAATTGAAAAATATTTCTACCTCTTATTCAGTGCAAATATTTGCAATAAAATAAATATATAAAGTGAGAACTGTATACTTCATAGCATTTGTTGTAAATGAAAGTAATATATTTGAAAATGTAGGAAAAGATCCAAAATGTTTATAATAAAATCGGTATTCTATTATTAACAATGTGATTACAATAGAAATTAATTATAATTGTTTGAAATCTAGTTAATTTGTTTTGCATAAATTGCATACATTAATTGTGATTGACAGCCCTACTTAAAACACTTCCACTTTAGGTGTATGTCTACGCTGGAGGCTCTGTTAAGTTGACTTAACTAGGTCGACTTTAAGTTGACTTAAAGTCGATCTTATTAAGTCGACTTAGTATGTCCACACTGAAAGCACCTGTCGACTGCCTGTGTTCACACTGGCAGGCGCTAGGTCAACCCTTCCTGGTGGCCAGGAACTCTGGGAGGTTGCCTGGAGTCCAGTTAGATTGATTTAAGGGCTATTCGCCATCTATACTGGCTTAAGTCAACTTAATAAGATCGACATAAACCTTAAGTTGACCTTAAGACGTGGTGTTATTAAGTCGACTTAAGGAAGTGCTTAAGTTGACTTAATAAAAGCTCAGCATGGCTGCAGGGGACTTAGGCTTCCTTTTGTCAAAAACAAACAAACAAACAAACACGGCTATCCATTTGGAAATTGACAAGATGCAAGTTCCTTAAGTCAACCTAAGGCTCCAGGATACACGTGCCCAAGTAGTCTTCTGACAGAGTCCATCCAAACATATCTGTGGCTAAAAGCCTGATAGAAGATATGTGTCTTGCTGAAAACTGCCAATCTCTGATCATAGCAAGTCATTCATTACTAGGAGTAATTTCCAGATTCCATTTTCAGTTGTGATTTAATGACAAAGTATAGTGTAGTACAGATGACATTAGTAATGTTCTCAGGAGACCTTGGTTCAAGTATCTGTTGTGCTACAGGCTTCCTCTGTGACGGTGGCAAGTCATTTAGTGTCTCTGTACCTATATTTCCCATCTATAAAATGAGAATTTTAGCACAGCCTTGTAGCCCCGTGGTGTTATGAGAATAAACTCAGTAAAGATTGTGATGTGCTTAGATATAACAGTAGTGATGGTCCAATATAAATATAGATCTAGAAGCACAAGTTCCATGATTTTTCTCATTGGTGCTTAGAGTAAAATTTTCAAAAGGTTCTTAAGTCACTTAGGAACCTAAATTTCATTGAAAGGTGATAGAACTGAGGCTCCCTAGTCATTTAGACAACTTTTAAAAATTCTAATTAAAATATAACAAAGATGAAAAAATTAAGGTCCAATAGCAATCTAATAGAATTTGTAAACAATATTCTAAAATCATAATACCTTAAGAGAGAAAGATCTCCCATCTCTAGTTAGGAGAGAGAGTATTGTTTCTTAAATTACATTATATACACAGAGTTTAGTTTAAAAATAACTGTAGAATGCTATAATTTCCTATTAAGTTGATAGTCTTCTTAAACCAAGCTACAGAATCTAATGAATATATTTTTATTTTCTTAATATGTAATAATAATCATAGCCTTGGAAAAACTAGAAAGCATTTCACTAACACATTGTACGAATGGTACTAATTGCAATATCTCTTATTGTATATTGACATTACATAGCATCTTCAGAAGAATCAGAAGATCACAAAAATCATATGAGTAATTTGCACAATTAGTCCCAACACTTCAGGATCCGTGAGAATTTAATTTCTTAGGTAATAGGGCTGAGCAGAGTATCTAGATAGAAAATGATGTAGTTCCTCATCTCATACTAGTTACCAGCAGACAATTAACTATAATTATTATCGCTTAATATGGGAACTCTTACTGTAAATTCAGACCTCTTTCTTTTTTTTTTTCTTTTTATTTCAATGTTGCAAAAGAAGAAATTCATTTTGGTGTTCAGAAGAATTATGTGAATGACCAGACTGTTATATCCCCAGGAGACCTTATTTCCTATGTAGGAATATCTGTGTGCAGACATATGGTTCCTGGAACAGCCCATCTCATAGTTGCTCACTCAGGTTTGGCATAACCTCAGTATTTTATGTCTTCAGTGACAGAACTATAGCATATTCCTTAGTGATCTAACAGTATAGAAAAAAAAAATCCCTACCAGATGCTGAGTCAATGTTTAGCTAAGCCTTAATAAATTATAATATCAGTTAAATTTGGGGAGTTCAAATTGTTGACATTTGCTTCCACCTGCCTTTAACAGTTATCCATCTCTTTTTCCTACTTATTTCTGAATGTAACAATTCTCAAAAGTAATATGCACTGAAAAGGTTGATGGGTTTGTTTTATTTCCCATCTTGCGAACTGCAGACTTCAGAGTGCATGGATGAAACAGTGTGTGTGTTGGGGGTGGCGTGGGTTGACTTCTGAGATGTACATTAAATAACAGGTAAAACACAAAGAAACAATCATTATATGTGTGATATATGCATGCACTTGTTTACACACAAACAGACGAAGTAAAATACACTGTGAAGATGTAGTAGGAGGTTCCATGGAATTACAGACCTGTCAGCTTCACCTGAATCCATGGAAAAATCATGGAGCAGGTTCTCAAAGAATCCATCCTGAAACACTTGGAAGAAAATAGAGTGATCAGGGTTAGCATGGATTCACCAAGGGTAAATCATGCCTCACCAACCACATTGCCTTCTATTATGAGATGACTGGATTTTTGGATGCAAGAAGAGCCATTGATGTGATATACCTCAACTTTAGCAAGGCTTTTGATACAGTTTCCCACAGCGTTCTCATCAGCAAGTTAAGAAAGTACAGGTTGGATGTGTGGACTGTAAGGTGGATAGAGAACTGACTAGATCAATGGTTTCAGCGTGTAGGAATCAATTGCTCCATGTCCAGTTGGTAACCAGTAATGAGTGATGTGCCCCAGGGGTTGGTCCTGGGGCTGGTTCTGTTTAATGTTTTCATTAATGATCTGAATGATGGGATAGATTGCACACTCAGTAAGTTTGCAGATGATACCAAGCTGGGGGGGGGCGGTAGACATGATGGAGGGCAGACAGGATTCAGGGAGACCTTGACAAATCGGAGCAGTGGGTCAATTGAAAACTCATGAGGTTCAACAAGGATAAGTGCAAAGTCCTGCACTTGGGATGGAAAAACCCCATGCACTGCTACAGGCTGGGGAGCGATCAGCTAAGTAGCAGCACTGTAGAAAAGGACCTGGGGGTCATGGTGGATGGGAAGCTGGATATGAGTCAGCAGTGTGCTCTTGCTGCCAAAAAGGTCAATGGCATGCTGGGCTGCATCAGAAGAAGTGTTGCCAGCAGATCGAGGGAAGTGATTATTCCCCTCTATTCGGCACTGGTAAGGCCGCATCTGGAATACTGTGTCCAGTTTTCGGCTCCCCACTACAAAAAGGACGTGGACAAATTAGAAAGAGTCCAGTGGAGGACAACAAAAATGATCAAGGGGCTGGAGCACCAGACCTATGAAGAAAGACTGCAGGAACTAGGCTTATTTAGCCTGCAGAAGAGAAGGCTGAGGGGAGATTTGATAGCAACCTTCAACTACCTGAAGGGATGCTCCAAGGGGGAGGGAACTCAGCTGTTCTCAGTAGTAACAGAGGAGAGAACAAGGAGCAATGGTTTCAAGTTGCAGGTGGGGAGGTCAAGGCTGGATATTAGGAAAAACTTTACTATGCGAGTGGTAAAGCATTGGAATGAGTTGCCTAGGGAGGTGGTGGAATCTCCATCTTTGGAGATATTTAAGGCCTGGCTGGACAAAAGTCTGGCTAGGATAATTTAGTGGGAGCGTTCCTGCATTTTTGGCAGGGGGTTGGACTAGATGACCTCATGAGGTCCCTTCCAACCCTATGATTCTATGATGCAGTAGTCATTGTTTTTTTGCTCACGGTGTTGAATAATTAAGTGCTTAAAAGGAAGCCCAGGTGCATCAGTGTACTTTTAGACATAAACCATTCCTGCAGGGTATTTAATGTTCACTGTAAAGTGGAAGGGGGAAAAAAATGAGAAGAAATAAAACAAAATGGTAAAGAAGAAAGGCTTTATACATTTCTGCCAAAATTCCATTGACATTCAGTAGCGTTGAATGCCACTTGAGCAGTGATATCAGTATAGGTTTCAGAGACCTAATCGCTAGTACTAAGTGATACAACTGGATCCCAATTTCAAAGCACAGTTGTGCATGTCAGGGTACTTGGATCTACTTTTGAACACTCGAACTGGAACGAAGGCACATGCATATCTGGATACTGACGGTAAATGTTAACTTTGGTACCTCAATTTACAAACTCAGGTTTGGAAGCTGAGCTCCTTTTGGGGCTGGAGAGTGGGAGATTTAAAACAAAAGTTTCCCTCTTGACAGGCACAAGTTCTCCTAGAATCAAAATATTGCATTTATCTGATACAAAGATTTCTTGATCAAATGGGTTAACTGGTAGAAGCCCATTTTATTTGCCTTAGCCAGTTCAAGTACATATATATGGAACTGTATGCCTAATATTTGCACCCAGACTTGAAACAACAGTAGGTACCTGTAAAAATCTATAATTTCAGTGGAAATATTGTAAAGAAATACAGGGTATGCATTAAACATGGATTCACACTCAATTACAGCAATCTGTCAACACATTTACTATTTCCTTTGGTAACAAATTATGTTTTAAAAATAATATATGGAGGCTAGGATGCATAAGCAACTTCCATACAGTAATTTGTAAAATTAAATGGTCAGGTATATCTAGATGCAAAATATAATTTTCCATATAAATGACATTTCTATAGTAGGCAACTCTAAGTTGTGAATTGCTATTTCTGGATCATTTTTAATCTCTGCAGGTAAAGTAACTTCACTAACCTGGAGTTAAGATTAAAAGATTCTATCACTTATTTCAGAGAAAGAAATCCATAAGAGAACACTGCAGTTTTCTCAACACAACCACAAATAGTTTAAAGCTGTGGAATCTGAGCATAAAGATGCACTTCACAAAAAAAAAAAAAAAGAAGAAGAAGAAGAGAGACCGAAAGAGAGAAAATGTTGTGCGGTAATCAGCCAAACACTCTTAACTCTGCCTTTTCAGCAACACACTGTGAGGAATGTCTTTTCTGGATACAAATAGTTACACTTGTGTGGTGGGTAGATGAAGGTGTACCACAGTTACTGGTTGTTATCAGAGTGTGATTATGTGATATGAAGCATTGTTGTAATCATGTTGGTTCCAGGATATTAGAGAGACAAAGTGAGCAAGGTAATATCTTTTATTTATTTTGTTATCTTTTATTCATCTTTCTTCATAATCATCTTAGCTGAGAGCTGCAAGATATCAATGAATGCAATTAGGCAATTAAGGTGTTTTGTCTGACATCATCTGTGCTTTTGTTTTTCCCAAATGGAAGTCTTTAACCTAGAATTTCTAGACTTTTTGTTATTTTTTTAAATTTGTGCTTTCTATGAATTTATTTGCTTAAGTAATAAACTATTTCACCTGTAATTCCAGGTGTTTTTGCCTAGGAATTTCCTTTGGCTTAAAACAGTAAAGTTTAAGAATTGCTCAGCCGCGGGAGTTCTTATTGTTCTGGGTCTCTAATGACCCTTTCAGAGACAGCTCCATTCCTTTCCAGAGGATTTCACACCTTGACATCTGGCTCTTCTCTTCCATTCCCTAGATGGTGACTGAGAGGAGACGAATGATTTAGTGGTTAAAACACTGATGTGGGGGACCTAGGAAATTAGGGTTCAAGTCTTTGCTCTGCCATGGACTATAAAATGGGAATAAAAGCACTTCCTTTACCTTAGAGGAGTAATGAGGATAAATCCAATTCAGACTGTGAGACACGCAGATATCCTGGGGATGGGAGATGAGTTGGATCAGGTCATGTAAATATCTAGGATAGATAGATGTGTTTACTCCACATTGCTTCTTTCTTTCTAGGCTAGGGTCTTGTGCGCTTATCACATAGTTTTGCTGACTTGAGTTACGTGTACTGGGGCTCTGATTTCACACACCAAGGAAACTTAATCCAAGAGTAACCTTCCACTTTCTCCTGAACATAGTAGCTTCTAATAAAAGCTTAGATGGCACGAACTGCGAAGCGCCATTGTAACAAAGATCAAGCCATTCACTCTAAACTGTCTGAATAATGACTAGTTTATAACTAGTGTGCTAATCTGTCATCCTCACAACAGAGAAGGAAAGATTTAATGCTGGAAGCCTTTCTTTTGAATTGCTGTTTGTTCAAAAGCAAGAAGGGCTTAGACATGTCTGAGTGTGCTTTGTTTGTGAGGGAACAGCAAACTGATTATGATGCCTTTTTTTTTTTTTGTCAGTAATGTCACTTCCTGGTTCTGCTCCATGACGCTAAAATATTTAGAAAAAGATAGCATGCAGTCACACAAATGACCCCTTAAGATGCTGCTTCATCATGAGCTGGTGGTGCATTTGTTTACAGCAAATGACCTGCTTTACCTGAGTCCTAGTCTACAGGGTACGCAATGAGAGAAAATGTTACTGATCAGTACAGAGGTTTAGTGGAAACCATCTAGCCTCTGAAGAGTGTTTGTTTTACTCAAACATGAATTCAAGGAGTCCTGTGGCAGTTAAAAAACTAACAAATTTATTTATTGCATGAACTTTTGTGGGAGAAAAATCCCAGTTCGTCAAGTTCCAAAGGGGCAGCTGTGTTAGTCTAGTAAAGCAAAAAAAAAAAAAAAAAGCAAGGAGTCTTGTGGTTCTTAAAGACTAAGCAATTTAAATAAATAAATAAATCTGTTAGTCTTTAAGTGCCACAAGACTCCATGCTTCCCCCTGTCCCCGACTTTGTCAGATGTTTTGAAGATTTCACAGGTCCTACAGGTCATTATCATTAAGCTAAATCCACACCTGTGCTGGGCAGCTGTATGGGTAAATTAATCTAAGGTGGATTGCAGGATCCATGCTATGGAGATGGAGTAGAAGGGGCTGTAGAATGACTGTACTGTAGCTCTGCAACCAGGACTGGCAGAGCTATTGAAGAAAGTGGGGACCTTCTGCAAATTAATTTAAATGTCCCTTTATGAAACCTGGTACTGTCTCTGCCATAAGGATCAGGGACCAGGGTCCAAAGTGTTGCTTGTGAGTAGGTGGGTGAATCCTAGAGGCCTGTGCTTTCCTTCTTTCTCTGATTGCCTTGTGTGTATATTGGTGAGACTGTAATTGTTGGCCCCACTGAAGTAATCATCTTAGCTGAGAGCTGGAAGATATCAATGAAGGCAAGCAGATCGTCCCTTTGTATCAAGAAAAAACTTAGCTATGCAGCTAGTCTAAGTTATAACACGTACTAGACCTTCATTAAAATGAGCAAGTGGAATTTCCATTCTGATCCAAATAAAATATCCACATGCTGCATAAAGTCACACTTATGAGGGCCTTGGCTATTTTCGTAACTGGATAATACCAAAGCACTTATACAACTATTCTCCTTGTCATTTCTGGCTGCCTCACAGTTATTAATTTTATTTTAGGTTCACAACATCCATTTGAGATGTTGAAAATGACTGTCTCCATTCTGTAAGTGAGAAACTAACAGCATGGATTGAATGACTGCACAAGGTGTCAAGGGAACAGGACTTTGGTGTCCATGATGGTCATTTCTACTTCTGGGCAATACTCTAGTCTGGATTTCCCCATGAAAAGTATCAATGCTGGATCAGCTAACAGCTGGGGTTGGTGGCTGTATCGCCCAGCAGCAAGCATCTATGGCTAGGGGTAGGTTAACTTGGGACCTCCCTGCTCCACTTGATACCAGTCCAGGCCCCAGTGAAACAGTGATTCAAAAATGTGCAACATGGGAGGAAGGGCAATGCCTCTGCAGCTGTTCCCTGAGCCATTTCCTACACCAGAGCAGCTTCTTAACCCTTTCTTTACTAATGTGCGCCTATCCGCCCCATGACACAAGTTCTTACAGGGAGTATGCAGCTGAGGCTGGTATTGACTCAAAGGCTCTTGATTTCTTCTCCAAGGCCCCATCTACTAGATCAGTATGTTTAACTTTTTTAGGTTGAACAAACAAGGAGTCCTGCAGCATTTAAAGACAAATGTATTTATTGCTGAGCTGACAAAGTGGAATTTTCTCCCATGAAAGCTCATTCATTAAATAAATTTGTTCATCTTTAAGTTCTCTAGGACTGCTTGTGCTAGATTAACATGGCTGAACTAAATTAATATGGCTGCCCTTCTGGAACTTTTTTAGGTTGATGTCTATTTAATGTTGAATTATATTTTTGTAATCTTCTTATATTTAGTATAAAGTTAAGAGTAAAAAATGTATTTATGATAAGCCTGAGAGGTTGACAGAGAATACTTGACCTTGAAAAGTTAGGTAGTTTTGGGGAAATAGTTGTCTCCATGGACATAGCTAGACTGTACAACACCAACTACTACATGTGACCTCACAAACTTTGAAAGTTTTAAAATATCTCCACATTTACTCAGGGGAAAAAAAGCATTTTCTTTGCTTCAGATTGTAATAAAATTTTCAATGTTTCATAAACCATCTGATTGCCTTTTGTGACACCCCAGACCACTTTGCTAGACTATCTTAGCTATACAGAATAAACCTTAGTCTAAGTTTTCTTCCAAGGCCTGATAGTCCTTAATCAGAGCAAGCCAAGGATTGTTGTTGTTGTTCTGTGGACAACTACACTGAAAACAAAACATATTTGGTTTTGTCAAAATTTCCCAAATTAATTTTTAGTTTCAGAGAACTGATTTTTGAAGGTTTCTAAACAATGAAAAACTTCTTCTTTTTGTGTTCTACTGAAAAACTGAATTTTTTCAAAGAAAACAGACACTTTCTGTGAACATTTTCAGTTAATTAGAAACAAATTTTTCCATCAAAAAAGGTATTCTTGGAAGATTTTGGCCCACCTCTATTCCAACTTTTCATTCAGGCTCTCCCATTAAAGTCCTAGTTCCTCCTGCCCAGAGAGTCAGACTTATTTTTTTTCTCATACAGATGGATAATATTAAAATTCAGTCATGGATATTGTTAGTAAAAGTCAGATATAAATCATGAGCAGTAAACAAAAATTCAGCGAGGCATTCAACCTGTCCCTGACTTTACCTAAAAATTCCCTGGGTTTGGGGGAGGGACTAAGAGTTAGAGCGCTGCCCGGGCCTGATCTCCAACATCTGTTCCAGCCCTAAGACTCCTTCTGTGGCAGGGACTGACAACTGCTGCTTCAGCCCTGGATGGTGGGGGAAGCTGACCAACTCTTGTTACTTGCTTCAGCCCCAGGGCCACTGCTGTATTCTCCTATTCTGCCTCAGAGGAAGTCCCAGAAAAAGTCATGGGAATTCATGACAGAATTTTATTCTTACTGATGAATTAACAAGGGAAACCCATCACAAATCACTAGCATTTACGCTAGAGCTTTCTGCAAGGTTCTAACTCCTACCTGCAGAGTAAGGAAACACATGAGACCTGCATCCTTTTGTGGCATCATGGAAATCCACTGGTGTGGCATTATGAGTAAAATAAAACTGATGATATAGTTCTGCCTTGCAGTATGAGCATGCTACATATTCTTCCATAACGTGGTTGAAAAGCCGTTTCATCTTCCATTGATGTAACAAGTGCCTGTGTGCTGCATATATATGGTACAATACAGCAGGGTTTTTGCTCCATAGTAATTGAGGACTTTACTGCATCAATGATGTACATCATTGTAAAGGAGCAGCATGGCGAGAATTCACATAAGATAATAAAAAAAAATGTTGTCAATATTGCCTGAGAACTGTTATATATGGATCTGATTAGCATTTAAAGATCTAGTGATTGAAGACTTTCAGAGATTTTCCTTCTTATTCTCTTTCTCCCTCCCCCACCTGTTACATGCAAAAGATTTTTGGTCAGTGTTGCAAAAGATTAGAGCCTAGAAGACAATTTGAAGAGCAAGTACAAGTGTTGGCTCTCTGCCACCAAGAAATAAATGGTATTTAATTCACCCTTACTATCCTTGTTATAGTGTTAAATATACACCAAATAGTTTAATATGGATTTATGTAATAAGCTCACAAATTGATTTTATAGTGCAAGCAAAGCATATAGTTTGGGAAGAGACACTCTCTTAATAAGATAAAACCAGCGCTTTTGTGTTCTGACATTTCAGAATATGCTCTTGTTCATGAAGAATATATATTTTTTTGTTTTGTTTCTGATGTGGACTGTGACCCATCACCATCCTGTCTGTCAATTTATTTACTTATTTACATCTGCAGGATCAAAAAGTGATGAGAAAAAGCCTTGTGCAATCTCCTCAGGGAGGAAGCAGGCACATTTCTTCTAAGAATGCAAATATCCTCTCTCTCTACTCTCCACCATATCAGTTAGTCTCTCTGAGTGACAGATAAAACAGGCTTCCTCTGTTTACCCTCCCCCCCATCATTCTTTCATGCTTCCGCCTTCTACCCCTCCTCAGGAATAATCTCATGCACTTTATTTAAAGATTAATTATTTAGTTTGGGTGACCCACCAATAATTTACAGAATGAAATTCCTTGGAAGTTTGGGAGATGAATCCCTGGGAAGGTGCCTCTTTCATCCACCCCCCTCTTCTGTCTGGCTTAGTGGCCTCAGTTAGATGTAATTGTAATTGGTGTCTGGGCTGGGATGACAGTGTCAGCCTATCATTTCAGGGTTTATAGCTGTATACTGGATAGCCAGATTTGTAATTATAATGTGCTTTATTCCTATTTATATTCAGCAACATTCTCTCCTTTCAATTCCTTCCCCTGGAAGTGGAAGATTGTTAGTAGGGTGTAGAGACGCCACAGCAGTAAAATCCACATCTTGCACAAAATGCACTGCAATTCTGTATGGTATAGAAAAAACAAGGTGACCAGTTATCAGAGGTTAGGATTTTACACTTCAGAGGGTCTCAATGTAAACCCTGTCTTTGTCAAAATTAAACAAGCTGCCCCCTCAAATTATATTAATTGTGATTTTAGTGGAAGGTTCAGAAAGGCATTAGCACGTATGTGAGCTAAAACTGTGCCCTGGCCACATACTGTATAGAATGTTTTTATTCTGATGTCTTTTTAAAAAAAAGATGTCTAAATTTATTATCATAGTTTTAGCCTGAGGACCTGCTTCTGATTAGTACTGATGTAAATTTATTGAAGTTGCCACATTTGCATCATTTGTAGCCATCACCAAGTTTACTATGGACATTCATGTAACCATAAAAATTAATTTTAAAAGGTCCTAAAATTGTTTATGAAGAAGGACTGACTTAATTCACTATATGCAAGCACTGAAACAGTAATATTGGGTAAATATCAATCTGTCTCTAACTGTAGCAGGCTTGTTTCCCTCAATATATTTCTCTCTAGGTCTTCATGCAGCCAAACACATTTGTTTCACATATTCTTTTGGTTGACTTTCTTCACAAACTATGTTATCTCACAACTAGGGGGGTTTTACTTCAATCTGTTTAATATTTTTTATTTTCTTAAGGTTCATTGTTCTTACATCAAAGAATTGCTCTCCTGATTTTGTTGTCCAGATCTGCAAATATTTACACAGGTTATCATCTATTTTTCTTGTTTGCAGCTACCACTGTTCTGAACAGTATTTAACTGAGAAATGAGTCCTGAGTGTGCATATGTGCATGTGTGTGTAAATTAGGCCTGAGTGTGTGTAAGAAAGAGAGAAACAAGAACACTCTTTCTAGTTCTAATCTTTCTTTTTCTCATGGACTCCTGAAACCTCTTTGAGTGATTACAAAAAAAGAAACATAAATTCAGAATAAAACTTGTTTGCAACTGCATTTGGGAGAAGCAAGAAAAAAATTTTCAGTCAAGTACTCATGTGTAGCTGCATTTGCAGTTAATATACTTGTGTGGAAAGGTGGCAGGATTTCATTCAGTTAATTAAAATGTGGACATTCCTTGCTAAATTGAAAAAACAACTCTGTTAGTTTACAATGATGATTGAACATTTTGGCCCAGATTCTTCCTGAATTTTGCTCACGGGCGCAAGGCAGGCCTAAAGCTGACACAGCAGTCTGGTGATAATGATTTCCAGTGGTACAAAGATGGCATTAGAGCTGTTACACCACTGTCCTTCCCACGCTTGAGAATAGCTATGCCTTCCCTTCCCCGTGGTGACCTATGGCTGTTGTAAGGGCCCTTAAAGCCATTGGTAAGTATAATGTGGAACAGCCTAAAAAGTGTGCTAAGGTACGCCTGGAGACTGTTCCCACACATAACCCACTCTGCACTGATATAAATCTGGAGTAACTACACTGATTTAAATGGAATTCTTCCTAATTTACACTGGTCTAATTAAGAGTAGAGCTGGGCTTCCACCTGCATCTGCCAGAAGATTTTGATAGAAGAGTAATAAAAATTTACAAAGAACGCCATTTCCTTGAAGGCTTAGAGCCAAACATTAAATAAGATAAGGCCTCTATTGGACCAACACTTAAGAATTTTTGACTTGATTTTTTTCACATTTACGCCAGTGTTGAGCAGAAATAATTGCATTGAAGCTATTGGTGTCACAGTGTTATAAATGAGAAGGTCCCCATTATGTTTACATGTCACAAAACTTTCTCAGTGAAATAATGTGCCCTGTAGAGAGAAAATATTTTTCGCTGTCTAATTTGGAAAATTCTTCTGGTCCACTTATTTCACAGAGCTAGAGTTATAACATTACTACAGAGTTTCACAAACAGGTATCAACCTAGTCTCGATTTCAACAAAGGAGTTTTGGTTCAAAGCATACAGTATTTGAAAGGCATAGTATTGTAGAAGAAAACATACTGATGATCATAAAGTCTTTTCTTTGTATCCTACAACATTTGTTGGTTCTTTTCAAAGCAGGTTAAGAAAATCTAGGTGTTTTAGTTAGCAGTGGCTAAGTGTGTTCTCTCAATATAAGGTAGATTATTTTAAGAGCAACCTGTGAAAGTTTTCTTAAGCGAAACAACAAGTAAGATTTTCCTAACCAAACCTTTATATATGTCCTTCAGGATGCAGCAACTGTTGTCAAAACAAACAAAGAGCCCTGTTGCACTTTCAAAGACTAACATTTTTTTTTTTTATCATATGAACTTTTGTGGGAGAAAATCCCCTTGAAGCTTCAAGCATCTGATGAAGTGAGATTTTCTCCCATGAAAGCACATGCAATAAATAAATTTATTAATTTTTAAAAGTGCCATAGGATTCCTTGTTCGTTTTGCTGAGCTAGACTAACAAGGCTACCCCTTTAGAGCTGTTGTCAAGTAACCCTTTGTGCCAGCAGCTTGTTTGATAAGTACAATTTTATGGATCCAACTGTTTAATGCAGTCAGAATGAGGACCTTGAAATATTGTCACAATTGTTAACTGTTCAGAAGAAACAGGAACTCAATAAACTGGCACCAGATAACAAGATCTTGATAGGTCAGACACTACCTTCATTACTCTCAGCGAGTAGTACTTTACTATGTGAGAAGTGCCATTGTAATGAAGGAGTCTACTTATGTGGTGGTGTTATTCAGCCTGAGTTGATTAGCATAACTCCAGCCCTATATAATAAGACTCTGGTGTTTTAGAGACTTTCTTACAGAAATTAATCATATGGCTAAACAATAAAACAGCCAAATTTGAAGACTGTTTGAAGACAGCAGTGTAAAACTCAGCTGATGTCTACTAACAGAGACCAAATAAATGCTGCATAAGGTCATGAATTATAAAGAACTTTCTTAGAACTCGATTTCTTTCTTGCATTGTGTGTGATCCGCCCCTCCTGCAATCTGGACTGGTGTGCAGGTGTCTCACCCAAATTCTCCACTCCTTGGCCCCAATTTATCCCACTTTGTACTGTGAACTCCTAACTCTTGGTTTAGCTCATTCCCAGCCCACTGCGTATAATCAGTCCATCACCCAGGTAGGAGCCTTCTGTCTACCTACTCATGGGATAGACACTCAGAAAACACTGCCAGCATCCCAGATGCAATCCTGGGAACTACTCTTTTGCAAGGTTCAGTGCTGCCCACTACACCCTGGAAGCTCATTTACATTTGTCTGTCAATTTACCAAAGAAATTAATACGCACCATGTGAGATCTCTGCACACATTCAGTCCACAGGCACTATCTCACATAAAGCAAATAAGTTTATGGACTACAGCAAGATTTAAGTGATTCCTGGTCAGAATAATAAATCAAGAGATTATTAAATAGCCAAGGAGTTGGTCACAATCAAATAAAAGATAACCCTTATTCTAAGCTAAGATCACTGTTCCAGTCTGTGTTTCAGGTTACAATCAGGACCAGACTAAGCCAGGGACATTGGGGCAGCAACCCTAGGCCATGACCTAAAGGGGGATCCTGTGGCTCCCCAATATCTGGCTGACTCCAGGAGTGTGCTGCTGCATTTTCAGACCTTTGGCCTGCTTCCCTCATTGCCTGCAATCCCGACACTGGGTGGTCTGCTCCAGACTGGCCAGCCTAGAAGTAGGGATGAAGTTCTGTGGACCACAGCCTCTGGCTTGTACCCCTTCACAGATCACCCTCCACAGCAGCACCAGCCACAGGCCTCCCTACCACCTTCAGTTGTGCAACAACACGGTCCAGGGCCTCAAAGCCCCAGCCCTCTGCCCTCCAGCGCTGTGAGGCCTGGGAGCCCTACCCCCAAGCAGGTGCCATCACTGGGGGGGCACAAGAGTGGGCATCCCTAGGTCCCCCTGGACCTTGATGTGGCCCTGCTTACCACACAAGTTGGCTGTGACATGTCTTGCAGCTGGACTCTCCCTCCCTGTGCATAGGTTCCCGTCCTTCATATGGCTTGGGAAGGAGATTCTAGGCGAGAGTCCTCAGACAAAAGTACCTCTTTCTTTGAATAAGTTTCCTCAACACCCCATGGAGTCAGGTGATCACCCAAGTACGACAATGGACGTGATCTTTCTCTCTTGAACGCCGGTGCTATAGGCCAGTGCATTGTTCCTGCTTGCATGCTGCTGTGGGGTTTGAACCACAGCTCTGTGTTTGTCTGCGTCCATTCAAGCCATGTGAGAGTCACAATTGGGGCAGAGTTTGAGACTTGTACGTATGTAAGACATTGCAGGAGGTATGCTACCATAACAGTAATGTTGAGTACGTCGTGAAAATTCCAAAAACACCTTATGTGATATATTTTACATAAAACAATCCACAGTTACACTCTAAGTGTAAACATGAATGATACATAGATCACACCAGAAGAGTATACATGGAGTTCAGCATATCACAATGAGTGCAAATAAAGCTCTTTACTTTGGGCAACTGATTCAACCACCAGTGAAGTCAGTGGGACTCTTTTTACTGATATCGGCAGTGGCTGGCATGAGTCGTTTTCCCCAAGTTCAAGAGTAATGATGTGTGTGTCTTACCCACACTTTTCACTCAGAGTGAGGACAAGCTGAAAAAGAGATGTGGAGGAGAAAGAGGAATTAAGTGTTTAACAAATGGAGAAAGAACACCTCACTTTTTCTTGTGCACCATTTTTTTTTCTCATCTACTTTTATCTCAGTGCTGGTCTATGTGCCTTTTAAAGTTCTCTAGGACCTGAACTCTTCATACATGTGTAATCAGAAGTCAGTCAGGTTCTGATGAGATTTCGTTAGATCTGAACTCCCTCAAAATCAGTAAAGTTACTCTGAATATATGCTGGTGCAAATGAAATCAGAATTTCTTTTAAACCAACCCTGGCAGCATTTTTACAACACTTTATGAGGCATCTACCATTGTAATATTTATCTCTGTATGTCAGTGTTAGTCAGTGATATAAAACAAAAATAAAGTATTAAATATCATAAAAATCAAGGATGTCTTGCATAGTGTTCAAGGCATGTTTAACTGTGCTGTTTTAAGCAAAGCTGTTTCACAGTAACATAAAGCTTCATGTGATGTGATATTGCTTATGTAACTATGCACATTTCTTTATAAATCTATAAAGAATAAACCAGAAAATAGTTTATTTGTTGGTTTCCAGTTACGTGAAATCTCATTAAAAATTTGCCTGCAGAGTGCAGGGGGCAGCCTTCTGTTGCTAATGAACATGAGAGAAAAGTACAGTAATACAGTGACCACTTTCTCTGCAAGAAGTTCCAGCTTAACCTGTACATTTCTGCCACTTTATCCTGAGTAACTTATAATTAATGTGGGATGGAGATTATACTCCGAAGGAGGTGCCTCCCCCCCCCAGAAAAATCCCTTAACCATTCTGTAGGTTTTTTATTCATTCTTTTACCAAATAAAGGGCCCACATGTGACATTTAGCCACTGGCCGACACAGGGAGTTAAGCCGAGCTTCTTTTCTTAGTGGATTGATTCAGAGGGATGTATGCAAAATGTATTATGTTTCAGATGGAGAAGTCTGGCTCTTCTGAGGCTGCTAGTCAGTTCTGTTTAGGACTAGAAATATTGTGGGCAGAGCAGGGGAGATTCTCCCTAGTTCCCGTGGCACAAAGCAGGGGACACCTGGCTATGTCAACAGAGGAAATTATTTCTGAATTTTCCTGAGTTCAGAGATTGCAACTGAGAGTAGCACTTGTGCAGGTCATGAGATGGGCCAGAAATACTGCTTACATACCACCTCTCTGGCCATTGTACACCTGCAAACAAGAACCAGTCATTCCTGATATTACTGTCCTAAGCAATTTGCGGCATATCTTTTCAACGCTCTAAAGTAGTTCAGCACATTCACAGTCTCCTCTCAAAAGAACTTATGAGGGGGAAATACTCATTGCAAAATACTTATAATGCAAACTCATCCCTAAGTCTTTGATAGCTGTGATTTTAATTCTAATACATAAGACCGTGAACACTTGCATTAAAATAAGAAAATGTTATTTCTTTCACTCCCCTGGGACCAATGCTGCGTTCGTTACAAAGTCCATTTTAAAGTATCTGTATTGTTGAAGACAATGGGAGCTTTGTCTAAATAAAACAGAGAAGTTGTCTGGTGACACTTTTAAAGGCTAATGAATTTATTTATCACATGAGCTTTCATTGGAAAGAATCCCATTTGGTCAGATGCAAGTGGAATTCTCTCCCACAAAAGTTCATGTGATAAATAAATTTGTTACTCTTTAAAAGTGCCACCAGAGTCCCTGTTTGTTTTGCTGGACTAGACTAACATGCCTACTTCTTAGGAACTTGTCTGAATAAGGACAGTATAATTTGTAATTCCACTCTCTGTATGACATTCATCTTGGGTACCATTAACTCCTGCAAAATCCCTTTTATGGAAGTTTAAGTGGACACTCTGCTATTTGAATTCAGAAGTATCAGGATCATCATGTTACTGTAGTAAAAAATAACTAACAAATGTTCATGGAGAATTTAAGAACTGCCCTTGTTTTTGTAACAGTGAAGGACTTTGAACCCAGCTTCCCTAGTGTTATCAATAATTGAGCATATCATCTGGCCACCCATATTTGATATAGTATCACTAATATGCCTAATATTTTGGCCGCTTGTTGCCCCAACATTTTTAATCCTTTCATTCTGCTTTACCCTTTAGCAGATCACAGATGAATGCCATACTGCGTTCTCTGTCCTCCCCACTCTCTGCCCCACACAAGGCGGCTCGCCTTGTTTCTGTAAATCTCACTCCAACCAGCATGTTCCCTTTCTCCAGGAAGCCAGTATGGCTGCAGTGTCTCCTGTAGGCCAGTCAGAAGAAAAGCAACTGTTGAACATGTGCTCGTTGGCCAGTCATCTCTCATGATCCTTCTGTGTCCCACCTGTCACCCTGGCTGCCTTATCAATGTAAGATTGACATAATCTTCCAGAACACTAGGCCTACTGATCTAATATCCTCTGTTCCTCCATCCAATATTATTAAACTGTATTTAGTATTCAGAGGGTTAGATCCTGACCTTCTATAATTATTGACACCTATTTAATTTCTCCTTTCACCCATAGCCAAGTCTGGTACAGCTGCTATGGCACATGTATATACATCCTTGTTGCCAGCAGAAGCTGATTGGCATTCATGCTTGAGTGTCTTTTTATTTTCTCCTTGGCTGCTGGGAGCAGCCTGAGTAGCTCAGAAACTAAAGAGCTTCATCTATTAGGCGTGACAGATTTGTATTCAGCGGTAAATGCCTGACCTTGCTCAAACTCCCTCATCCGTTCCCATCATCCCCTCCCCAGATGAAAGATTCTGCTTAACTCCTGCTTCCTGTCTGTTGCCTTGGAAACATGGACTAAGCAATTCAACCTACAAGAATAACTAATAAGAGAATATCTCCAGTTTAAGAATAAAAACACATTTAAGACATTGGTGCTCACTGCATGTGTAAAGGTAAGGAACTTTCAAAGGGAAGCATTTTAAAGTTAATCAAACAAACATGAAGAATATTAATATTATCCCACAGTGAAATGGCCTAATAAGGGAATTGTAATGCTAAAACCCATCAGCTACATAACAATGCATTTAAGCCTTTAGTTTCCATATGGATTACATAACAGGAATAGACTACTTTGGCAATAAAACTGCTTATACAAACTGAGCTACTGTATGGAGAGAGGAGAAGAATGTATGAATATAAGTCTGTAAATTGAGGAAGGCTTAATCCCTAGGAGATCCATTACTGATGTCTATCATCAGCAGTCATTTCACTTCTCTCTCCTCCTACTTCTTGTAATTCCTTGATTAACCTACTTCTTTAACCCCTCACCCTGACAGGATAAAGTATAGCTTTTTCACAAAGAAACCAACTCTGATGTTAACAGGAAGTTTTAGCCCTTGCACCTGGGTTGACTTTATCCTTGAAACGTTATTAATTCCTGAATAGCTATTCGGGTTTTTTGGAGGGCTCTTTTACAATGGAAGGACTGTATTGATTCAAACATCTCAAGAAAGGCTCCCCCCCCACTGTTTGCTACAAGTAACAGAATGAAAGTTTGATATGCAAAACATCATTTTGAAAAGCATTTGCAAAGTTCAGTAGATGTTTACTAACTCCTTGTGCTAGATCCCACTAATCATGCAATGCTGATCCTAGCATTTTTAACCAACAGCACTGCATTGGCTCCTGCAGTTCAGAAAAACCCTATATACCAGAAAGACTTTTTACACCATAAACACATGCTAATATCCCATCCTACTCTATGGACAAATGTTATTTAATTGCAGATGCACCTGGCATCAAGATCAGGAAAACCTCTGTTAGTCAATACATATATTTAGAGTCCTGCATGGATACAAAAATGTGGATCCACATCCGATTTGCATCGGATTTGTATTTATCCGGTCTGTGATCCACATGTCATGTTTTATCTATATCTGTAACTGCATCCACAATCAAGCTTGGGCTCACAGGCAGCGTTTTAGCTTTTGGCTGGCTCATGCCCCACATGGATCCTGCCCACTTTTGCCTTTCCTGGTTTGAGGTTTGCATGCTGTGCTGTCAATCAGGTATCCTTGGCCACCAGTGAAGTCTCTGATTGACAGCATGGCATGCAAACTGCAAACAAGAAAAGGAAGAGGTGGGCAGTTAAATCATGGGGAATGAGCCAATCAAAGGCCAGCATGCTGACTGACTGACAGTGAGCAGTGACTTTCTAATCCACAGCCTGCTCTGACTGAGATTCTGATTGGCTGGCAGACCACAATCAGAGCTGAGCTAGGATTGGCTGGAGTAATTCCTTGTTCCCCTGCGCGCTGCTGACACAGATCAAAGCAGCGGCTGAAGTGATGGATTGCACCCTGGGCACATAAAAATAGAATCTGCATCCGTGGGTCAATCCACAACAATGGGTTTGTGGTTATCTGCACCCTCTTCAGGGATGTGGATACCCACAGAACTGCAGCAGAAACCTGTGGATCTGCAGGGCTCTATATATATGTTGTGTATAGCACGTTAATAGGTAATATGTAAATGGCATTAATAAGATGCATAGAACAGTTGTTCCCAACCTGTGTTCTGTGGACCCCTGAGGGGGACCGCGGAGTTATTGCAAGGGGTCCACAGACAGGCTGTGGTCTGGGGCTCACCTGCAGGGAGATGTGCAGGGTGGGAGTTTTTAAAACTTCTGCTCTGAACATGCTCAGATGTATGCTCAGAGAGAGCAGCCTACGGCAGCTCCAGGGGCCAGGTAAGGGGGAGCAAAGCGGCCATGGATGGGAGATCAGCAGGGGAGTGGAAGAGCAGGCTGGCAGGTGAGGAAAAACTCAGGATGGTAGGGGCAGGGGGCCATGGCCACTGTGGCCCCACTCTCCGGGGGCACATGACCACAGAAGCCCTGCTCCCCAGCAGGGTTACATGGTTGTGGCAGCCCCATTACTGGGAGCCATGCCCATGGCGGATCTGCTCACTGCCTGCTCCTGGTGGTGAGCCCGGAGTGGCATGGGCCAGATTCTGCTGGTGCGGGCCAGATTCTGCTGGTGGCACCACTTCTTCCACCCCTGCAGCCAGGGGGGGACACAGATTTTTCATGATAAAAAGAGGTTCCCAGCCTTGAAAAGGTTGGGAACCACTGGGATAGATGTTGGGAAGTTTAGTTCATTGAATACATTATGCCAGGGATAGACAACCCCTGGCACGTGTGCTGACAGTGGCACAAGAGCCCATTCAGAGTGGCACACAGCACCCTCTTCAATGTTACAGAAATTGTGGCTCCTGCCACTGAATGCCACTCCAGGCAGCTTCTTTCAGGGGTAGGTGGGGCACGGAGGGTCCCCATCATGCCCATATTCCAGGCTTGGTGTGGAAAGAAGATGCCTGTAATGGCTTCTCTCCATGGTGTGCACTTGCCAAGGAGCCACTCTGGGTAGCTTCTTTCCTCAGCATGCCTGGGAACCCCCCAAGAGGAGCAAATCCAGGAAGCTTCTTTCCATGGAAATCTTGGGAACCTCTGTACAGAGGCATGTTGCCAAGAGGCTCCACTCCAGGCAGCTACTTTCTACGAGTGGCTCCTTTCAGTGGCATGCCATGGAAACACTTCCCTCCCTGTTCCCCAGCCTCCAACCATGACTGCCACCAAATTGTCAGGCAGCAGCTGCTTTTATTTCTGCGGAGGGAGCCACTGGCACTGGCTGACAGTTGAAGAGGAGGGGCTGGCACAGGGATCAGCAAAGGTTGCTGACCCCTGCATTATGCTGTTCCCACAGTTCTGTTCACCCGCACCAGGCATCCAACAAAACTCTAGAAAGGTGTAGTCAGTTCTGGCATTAGAAAAATAGGAAGTTTCTCAAAGCAAAGATGCATGAATACTTTGTAACATGTACAGCTAGGGAGTACTTTCATGGCTCATCAGCACTTGGAATGTAGTATTCAAAATGAAGTGTAGGGAAGTATAGGGAGGTATCGTGGACAAATCTAGTGACTTGGACTTTAAGTAACATATAGAGTTTTGTAACTTGTCAAATCATACTAAAATACTATTAGCTGAAATGCAAGTCTTTGAAGTGCACGTGCTATGTGAGGTGAACACTATTTGCTTTCCACATGGAGGGTATATGTGTTTCCTTCTTATATTGTTCTATTTTGTCTTTAGACAGTCAATTTGGCCAAGTTCAGTTATTTGGTCGTGACTATTTTTAGGAATGAATGACTGCGGTCAAACAGTTGTTTACAACTTTTGGTCATGATCTGGTTGTTGCATCTGTTTTAATATGTCAAATGTAAATAATATTTATCTGTGCTGTGGGAGTGTATAAAATATAATATTCTCTCACAACTTCTATTGAGTCACACAATGGACTGAAATATTCTAGATCTGGAAGGCATATGAAGTTTTAAGGTCATTCATAAATTCCCCACTTAAAATAAGCAATTCCTGTTGCTCATTCAGACAAATGCTCTCCACTCATTAATTGAGAGCCAATGTCATATTTGGATCATTAAGAGTTTTCAGGTGAAGCAAAGAATTGGTGGGGTCTTGCTTATCTCCTTTGGGGGATCCTGCAGTAGTCACAAAGCAAACAGCTGTCCTGGTTGATATAACTGACAGTGGAGTCACTTCACAATGGCTGTGAAAATGGTTTCTAAAGCAACCTGACCCAGTAATGATGGTGTTTGGAGGACTGTAACAGTGGTTAGAATTCATCTATTTTGCATGCACCTTTGAAGTGACTGTTTATCTAGCAGCATGCGGTGTGGGTGGTTTTCTGGGAACCTTTTGCTTCATCAAAATGATTATTGCTATCTGCCATCTGCCACTGGGGAGAGCTTGAGAGTCATGATAGAAATTTATTACAATGTGGAGTTTAGTTTGTGATGTTTTAGGTCTGTGCCACTGTTGTGGGCATGTGTGTGTGTTAGAAACAGAAACAGCAAAAAAGATTTGGCACTTAAGCCTGTAACAGGTACCATATTTAAGTTGTTTACATTGGACAGAGCAATGAAGTGTGATAAATGTCAAAATGCCTGCCAAGTGCTGCACTGATTGTTTTGGGCTGGGGGGAATGGTTACTTGTTTTTGCTATGATCAAAATATGTGAGGATGTTTATTGTGCATTATTCTGCTTATCCATGAAACCATTACGAAATAAATAGGCTAAAACTGTTGTATCAACTGTGAAGTGCAAAACTATATTTACATAGCATCTGTCACTCAAACCTTAGTTCTAAAACATTTTATAGAGTTAAATAATGTAGTTTCAAAGTTTAATTACAATATTAGATACAGTAGAGGTGGGAAGGCACAGGCCTGGACAAGGGAGAAAAAGAAATATAGATTAATTGCATATTGCTTTTTGATTTATATTTATGTTTAAAGACACACCAGCATCACAGTCACTTTACAAATTCTTATGATGGGAAAATGAGTAGATAGGAGAACAAAGAGAAAGGAGAGATGCTATTGCAAGGAGGATAACATTAAAAAAAATGAAAACTGCAAGGCTGAAATGGAGAAGGTTTCTACCTTAGCCATGGTATGACTGGGTAAAGAGAGAGAATAGCTGGGGCAGAAGGAAGAACTAGTGGATAGGGCTAAAGACTGGGGCTTGGGAGAAATGGGTTTAACTCTGGGTACCCCACAAACTTCCTGTGTGTTTTGGGCCACTCGCTTAACTTGCCTTAGGGCTCAGGTCTCTATTTGTAAAAATAGGGATAATACTTTACTGCTCTCAGATGAACTCAGATACTGTGGTGATAAGAACCATAGAAGAAAAGAACAAAGATAGACAGCCTGTAAGATCAACAAAGCGACCTGCATTTTCTTGTGTCATCATGTGATGGCTTCCTAAATTCCAGCCTAGACTTGCCTGTCATTGGATGGATTTTTTTCTAATTCGGGTACAATATTTTTTTAGTTTTGAAATGAATTGACATAACAAAACAGCATATTTTTGACAATCTGACTGTGGCTTTATTTCTGGCTGTTGCAGTCTTTTCTGTATGGTTTAGTTTTCTTTATTCTGTATACAGCAGCACTGCTTGTGTCCACCCACGGCTGACCTGTGGTCATGGTACAGATGGCTGCGCTGCTGCCAGGCACTGGGGTGGTCAGGCCTGCTGACCAAGTGGATGGGCCCAGGCCCACCCATAGCTATGCTCCTGCTGAGATGATTCTTTGATGAGAATACAAGTTTGGTTGACTTATGCAGCACGATATAATATACTTATAGTTTTGTAAGGTATTACATTTAGTACCACTCAATATTCCGGTTAAAAAAATTAGTACTATAGAATATCAGTACAGCACTAGTTAACTAGATTAAGATGGCTAACTGACAGTGCTCAAAATGTAGCTGTCACTGGGGGAATCATCACTGAATGAGGCTATTTCTACAGGGGTTGTGTGGTGATCAGTACTATCCCTTCCACGATTTAGGATTTTCCTCAGTGATCTGAAAGTAAATATGATATCACTGTTGACATAATTTTGTGGATGACAATTGGCTTAGTGCTGAATAATTCTGAAGGCAAGACACTTGTATAAAGCTATCTGGATCATTAGGTAAGTAGGGCCCATTCCAGTAAAATAGATTTTAATGCAACCAAATGGAAAAACTGTACATCCGAAAACAAGGAAGACAAGCTACAGGAACAGAAAGAGAAATTATGCCAGAAAGCAGTGACTTTAAAAAGGGTTCATGGGTCACAATGGATGAACAACCTAACATGATCTCCCATTTTGAGAGTAGGACCAAAAAGGTCATGTGATCCTTGGATGTATAAACAAAAGAATGGCAAGCAGAAGTAGACTTTTACCTCTGCATGTGGTATTGGTAAAACAGATACTGTATCTAGCTCTGCTGTATACTTTTTAAAAAAGATGTTAAAAAGGTGGAGGAGCTACACAAAAAATCCACAAAATGATTTGAGGGCTGAAAAAAATGCAATAAGACACTTAGAGTTCAATCTATTTAGTTTTTTTTTAAAAAGAAGATTGAGAAGTGATCATAGTGCATCAGTACCTTAATGGAGAGAAAATACCAGGTACTAAAGCACTGTTGAATCTAGGGGAGGAAGGCATTACTTATTTCTGAGTCACTGATCACTTGGAAGAAAATACTTCTGAATGCTTAGGATCACTCTTCTAACAGATAAAGCATAATTTGGGGTCTGCTAGACCACCAAATCACATTATAGAACAGGATGAACTGTTCCATATAGATCAGGGCTCTCAAGCTCAAATCACCATGAGGGCTGTATGAGGACTAGTACATTAGCTTGAGGGTCACACCACTGAAATCTTTTCATACAATGATACTGCAGATATTGGTAACAAGAATATCGTTGAGGGCCGCAGGAAATAGCTTTAGGAGCTGCTTGCAGCCCATGGGCCGTGTGTTTGAGACCCCTGATATAGACCTGTTGACTAAGTGTAAAAGAGCTGTGTGATCATGGGGGACTCCAATCTGAGTAAGATATATTACTCATATGGAGGTCTCATGCTGCAGGTAATAAAATAACCTTGGAATTTCTATTACTTATGTCAATTTTTCTAACTCAAGTGTTGCATCCAACATGTGAGAATTCTCTGTTAGACCTGTTCATGACAGACAAGAAGGAACTGATCACAGAACTAAAACATAATGGTAAGTTAGGTTGGATGAGTTGGTCACATTTAATATGAGTAAACAAAATAAAACCCATAATAGTGATCTATGTCTATGTAGAGAGAAAGAGATCCACTGGGAGGAAGATACATAAACAAGGTACTCTTGAGTAGGAGTAGAGGGGTTATATTTCCTCCATATTTGGAATGGTGCAACTTCTGTCGGAATATCGTGTCCAGTTCTAGTGCCCACAGTTCAAGAAGAACGTTGATAAATTGGGAAGAGTTCACGGAAGAGCCATGGGAATAATTAAAGGATTGGAAAAACTGTCTTATAGTGACAGATTCAGGATGCTTAATCTATTTAGTTTAAGAAAGAGAAGGTTAAGGAGTTACTTGATTACAGTTCATAAATACATAAATAGAAAACAAATATTTAATGTTGTATTCACTGGTGATGTTTAAAATAAGATTGGGTTTTTTTTAAAGCCGTTCTTTAGGAATTATATTGATGAATTTCTTCGGACTGTGTTATATGATTACAGTGTTTCAAATGGGGTAGCAGTGTTAGTCTAGTTCAGCAAAATAAACAAAGAGTCTGCTGGCACTTTTAAAGACTAACAAATTTATTTATAACAGGAGACTTTTCTCCCAAGAAAGCTCATATGATAAATAAATTTGTTAGTCTTTAAAAGTGCCACCAGACTTCTTGTTTATGTTTACGATCCTTTTGGCCTGGGCATCTAAGAACATGAACCAGCAGTTGAAACTGAAGGCAAACAAATTCAGATCAGGAAACAGTCACAATTTTTTCTCAGTGAGAGGGGATTAACCATTGGAACACTCTACAAGTGGAGGTGATGGAAATTCCATTTTGGTGTCTTTGAATCAAAACTCTCTCCTTTTCTGGAGGATATGCTTTAATCAAGCACAAGTTATTGGTCAGAATAGATGATCTGATGATCTCTCTGGCCTTACATTGTGGGTTCATCATAGATGCAAATTCCAAAGTCATGTGACTCCCATGATGCATCATACAGAGTTGGTGAGAGGGCAAACCGTGTTACATAATCTTCAAGGGAACTGAATCCATTGGAGCAAATGGAGGTTCAAATTGCAGCTGCCATGAGGCACCACAAGGGGAAAATGCAGTTTGATGTTTTATTGAACTGATTCAAAACTAAACTTTCTCCCTTAGTTCAAAAATAAATATTCTTATTCATGTTGAAATGACCAGAAACAAAATGTTTGATTGCAAGTCCCACAATAAAAACATCTTTTTTTCCAACAAAGTCAAGATTTTTCCATAGAAAATTTTGATTTTGCAGAAACTGCATATTATGTCAGAAAATCATTCACTAGAAAATCCTCATCCAACTCTAAAAATAATACATTTTAACCAGACTTCAAAAAAAACATTTTTTGAGACTCTGTAACCTTAGGGTTAACAAAGAACCTTTATTTGTTACCTCTCTTCTAAAAAAAATTAATTCAAGATATCTATAGATAGAATATAATCTATCTAACCAAACCCTTCATCTAATAACTGAGAATTACAAAATTCCGGAACCTGATTGTCCTATGTAATGTATGTGTAGCTGGCATTCATTGCTTAGCCTTTTTAGCATGAGGATGTATTCCTTATGGAAAACTCTTCTGTTATGCAAATAGTGCATGCAAAATCTATATGGAGCCCAAGTGAGAGGAAATGGTAGAGCTGCTGGTGAAAACAAGCAAATTGCACTGACCCTTGCAGTAGGAGTAAATAATAACCTTACCAAATGTTGAAATAAAAAATTACACACAAACATAATATGCTTGCATGCAGCTGTTACTTGAGCTTATGCTACTCTTCAGAGATGATAACCCAAGGTCTTCATAACCTTGGAAGAATCACAGGGCCAATCGTTAAATAAAGAGGATACGCTCTTTAACAATTTCTCCAGTATATTAGTTACACCCTGGCTTTTCTTCATCATTAGATATGCATGGATATTTGTTCCAGCTGTTTCTTTTACCTTAAATATGCTGGGCCAAATTCTACCCTTTACACAGCTCCCATCAATTTTGTTAGGGGCTGATTGTGTGTCCCTCTTAGCAGAATGCAACCTTTTTACTGCAGCAAAGAGAAGCAAATGATGCGCACTTTCCACTGATCTTTCAGATTTTCCTGTTCTCTTTTCACCAACCTGAGACAGCAATAGATTGACACTTGTTCCAAACATTTGGATTTTTTTGGCGTTGACGTCAAGATTCTTGTGCCACAGAATAGATTCTGTTTATTATCAGACTTCCCAGCTTCTGGACAGTACAATTAATTTTCTTCATCTTGGCATGTATGGGACATGAGCATCCCTCTTGACCCATTGCCAGGGCATATGCAATTATCTTAAGTGCGGAGACTGTGAAGGAGGCAGCTTTCAAACATTAGCAAGCGGTGGACTGAGGCAGTTCTGGTATACTAACCAATTTCTATTGTATACAGTAGATTGAAGATAGCTATCCTCCTTTATCACTGAATAACTGCACACAACTTTTCCTTTGTATGGACAGGTGATAAGAATCTTGTGTCTGATTAAAAGCTATGCTCGCATTACTTTGTCAGTCATATTCTCTTATGTCAGTACTCCAATGATCCCCAATAAAAGAAAGAAATGCAAAGTACTCAAATATACACCAGAAATATAGGCAGTACTAAAGCATCAAAATGACATCTGCCCTATGGGATGAATTCCATTGACTCGGCATATAAAGCAAGGACCTAGGAGAAGGCAGACCTGAATTTTGTTCTCACTGTGGCTACAGACCTGCAGTTTGCCCTTGGCTGAAGCATTTCATCTCTCTGCTTTTAATTTGTCCTGTCTGAAAAAACGGATGGCGCTATTTTCCCTGCTTTATAAGACGCTATGAGATGTAAAAGAGCTACATTAGAGCTAAGTATTATCATTCACTATTATTCTTTTTTTTTTAAATAGAAAAGACTGTTATTTCCCAGACAAGTGGACTTTTAAGACTCCAACTTTTTATTTAAAGCATAACATAAGAAAATGACTGATTTAATCAGCACAAATACAATAAGGCAACAGACTTTCCTAAAGACAGATAATGTCAGATTTTTAAAAATCTGAACATCCTTTTCGTGCCTGAAGCTTGGAGGTGCAATTCATGTTAGATACTTATTGGACTACTGTCCCTGATTTATGGATATGATCAGCTAGATAAACAGCCAAATGGTATAAATTGCAAACATAAAAAGGACAAACTAGTTAACACAGAGTCGAAAATAAGGCCTACTATAGCTCATTAATCTAAACACATGGTAGTACAGAGAGGGGTTGAACATGAGATAGTCTGGCCCCTTGTGGATTTCCAGCACCGAATGCTTCTCTCTGATTTGCCTACAGAGCAGCAGCTTCTTTATCTCCATAGACAGGAAATGTGACTATATGGGGGGGGGGACACAATCTGTGCTATAGGGTTGCTTAAAGTAAGAATTTTGGCTGAAACTGGTACTGCATATGGTTGGTATTTTGCAGGTATGTTTTGCTGAATATTTTACAGTCCATGATGCTTTTTCAACTCACTGATAACATGTAATGGGGAGGGGGAAGAACATTTCATACTTGACCCTGAATGCATTCCTCAATGGTGTTTAGTGCCTTTTATGTATTAACTTCTGGCAGCTTTCATCATAGATAGTGATGGTTAAAATTGTTCCCCAAGTTCCCATTTCTTGGCAATTAGTTGTGGCTTTTGACTGGCAATGCAACATTTACAATGCAGTGACATTAGGGGCTGGATTTTAAAAATCGTTCAGTAGCATTTATGGCCATAGAACCAGTTACAAGGTATGCAAACAGATACGGTGCTCATGTCACAGACTTGTTTAGTGCATGTGATCGTGTCTCCCTCTAGTGGCTGATATAAGTGAGGATAAGCATCTGCTCCATACTGGCAGGTGTTCGAGTTACTCCTTTGGATCGAATGGTAAGAGTTTCTGTTGATTGCAGATGCAGTGAGCTGTGTGTGAATATTTTGTGATTGAAGTTTAGCCTTTGGGTTTTGAAAATTAGATCCTAAAATTATTATTAAGTCTAAAACATGGCCAAAAAAACAAACCACAGGCATACAAGCAAACACCTGCCATTAATACCCCCAACCCAAAACACAGCCAAAAGAGTCATGGACGTGCTTTTCTTCAGTGAGCTGTCAGTTTGATCATGTGTAGCAATAGCAGTCATTGTATTAAACCAGATTATTTTTAACAGATTCATAATCTGTCAGAAGCTTTTCAATTAAATGGAATTGTCAAATATAATCTGTAGCAACTGAATTAGAATACGTTTGCTCTTAATAAACTGTAGTTATATAATTTGATTAACCCTATATCTAACTGTACCTAATCACGACCAAAACTATGTTTTATACTTTGGGAGAAATCATTTGGTTCCATTGTGGTCTCCTATTCTTATTTCAATTTAACATACATTTCTGGGAACCAGGAAAACGTGATGCATTTTTGCTACAGATAGATAATTTTTTTTCAGTCTCTGACAATTTGTATTGTAACATCCCTGCATTTTGCCATCAGACCAGACTCAGAGAATTATTCTAGTGTGACCACTGTTTGAATGTACTCTTTGGTGTACTCTTGAATTTTGCCGTAGGCAGTTTGTCTGCCTGCCATTTTTTACATTACCCTGGTGACCTGAAAAAGAAAGCACAGTCTCTAAAGGAGAAAATGGTCTACAGTTTAAAGTAGTGGTTTGCATTAAGAGATTCTTATCTTTTTATTTGAATAGATGAATTTTTAAAATCTATCAAGCCACTCACTTTTCATTTACGGAACAGAGCAGAAAACCTACCAGGTATATCTAGGCTGGGTAGTTTTGTGTTTCCACCTACTCTTTTGGTTTTCAATAACTGAAACGAACACTTTGCATTGCAGCTTGTCCTCATGGGATTATACTAGGTGCCCATTAGAAAGTATATATGAGGAGAGCATTAACACATCCTGAATTAAATTTGACTGGTGTTCTAATCCCTGAGATTATTCTTTTCCTCTTTGACAGATATTGTTAAACATACCATCTATAAAATTGTGTGTGTGTGTGTGTGTGTGTGTGTGTGCGTATGTGTGTGTTCTCATATATTTATATAGATCTTCTATATCTACATGGGTGTATATATATATATAAACGTTGATATAGAAGCTATATATAGTTACCAAAATTGCCCGTAAACTTGGGGTATGCTCATTTATTAGGGTTACTCTCCTTTGGGGTGAGGGTTTTAATTCTATTAATGCACTGCTTGTGTCACTTGTGTTTCTATATGCAGCTCACCTCTCCCTTCTCCCCTTCCAGTGGAGCTAGCCTCTCAGGACCTAAATTACCCAGGATTGGGTTTCTTCAGCCCCAGATTCAAATAACCACCCACAGATACACATTCGCTGATTAATAAAGTGCTTCTGAGTGGTCGCGGTCTATCAGCACTCAGCTGACTCCTTATACGTCCTTGGCTGGGTTACAAAGAACTTCTCTGCTACCACCCTTATATGCCCCTGGCACCGCACCAGACTAGAATCGAACATGCATCTGAGCAGGCTGGGCAGGGTCCAAACCAGCACTTTTCATCTGCCCTTATATGCCCCGGGACTCCACAGGCTGGGTCAAGACAGCACTTTGGAGCAGTTTCCTGCATATGCCACAGGTTCTGCACATTGGTGTCCCCACTGTCGCTTTACAGTTGTTCTAGTAGTAACCCTCTTAATGAGCAAACCTTTCAGGGATCTTTGAATCTGCAGATTAATATAGGGAAGTCAAGAACACAAAGGAGTAAATAAAGTCTGGAGACAGAGTCTGGAAAGCAGATTGATTACAAAAATTACTTTATTGCCAGGTATATAAACTTGTGATACTAATAGCAATAATTGTAAAAGGAACAAAAATATTCAAACAATTTCAATATTAATAATCATACAAAGACAGAAAAATAGCCAAACAGTGACAGTATTACCCAGTTTCAATGATAGTGTTGGGGAAATCCAGTCCATCAATCAACACATTAAAGAAGATTTTTTGTCCTTCCTTCTGCACTGTAAGTATGCCCCATTGTCATTGATTGCAGTCAGACCACCAGTCCCAAAGCATGGCAAAGAGGAAAGCAACTGTGGCCATGTGGGTCTAGTTTAGCAAAACAAACAAGGAATCCTGTGGCACTTTTAAAGACTAACAAGTTGATTTATTTCTTAGCTTTTAAAAGCGCCACAAGACTCCTTGTTTGTTTTACATCAGAGTAGCTGAGAGGAGGCCAAAGGTCCCTTGTTTCTTCCTCTCATCCTCAAACAGTACCTGAGTTTCATTACTTAGCTCACCTGCAAAGCAATGAGGAATGTATGAATACATATATTAAAATAGGATGGAAAAGGAGAGAGTCAGGCAGCATAAAGGAAATAACATACCTTAGACAATTGGAATCCAGTACTTTAAGGTGGGAGAGGACCTGGATTTATTTCTTGATATCATCCAAAAATAGATTCTCTCTCTCTGAATTTTCAACTTAACAAAAACTTGATCTAAGAAAAATTATTAAACTTGTAAAATTGTGTGCCAATCTTGAACAGAAAACCAGAACCACACAGAAGAGTACCTCCAGATGCTCCTGTCCACTTGGCTGTGAGGGTGATGAAATATCACCATAACACATTCAGTATTGCCTACCCCAAACATCAAAAATAGTCACAAGTCTGGCTTAGATATATCATTAAAACTCACTTAAAAATAAAGAGATGTTTAAAGAAATAATAAATGAGGGGGAGCTATTTTCTTTGACTTCTGGGTTTTGAGCCTTTAGGATAAAGTCAGGTCATGTTTTTCTGCTTCTCTCTGCAACTTTTTAGCCTGAGGGCTACACATTTATGATTTTATTAAACAAAATTATGACACTGCCCAGTGTTCCCTCTAAGCTGATGATGCAGGTGAACAAGTTATGGGTGCACTTGGGGAGCCAGCGGGCAGCAGGCAAGAATCCTTTTGGGGCCTGGAGAACCAGCAGGGAACGTGCTCAGCTGTATTATCAGCTTAGATCAGTGGTTCAGGCAGGGGACCCCTTTTTAACCAAAAAAAAAAAAAATCTTTGTAGACCCCCCCAGCTGATTATGTAATCTGGCCTGCACAGGCAGACTCTGGCCCGCACCAGTGGGACAGCTGGTGAGCAGCGCTGCCACCACCATTGCCTGCACCACTGGGGAGCTGAGCCACGGCAGCTGTGGTCCCTGCCCTTGCCCCTGCTGGAGAGCTGCTGTGGCTCCATCCCCCTGCCAGGATACAGCCACAGACAGGGAAAGGCAGCCCTGGCAGGGAGCATCAGGGCAGTAGCTAGATTCTGGCCCCGGGTAGGGAGAGGCTCCGCAGACCCCCTGCAAAGTGCCACAGACCCCCTGGGGGTCCCCGGACCACAGGTTGGGAACCACTGGCTTAGAGGAAACATTCTCTGCAAAGTTTAAAATGGGGGGACCCCACACAAATTGATTCGCCCTGGGCCCCGCTCCCCCCTAGGGACGGCCCTGGTGGCAGCCACTGTCTTGCCCGGCCCCAGCCCCGATCCCAGCCAGGGATTGGGGGCTGGGCTGGCAGTGGCAGGAGCCCAGGGCCCCTGACTCCAGAGCGGAGCCCAGGGGTGGAGCCCAGGCCCGGGCCCTTGGTCTTTCCCCAGGGCAATGATGCTCCTGGTCCTGGCTATGTGTCGTATTCCTTTGAGAGCACTCACAGTGCACTGAGGCAGACTCGGTATTTTGGATATCAATAAAATATCTGTGATTTAGAATGGGTCTGATAACTGCTATGCCGGATGTGTGCAGGCATGGTTTCCTTAGCCTCAGGGGCGGAGATTACCCCATCATGCAATGCTTCCTTCCTTCACCAGCATCATAGTTCAGCTCTGTTCCTGCCATGGAGCTTGGTTCTCCATTGAGCACATTAATTCTAGTTTCATCCTTGACTCAAATGAAGTTTTCTGCTGTCCATTCAGTATGCTAATGACTCACATCTTTGATGTAGGTCAGGCATGGGGAGTAATTGCATCACCCATGTTCAGAGGAGTTTAGGTGTGTCTCCCACTGTCTTTTCATTGTTGTTGGTTTCTGGTTCAAGCAGAGGCTGGGGAGAGTGAGGGTGAGTCAAAGCAGCTGGGTACTGAGCCCTGGTTCCCCAGGAATGCAGAGCTAGCAGGTTACAATATATCCTAATCCAGCAAAGCATTTAATACATCCTTAATTTGAAACATGTGAATTCTGCTGATGTGAGTGCTTAAAGGCTTTCCTGGATAGGGGCCATACTGAACACTTCATCGTTATTGCTTAAAGGTTTTATTGGCATGCATTTGGGGCATCTAAGTGGTGGAAACTGGAGAGTATTGACAAAACCGTCAGAGCACATCACACTACCATAGTTTTTACATATATTGTAAAAACTGTATTTTAAGTAGGGGTTGAAGTATAAATTCGGGGGTCCCAGAATGCTCCCGTGCCATTGGGTCTTCCCAGACCCCAGCTCCTGCCTCCCCATGCCAGCACACCACCTCCTGCCCCCAATGTCCCCCCAGTGTGAGCCAACTGCCCCCATTCTCACCAGCGGTGGCACGGCTGGGGGGGCAGTAGGTCCCAGCTCTGGGTGGCAGCGCGGCCGTGACAGAGGCAGCAGTCCCCAGGTTGGGGGTGGGGTATGGAAGAGGAGGGATTTGGGGTGAGGCTTGAGCCCCTCATCAACGCCCCTGCCCCCTACCCCTGGCCCTGCCTGCCAGAACGCGACAGAACACTATTCCTAGGCCTGCTATTTTTAGGGACTCAGTGTTTGGCCCTGAAAAATGGACCATGGAACTGGAATGGTGCATTCTGGGGCCCACTATTTTTAAATGGCAGGCCCCGGAAAGTAGTGTCCTGTCTCCACGTTCTATTTTTAGGGGCCCTGGAAAGCTGAGCCTCTATAAATAGTGGCCCAGGAACGGCATTCTGGGGCATTCTGGCTTACTTTAAACCATGATTTTAAGAACATTTTAAAGAGGTTTAAAGCAATTTATTGGGAGTATTTCTTATAAAGCTTTACCTGCAAAGGGAGATGTGTTAGTGACCTATTGTATAGGGTTTACAGAGCGAGAGAGAAATTGAAACTGATATATTTTAAATGTATCCAAATTTGACCTTAAATAGTGATATCTAAATTTATCACCTATCTTGTTGCCTTCTAGGGCAGTGGTTCCCAATCTCAACCAGTAGCCTGTGAGCCAAAAATGGCCATTGAGTCTTTCAAAGTGGCCTGCCACTCCTCTCTCATTGGCTGCAAAGGGACCCAGTCAGAGCACATTGCTGCAGGACTATGAGATGTTGCAGACTCTTTGTTGCAACCAAAGGGACTGGTGATCAATATCCTCCCTCCCCAGCTCCAGCAAAGCACTCTACCTAGGTCCCAAGGTGTTGAGGACCCCACTGGAGCCAGACAGAGGAGAGCACTAATTTCCAGTCCCCATGGCTGAAAAAGATAGCTGCTGCCTAAGAACCCATGCCATGTTCATGAGGCTCCAGGATGCATGCTGTTTGCCTTCTGCAGCCAAGGGAACAAAAGATCACTGAGAAGGTAGGATCCTCACCCAGCTCCTGTTCAGCTGTAGTTGAGGATACGGGGATTGATAGTGGAGTAGTTAGGAGCCACTGTGCTTAAAGAGGAGACACTAAAAAGCAGTGCCTTCCGGTTTGGTGGGCCACCATGACTTAGCTGCCAGGCCACATGTTTCACAGTCTAGTGGCAGTCATTCATCTACCCTAGTGACACTGAATAATTTTCAGGTGTAAAATTGTGAATGTAAAAATGACCACAATAGAATCAAAATGTTTACTTTAAATATGAAGTGATTTGTAGGCCTTAATACTGTATACCTCAATACAGTTTTTATGTGTTGATAGATTGGTCGCTTTTCAGGATTGTAAGAATGGTATTTGTGGCCCTCAAGTGAAAAAGGTTGAAATATACTCTTCTAGGGCTTGAAGTAAGTATGTCACATTGAAAGGATGGGAAAGTCTCCTTTTTTAAAGGCATGAAATACCCTGTGACAAGCAAATTCTCTTTTCCCCCCAATGTGGAGATTTTCTCCCAGAATTACACTTGCCAAAGATTGTTTAGTCGCAGAGCAGAATCAGGTTCAAAGCTGAATGTTTTACAGTTCTGAAGGGTTAGCCAATATAAGCAGTTGACTGGACTTCTTTGTTGCAATTTTTTTTAAGAATGGCTTTTTGAAGCTCATGGAAGAAATAATAATATTAGGGGGAAAAAACCCACTCAGATTCAATTAAAACAGAGAAGTGTCCAATGCAGTGGATGGAGTTTCTAAATGTAAATCATTAGAATATGCTAACATGCTGAAGGGTCTCTTAAATGCTTCAATGTTCCCATTTCCTTTATGAAGGTGGAAACACTGATATAATAAGATGAGGTCCATAGAGGTAGCTGCGTTAGTCTAGTTCAGTAAAATAAACAAGGAGTTCTGTGGCACTTAAAGACTAACAAATTTATTTATCACGTGAGCTTTAATGGGAGAAAATTTCACTTTGTCAGATGCTTTAGATGTATTAAATCCTGTGAAGAGGCAGGAGGTAGCTCTGCCTCTGTGTGACAGGAGTTTCACTACAAGCATGGTGGGTGGGGCAGCCACTGGGAGAGAAGTGCTGCATTCCTGGCTAAGTGAGAAATTGTTGAGGAGATTGAGGAGTTCCTAGCTAAAAATCAACTTTAAGGCCCCTTCGAAGTGTATATCTCTCCCACCACCACCAAGAGAGAGTTGAGGCCATGGCAGGATGCTGTGAGGGCAACAAGTAGGAGCTCTTCCAAGTGAGACTCTAAAGAGTGTTTGGCGTCTGAGGACCAAACAGCTAGGGAGCACCCAAAGGCAGCAAATTTAGACTGTCTGCTGGAGGGATCATTTCAGTGTTGCTTCACACAGGTCTATGGTTTGGGACACAGGAGATGAGATGGCTCAAGTTCTCCATCACACCCTGTTGGGGGCTGAGGCCCAGAAGGTGATTGGAGGCCAGAAGGTTTACCACCAAAGATGAAGAAGCAGGACTCTCTGCAGCCCAGACAGAGAAGCAAGGGGCTGTAAGTCAGGTGCAGTAATTGCTGTACCACGAGTCCTCCAGGTACCCTCTCAGAGATGAACCCATGTCTTTCCCTCCCACATGAATGCTTAACAACTGAGCCATTGGCTAGTCTGTTGAAGCTCTTCTACATTATATAAAATACTTGAATAATCATTGGGCCACAGTGCAAGAAGATGATTTTACAATTTGGTGGTTAGGGCACCCATCCATGAGGAGAAATACCTAGCTTCAAATCCCTCCTCTAGAGTTGGGGTTCAGGTCTAGGCATCCCACATCCAGCCCCTGGGCTAATGGTTACAAGGGGAGCAGCAGCACCACTACTACCACCACTGCCAGTTGTGTGAATCTAGCCCTTCACTGGTTTGCTTCGAACCCCCCCTCTCCCACTTAACCTACCTCCCCCCCCAAAAAAAAGGATTAGCAATGGGCATTATAGGATGTTTTGTTTGACCTGAATCAGTTAAAAAAAAATAAAACTGCCAGGTAACTGAAAAAGAAGTGACTCTCACAGCTCTGAGATAGCGAGAAATTCTTTTCCTCTAGGCTCAGAGAATTTTTGGCTCTTTGGATCAGACCTATCTACCCATCACACTCATTTTGACTTTAGCACCTTCCAGAGCAGGGCTGGATTAAGGCAGGAGCTTTAGGGGCTGCAGCCCCTGGCCCCAGCCTAAATGGGGGCCTCATGGCCCCCCAAACTCTAGCTATCTGTCCTGAGTGGTGGGCTGCTGCCACTTCGCCTCCTGTGGCCTGACCCTCTGGCCCATGCCATCAGCATCCAGCAGCCATGCTGGCGTGCAGCTTCCCACCTCTGTAGCGGCTCCATCCTCCATGGTCCCCCAACCCCCTCTGCAGCATCAGCCAGGGCCTTGGAGCCCCTGACCCTGCCCACAGCACAGAGGGGTAATGGAGGGCCCACAAGAGTGAGCAGCTTCACAATCCCACTCCTGGGCCTTGATCCAGTCCTGTCTTCCAGAATAAATGTGTATCTAGCTAGAAGACCATGATCTCCACCCCCCGCCCCCACCCTCTGGCTAGATCCCTTTGTGCTTGAATTTCCTTTTCCAAATATTCATGCTCTCAGTTTCAAAGAATGAGATTGGAATACTGGCTTGCACATCAAAGAAGTAAGAAATTGTTTTTGATCTCAGACTGATTTTTCTCTTGCTGGGCTTCTAGCTCATGACTGATTTATAGGATCAATACAATGCAGCAGTTGTGTCATGAGAGGTTTTCCATTAAGTGAGTTCCTAGAATTCCACAGGTTCAAAACAAAACACTAAAAATATAGTACTTTAAAGATTCATTTGAAATCCAGTGAGTGACAAAGCACTGAATGTACTTTTGAACACAATGTAAAATCGAATGTTGAACAAGATGATGATCTACATTTTACTCTTAAAAAATATTCATAGAACATGAAAAAAAGTGAGTGAGATAGAATATTTTGTTTCTGGGAATCTTCTGTAAATGGGCTATATGGCAGACAAAGTGATCTGGATATATTATGTGCAGCTTGAGACCAGACATTCAGTCTATGTTAATAAAGTTAGAGTATTATTACTGCTTTCTTGGATTAATTGCCAGAGGGCCAAATATTTCTCCTTTTTGTTATCCCTGTGGAAGCCAGCAGGATCTCTATAACTGGGGATTCTCCAGGCATGAGGTCCTCAATGGATGTGAAGTGGGAAAGTCAGCATCTATATTGCCTCCTCTCATTTTATTACAGTACTGACCACTGCGAAGGACAGGATACTGGTCTAGGTGGACCCTAAGCCTGATACATAGTCAACTGCTATTTTCCTATGCAGTGAGGATGCCAGGGATATGTCAGATGTGGGCCAGGACCCATGTTCCCTCTAAGCTGTGTACATGGGTATGCACACACAAATTGTGAAGCCCATGCACAACAAAATAAAACATGCACAAAAAAAGTCAACGGTGCACTGAAGTGCACACAAATTTGGACACTAATTCCGAAAATTTACACAAAAGAATTTTTTTGCACACACAGACTATGAAAAATTAGAGGGAACATAGGCCAGGGGTGGAGCTGTTGAGTTCTAGCTGAGAGGAGCTACAGTCAGCAGCTTTGTCCTGAGTTTGCTTAGAAGCATCCTGGGGTCTGAATAGAACTGGCACCAGAATCACAGCGCTGCAGCCATCTCTCTCTTGGCTCCCTGCACTGCTAAAGATAAAGATACAGGGTGCAATCAATGATCTATCCTGCTATTTATTAAATGCCCATCACAAATGGTTCTCTCCTTTTTTAACAACCTACACCACATTATTGTATGTATTTATTTTATGCTGTACAACTTTTTCTCCCCTAAAAATAAATTGCCGTATGTTTCAATGGAAAGGAAGATGCAGCCATATGGAGATGTGTCTTATCTAGGGATATGTGTCTAATCATTTACTCAGTTCAGTGACGCCTGACTACTTCAGTTTCCATACACTTGTTTGCCAAAAGTTGTAATTTAATATACTTTTATCTTTATCAGATCCCTGAGTTACCATTTGAGCATAATTGGCAATGGGCAATTGAATGTAGGCATACTTAACTGGGGTGACCAACTGACACGAGTACAATTTCAGGACAGCAAATAAAGAATTCTCTTGAATGTAACCAAGAGCAATAATTTCATGCCAGAGCAAAATAGCCCATTTTGGGAAAGAGTTGATAGTTAAAACAACACATTTAACTAAATCCTACATTCAGTAGTTAGCGGATAGCTATGGATATAGCTGCCTTGCTAGCAAAGTAAACAACCCAGTCAGCACCTGCCTCTTCCTTCCAAGTCCCCTTCCCACCTGGCCCTGCCCTTTCTTTGCCCTCTCCCACACTCACCAGACAGCCCGCCCCCCATTCCTCCGCAAGCTTAAAACCCCAAATATAAAGCCAGAGCAAAGCAGTCCAACTGTGCAGACCCTCCCTCCATCCACCGGACTCTGTTTTGTGGGACATTGTGTAATTGCTGTAGGATATGAGACAAAGGATTCAGCTGTGGTACTGTCCCACAATTTATGGGACAGTTGATCACCCTATGAGAACGATTCTCAACCATTGCATCTGGACACTTTACTGTACTGGCACACAATGGTAAGTGTGCCATGGAGAGCTGGTGTGGGGGCTGGATTGGCCCAAGGGGTTGGCCGCTATGTCCCATAGGATTGCACATGCTGCCAAGAGTGTTGCAATCCACAAAAGATTGAGAGCCACTGTCCTAGGACATAAACTGTTCAGGAAGAGCCTTGTCTGTTTTGATTTCTTCTTAGTGAATTACTGAAGAACTTTAATTTGGCATCACTAAACTCTGTGCGGATAGCCTCTCACTGCAACCAACATAGGCTGCAATTTTACTTTCTGTGACCTAAGTGCAATACCATTGGTTTACTAACTGCCCTATTGTTCCTGCCTTTCATTACTTCATTGCAGACACCATGTAAACAGACTCCCTGGAAATACTTAAGACCTGATTCTGATCTCACTTGCAATTGCAGTAATACAATCCTGTTGACTTCAGTGGAGTTCCACCTGATTTACACCAACCTAAGTGATAGTGGAATTAAGCCTTTTAAAATTTGTAAATGTCCTTGTTTTGAACCTTAGTTTTACTTTGTCTCTCTTTTTTCTAGCATAAAAGTACCTAGCAAATGTCCTACTTCCTTTTGTGACAACAAAACATAATATATTCATTTTCATGTAGATTTAATTACTTTCTATCAAACAATCATTAGTAGTGCCAGTTGGCTGGATTTGTTTCAAATTTTAGCAATGCCTCATTTTAAAGCTATATTCATTTCTAAATGAAAACTTTCCATTTCTCTTATCGCTGCACATGAGATATGATGTCCATTGCCAAAGTTGTTTTCCATTTTACATACAATGGCTAATGCTTAATAGAACAGTCAGTGTTTGACAGTGACATAATGTGTTCCCCAGAGAATCAGCTCTTGCATAAACTAACAGCAGTCACATAAAGAGGTTATTCTATATATAAAGTAAACTGGAATGTGTTTGCTCTCCTAGTTTTGTATGCAATGCATGGTAGAACTCCTGAGATTTGTATAGAACAATTACCTGAAAAAATACAAAATTAGGGTACAATCCTTGAAAAGCAAGCAGAAGTGAACTCTTTGTGGCAACAGGCTTCTATAGACGGAACAAACAGCTCTCCTGGTTTGCAAAAAGACAGGCATTCTGTCACTATTTCAAGCCAATGGTGGTAGATTATTTACATGCAGATCATCCAAGATGTGCAAAATTGCTCCTATGGAATAACTCAAGCCTTAAAATCATTCTGAATAGACCAGGTCAAAGCTATAGTTTAGTCCAGACCTTTCTGCTTGATTACATTTATGGTTAGATTCACAAATTTGTCAAAATAAGTCAGCTTATTTACAGTGAAATGAAACACACATGCAGAAACGTTATATATATATGATGAAAGAAATGTCTAGATGCAATGATTATCTTGAACTTTAACAGCTTTACACCCACTGCAATCAGTACAAGTCTATGAGCTGTTGCATGCTAAACTCTGGTTTAAGTGAACTCTACTATTCTCATTTACCTCAAACGTGGTGTGTATTTTGCAGACTTTGTTAAGGGAAGACATTAAAGAATATTCACAGATTTATAATAGTGGCACTGTCCTCATAATAGGAGCAGTTCCCTGTTTCAAGAAACAATGAGGATTAAAAAATGCTTAGAACCCTCCATCTCCAGTTGCTGAAGTTGCATAGAAGGGAGGAATATTTCCATTTCCTAGAGATGCTATTTTCTATTCCCCTCTTTCAGAATCTTTCCCAAGAACTGTCTCTTTAGTTGCTTCTAGAAGAGAAGGACCATCTCTTTTCTTGCCTCGTTATTTGCCTTTCTGCTAATTGACCAAGACCACCTGTTAGTCCCTATTGATCAATACCTTGGACTGTTCTAATTTATGAGGAGGACTGTTCCTTTAAAAGTCTCTTTAGAAAACATCTGTAACCCTGTGCCTGAATTAATCTCCTGAATTAGTTCTAAACTTAATGGTATTTTATATCTTGAGATAAAAGAATGAATGTAGAATTGGACGCAGATCCCTGGAAAATGGGTATGGCTTACTTGTCTCCTTGATTCCTTTGTACCAAAAGACAAGCTCTCAGGTCCTGCTTTTTCTTACATTTTCTGCACATGATTTTGCAACCCATATGCCTTATTAAAGGCCTTCTCTTTAAGAGACCTATTGAGGCTTGGTTAGTATTGCTGAGCAGACTTACCTGCCCACAGCCAGAAATTTCTGGAACAGGGTGCGGTAGCCGTGAGCATGTTGTAAAAGGTTTTCTACTGCTGGTGTGGTCAGATGTCATGAAAGTAGGAGCCAGAAGAGTTGCATCAGGAGAAGAGCCCATGTGCCCAGCATGTCACTGGAAGAAACTGAGCCAGGAGTAGACAGCAAGATGTTTTTGCCCTTCTCTCAGGAGCGCATTGCAGCAGAGTTTCTACAGGTTTATGTGACTAAGTGCTGGTTAATCAGTAAACTGACTGGATGCTGGATCCAGCAGAGAAAGAAAAGGAGCCTACCTGTATTTCAGCTGACGATTTCTGCAACCGAAGAAGGAGTTGTTTCTTTCAACATGGGGATTTATTGAATGTAGATTGTAGCTGAGATTTGGGTGAAATCCACCTAAACTTTGGGAACTCTTGAGAATCTTTCTTACAGTATTTCTGTGGGGACTGTTCTGTTTAACTTCATTTTGTTTTCTTATGATAAGATTTATTAAATTAGTAGGTAATAAAGTCCGTTATGTTTGTTCTTAATAGTATTTTAATGTGGGGAGCGTAACTGAAAAATCTTTACTGTGAGTCCCTTACAGATTCAATGCTGGGTCTCCAGTTGCTCCTTTATAGGAGTTGAGGTTAACTTTTTTAAGGCCCTGGAGAAGAGTTATTAAATGAATTTTAGCCAACCCAAACACTACACTTTCATTAACAGGGAAAACTTCATCTACTGTGTGTTGGCCTTTGCCATGTTTTTACCTGGCATCTTTTTAAAAGACTATCTATCTATCTATCTATCTATCTATCTATCTATCTATCTATCTA
>ML682015.1:8467434-8591355 GCA_007922195.1 Podocnemis expansa | reverse complement strand
CTATCTATCTATCTATCTATCTATCTATCTATCTATCTATCTATCTATCTATGTTTGTTTGTTTGTTTGTTTTCTTTAGGGTTCTTCCCTTTTCCCCAAGAAGTTCTTGTCTGTAGTGTTACTTATACATTGTAACCAGGCTCCTCCCTGCCCTCCCACACGCCGGGCATATTGCAACTTATGTGGCAGTATGAATTAATTAAAATGCATTATCTTTTATAAAGCTTGGTTCAAAGACTAACTTTAATTTTTATGACTGTTGCCTGTTTAAAATCTCATTTACGGATGATGTCTTACAAGTTCCCTTAAATTAAAACTAAAGTTATAATACTCTTATTTGTTCATAAGGTCCCTTATAAAGGCATAACTACTTTCTCTGGTTTCCTGCACCCCCACTCCCTGTGTAAAAGCCTGTTGTGTGGAACAAACTATTCATCCAATGTTTTAAGAACAGCATCCTAGCTATTCTTCTTTCTTTGCAAATGAAAAGCTTATCTACACTTTAAAAATAAAAATGTCTTGTTTTAATTGTAAATATTTGAAAGCTTCATATATAGGAGAATTAACCATTTAGCCTGGAATGCTTCCATTCTGAATTTTAAAGTCAAGGACCTGTTTAAAGCATTTGAAAAAAAAAAAAACTGAACCTTGTCTCAGGCATTGGAGGGCAACCTCATCTAATTTTTGTCAATGGTGGGTGGGGGACCATGGTTGCAGCTTGACTTTAAATGTTCAGTGCTAAGAAGAAACATTCATAAATACTTGGATGTCATAGATTTTATTTTTTTAATTCAGAGTTGCATTGCAAATGGGAGTAATTACTTGCAGTGAGGGTCACGGAGAATTTGCAAAGAAATACTGTCGTACTTTGTATTACAGATATTACATTATATGCTGAAGAATACTGGCAATGAAATCCTTGTGCCCTTTTCCCATCAGTGAATAGCTATAAAATAACTTTACTGGCAGGATTTGTGATCGCTTCCATTTGCCAGCAATTCGTGATCAACTATATTTCATAAGAAATTGAAGAAAGGCTGTTTTATCAATCTACTAACCTAGCTGCAGTTTGACATATCCCAACCGAGAAAATATCTTTTCCTATAAGCAGTGAAATCATGTTCCAATTGAACATTGTTTCAGTTTGTTCCATACTTATATTATATTCACAAGTGATATTAAATTAACTGTTCCTTTTAGTATGCAAGTCTGAATAGCAGCATTCACGTGAACATTGTGTATATTGTATCTAACCACTTGGGACTCTAGCTTCCAACCTTTACCAAGGGTTAGTAGTATATAACATAAGAAGTCCTACCAACTTCAAAGTACACATGGTGTAATGTGCACCAGGACATCATAGTTCAGCGCTAAAGATCAAATGCTTTAATCTTTAGCATACAGATTTATAAACTCTATTTTTCACCCAAGAAATCAATAATTTGCCATCATTAACTTCAGTGGGAACAGGAGCAGGCATGTAATTAAACATTTGATTTTAGAAGTCATCACTTTAATAAATGAGTTTTCTTGTTTTTTATGTGTTAGAAAACCATTTCCTCTTATATTGGATTTTAGGGGGGATTAAATAAATAGAAGGCAAATTAATTCTGGGGAGTTCCAACCTCTCCTCTTGCAAGAATTAGTCATATAATTTACAAGAGATATAGTGTAAAACTTACATGACTAATAAGCATCATAATGATTATGAATAATGACTCTTGGGATGCTATTACACAATAAACATCCCCCCATGCTGTGTCTGTGTGTCTCACTGCTCAATTATTTAAGACTCCTTGATAATTATAGACTTGTTTTAAGTCTGTCTCCTTAGATGATTAGAAACTGTAGTGCCAGCCAAAACATCAATGTGCTTTTTTTAAAACACATCACAGTTCAAAATAAAATCTCATTTAATATTTTACAAGGAAAGGATTATTTTTGTTTAATCCTCCAATGTTTCTGTGAGTAAATGCTATTTCAGTTCAAAGCACTATCCAGGAAAATAAATAAAACCATCACTTCAGACCACAGTCACTATGACAAACTTCCTGGAGAAGGAGGTGAGGATGTGTATGTTTTTGGGAGAGGGGTGATTTTATCATCTTTTTAAAACTTAATTGCACCAAAATATGAATTATAAAATAATATTTGTCTGGACATGAATTTTGTTAGTGAAGGTTCTTGCAGGAGGCTGTCTGAGGTTGAATCCCACCATTACTCAAACATAGCATGACAGATCTACTCACATTCTAGTGGGATGCTCAGAACTTGGCACTTCCCTCTTGTCTTCCTTAGCAAATCTACAGTGAAGAAGACACCTAGCCATTTAGAGAAACAGGGCAAGGGGAGTGTGTTGGGGATGAAGAGCCAATGAAAAGGGATCTCAGGAAGCCTGGGAATATTGGAGTCCTTGTTTCAGCTCATGTACAGTACATAACACTTCTCAGGAGGCTGTGAGTATGGTTTGTCTACACAGCACCAGCGAAGTGAACTAAAGTGGTATGCTCTATAAAGCACACTAATATGTTGCATTCTGACTGCTCCATGTAGACCTGCTGGCATGTGCTAAAAGGTACTTGGTTTAGGATGATATTAAGATAACATCAGTATTTTTGGCTATATCTACACTACAGGGCTCAGATAAGTTGACTTAATAAGGTCTACTTAAAGTCAACTTTAAGTCAACTTAGTGAGGCCCCATTTGTTTAAGTTGACTTAAGTAAAGGGACCCATTTAAAGTCGACTTTATTAAGTTGACTTTAAATGGGACCCCTTGCTTAAGTCATCTTTATAAAGTTGACTTAAGAGGCTCTGTTGCAGTAAGTCTACTTTATTAAGTTGACTTTAATGGGCACATTGTGTTAAGTCAACTTAATAAAGTCAACTTAACCCTTAAAATTGACTTTAAGGGTAGGAGTTATTAAGTTGACTTAAGCAAGTGCTTAAGTCAACTTATTGAACTCCAAATGTGCCCAGGGAGTTGCGTAAGTTGACTTAAGCCCCTCATGTAGACATAGCCTTTTAGAGCACCTCAGCAGGGTCTGGATGGGACGGTTAGAGCATAGCATGTTAGTATGCTTACAAATCACACCAGGGCCGTAACACAGTACTTTAACACACCTTTTCCCATTAGCAGCACTTAGAGCCAGCACCAGAAAGCTGCCCCTTTTAACAGAGCAGATCCATTGAGCTGCTCCGGGTTGCCCAGGGCTTTCCCTGTTGGTCCCACCATAGTTATGGCGCTGAATCATGCTCCTCTGATGTCTTTTGTTGCACTGTGTAAACAAGCTTTAATCATGTACAAACAACCTTCCTCAGCTGTGAACTTTACAAGCTTTTTGCATCCACTGGTTAAAATGTGTTGCGTGTTGATGGAATGTAACTTTCAAAAGCTCAGAATTTGGTCTAATCAAAGTCATTTTTCTCTGGTTACTGCAAGTCACTTAGCAGTGAAATTTCTTTCCTGGCCAAACTTCAACCTTACAGGCCTATCAGTTTTACGGATAAAGCTAATTGTAATAAAAATAGTCACAAGATTTTATTTCCCACAATGAGGAAAATGATCTTCCCAATAGAATCTTCCTTCTCCTCCTCTTCCTCAAAAAATGGTCACTCTTCTGCAGATACTGATACTGGAAAATTGCAATCTGATACATTAATATTTTGGAAGTTATGAGTGACTTTTAGATGAAAATTAGATGGAAATCATTCAGCAACTTTTAATTGTTGATCGTGCTCTAACTGGTTGTCAACAATCCCTCAAAACTGAGCTGCAGTATTGTCCACCCTAGCCCAATAGATCAAACATTAAGGGCAGAATTATATCATAAGTGTTGGCTGTCAAGTGACTCAAGATTCAAAGGACATCAGATGTGGTACTATGTTTGGATTATTTGTTTCTCTATTAACAAACCAAGTACTCATGGAGTACATGGCAAGAATAATGAACCACTAATTTCTGAAGACAGCAAATATGTAGCTTCTATCTTGAAGCTGGGGAAGGACCCATTCAACACTGCAAGCAATTAACCACACCTCAGCCCTTAGGAAAATCATGGAGCAGGTCCTCAAGGAATCCATTTTAAGGCATGTGGAAGAAAGAAAGGTGATCAGAAGCAGCTAACATGGATTCACCAAGGATAAGTCATGTCTGACCAACCTGACTGCCTTCTATGATGAGATGGCTGATTGTGGATGTGAGGAAAGCAAGGAACATGATATACCTTGACTTTACCAAAGCTTTTGATATGGTCCCCCACAGTATTCTTTTCATAATTTTAAAGAAATATGGGTTGGATGACTGGATGATAAAATGGATAGAAAGCTGGCTAGACCATTGGTCTGAATGGCTTGATGTCTTGTCGGCAGCTGATGATAAGTGGAGTGCCCGAGGGTCAGTCTTGTTCAACATCTTCATTAATGATCATGAGAAAGGGGTGGATTCCACCCACAGTAAGTTTTCAGATAGCTTGATGGAGTGGTAGATACACTGGAGGGCAGGGTCAATGTGACCTAGACAAATTAAAGAATTAGGCCAAAGGAAATCTGATGATGTTCAACAGGGGCAAGTGCAGGCTCCTGCACTTAAGGAATAATCCCATGCATGGCTACCAACTGGGGACTAACTGTCTAGGTAGAAAATCTGGAGAAAAGGATCTGGGGGTTACAGTGGACAAGAACCTGGAGATGAGTTAAGAATGTGCGCTTGTTCACAAGAAGGCTAATGGCATGTTTAGCTTCATTAATAGGAACACTGTCAGCAGATCAAAGAAAGTGATTATTTTCCTCAGTCTGGCAATGGTGAGGGCTTATTTGGAGTCTTGTTTCAAGCTTTGGGCTCCCTATTACAGAAAGAATGTAAAAAAATTTGAAAGAGTTGAGCGCAGAAGAGGATAATAGAGGGAGGATGGGATTTGATAGAAGTCTTTAACTACTTTAAAAACAGTTCCAGGCAGGATGGAACTACACTATTTTCAGTGGTTGTAGATGGCAGAACTAGAAGCAGTGGTCTCAAGTTGCAGTAGGGTGGTGGGGAGTGGTTAGGATGGATATTAGGAAAAGCCTTTTTTGTTAGGAGGGTGGCTAAGCACTGGAATGGGTTACCTAAGGCAGTGGTGGAATCTCCATCATTAGCGGTTTTTAAGATCAGGCTTGCCAAAGACCTGGCTGGACTAATTTAGTTGTGGTTGGTCCTACTTTGAGCAGGGAGTTGGACTAGATGATCTACTGAGGTCCCTTCAAGCCCTAATCTTTTATAATTCTCTGATTAATCTCTGTTAGTGTCATTCAAGGTGCTGGAGCATCTCGTTCTTTAGTGACAATTTCCAGAGGGGTAGCCATGCTAGTCTGTGTACAGCAAAAATGAGAGTCCTGTGGTCTCTTAAAAACTAACAAATTTCTTTAACGTGCCAAGACTCTCATTTTTATTCTTTAGTGCATCTCCACAGAAGTGGAGTCTGTGCTCAGCATCAACCAAGCAAGCTATCACAGAGGTCAGACTATCTGCTAAGAAGTGCTAGCTTTGACAGCATTCATCAGTTTTTGGAAAAAAAACTGAAGACGAGCTATATTTTGAGAACTGACAACAGCCAATGATAGCCTACTCCTATACACAATTCCTTTGACCATCCAAGAGCTCAGTTGTCCCTGAGACACCCATTATGGAGATGTTTGCTTTGTCCAGATTTCTCTGTGATGTCAATATGGCATAAAGAATGGACTGACATTGGCCAGAACCAGTGTATTAAAAGTGACCCAGCCAAGTGTGTGGGTGGCTTTGATTTGCTATATCACTCATGATTCCTTGTGAACTGATTTTGAATTGGTCAGGGTCAATGTGTAGCCAGCCCTTCTCACCTGGAACCAATGAAAGGATTCCACATGTGATTATAGGTAAAGACAGACTGTCACAGACAATGACTTCCTGATCACCAAATTTGATAGGGATTTGAGGGATCTGTACTTCACTGGTGAGGCTGCTGAAAATTGACTTGGTAAATTCCACATCCTATAAGAAGAAGCAATTTTAAGTATTCATAAAATCATAGGGTTGGAAGGGATCTCATGAGGTCATCTAGTCCAATCTCCTGCCAAAAAAGCAGGACCACTCCCACTAAATTATCCCAGCCAGGGTTTTCTCCAATCAGGCCTTAAATATCTCCAAAGCTGGAGATTCCACCACCTCCCTAGGTAGCCCATTCCAATGCTTCACCACTCTCCTAGTAAGAAAGTTTTTTTTCCTAATATCAAACCTTCACCTCTCCAGCTGTAACTTGAAAGCATTGCTCCTTGTTCTGTCCTCCATTACTACTATGAACAGCCAAGCTGTGTCCTCCTTGGAGCATCCCTTCAAGTAGTTGAAGGTTGCTGTCAAATCCCTCCTCAGTCTTCTCTTTTGTATTGTAAGATTATTTTTAAGTCTATGGTATAGTAGACTATGTTAAAAAAAAAAACTGCTCATATTATTGTAAACTGTTACATCTATTTCCTCAAAGAAAATGCTTTTTCAATGGGGCACAGTGAGTTTCATTAAGGTAATTAGTTCAGATAGTTTCTTTCTGTATTCCTCTGTAATATTCAATATTTTAGGAAAATTTTATGTTCAGAAAACATGTAAAAAACTCACCTAAAATTTTGCGCTTTGTCACTGTGTTATTCTATGATAACAGAACCTTCAGCTACTAGTCTATGTTGACCCCATCTTCATAGTCATTGTAGTGGAAGGTGTAGAACAGAAAAATATTTTTACATGAAATGCGTCATCTTATACGCTTAAAAAAATCTGACACTTCTTTTTTTGTTGTTGTTGTCACTGTGTGTTGATCTTCTGTTGGGATTTTGAGATGAATGGTAGTAAATTTGAAGTAAGAGAGAAGGAACAATTCTCTGCCACCCTTAGTCACTATCTTTTGGTGGACATCTCCCCACTCCCTGAAATTCCTGTGGGATCCAGGGACAGTGGCCAATACCTGGTTTTCCAAAAGATGTGAGGTGATAATTCGCTCACTCAGAGCACCTGGAATAGCTTGTAGGAAGAGGTTACTGGATTCTAGGAGGATACAGGGAATGGTCCAGGCTATGGACGCCATGAATATAAGAAAAGCCTATGAGGTCTGCAAACCAGGTCCAGCGAACTTTCAAGGACTTTAGCTGATGATGGAAGTTGCAGTAGAATTTCAACCCCATCTCAATTTCAGGCTCCATATGTGCTTTTTTTTTCTGTACCCTTAATGATTATTGCAATAGGTTAACTTCAGCACATTGAGAATGACCTGAGACCTTGCACATAAACATCCCTGGTTTCTGAGTCACTTGATCACTAGAACGCTTCATTCTTATAGGATTACAGCTCTTCAAAGAACCTATGGGCAGGTTTTATTTCTTTTCCCTTCTGTTCAATCAGTTTATTTTTAATTGTTAAAGGTCATAGTAACTGCAAATCTCTCTCTCGAAAACACTTCTGTCAAGATACCTTAGTGGATAATATCCATTTTGCACAGGACATCTGGAAGGCCTCCAGTTCCTTGATGATTTTGCTTATTCTGCCAAAGATCCATGGGCTTTATTAAAGCCGTCATTTCTATAATGTCAAGAAAAAACAATCTCTTTCTGTTCTGGCTGGATATTCTTTCCTTTCCATTAAACATGTCTTAGCCAATTAAAGTTGCTGCTCCATAGTCATATTTTTATCTCATTTTTGGCAGACACTATTTAAACCCACAGAATCCTGAGACATACCATCTTTGATGTACAGTGATGCTGATCTAATGTGTGCATTTGGGTCATGGTGGAAATCTTTTCAATGAGCAACCTTTCCAATTCTTGATTGCCATCCAGTTATCTATTCTGATCTCATCACTGTGGTCCCTGACTTTTGTGCTCAGCTGGATTGAACCACAGACCACAGAAATGGCATTTGGAGACCAAAGGTCCGTGCACCATTCATACACTTCTGATTTAGTATACTTCATTATGCTAGAATGATAGTCAAGCTCTTAGTGCATGCGACATCTAGCAGTTCCTCTGGCAGTCAGAGCATCTGGAAGAGGTAGACATTCCTGAACTGATCTTTCGGTAACATCTTCTGAGCTCTGAAGGGGCGGCTGTGTTAGTCTAGTTCAGTAGAACAAACAAGGAGCCCTGAAAGACATACATTTATTTATTGCATGAGCGTTCATGGGAGAAAATCCCACTTCATCAAAGGTTTTGAAGATGGAGGAACTTATAGAATGGGAGGAAATAAATGCAGGGAAGTGTAAGTCATGGGTGCAGGTAAATAAATTTGTTAGTCTTTAAGTGCCACAGGACTCCTACTTTGTTCTTATGAGCTGTTTTCCATTCTTTATCTTGTTATCCCAGCTATATATTCCAAGTATTTTGCCAAAAGCATTGTGTACACTACAAGAAGTGAAAAACTGGCCAGATTGTCAAAAAACACCCTGTGCCAGACAGTGAGTTCAGCTGTTTCTTTTATCTGTTTATTCTGAAGCTAGCCAGTAAAATTTATGTTAGCCTTGTTTACATACAGAGGAGTTTACAATAAAATGGGGAGCTCAGAAGGGGAAGCAGAGTGAATGGATGTGAAGCTCCTATGTCAGGAAAGGGTGCAAGCATGACACCAGGAAAATTAGAGATGGAAAAAAAAAAACCTCTTCTATTCTTATGTATTTACACCATTACTTATATTGCCATTAGCGCTGAATGCTTCTCAGAATTAATATTTTAATCCTTGTAACACCCCAGTATTGCATCATGACTTGAACGTACGGTAGGTCTTTATTGCAACCTACAGAGTGATTTCAAACTGGCTCTAAAAAATAGCAGCACAGACATAGTGGAATAGACTTCAATATATGCTGTACAAACACCCTGGGTATCTACTTACAGAATCATAGACTATTAGGGCTGGAAGGGACCTCATGGGGTCATCTGGTTCAACCTCCTGCTAAAAGCAGGACTACTCCCACTAAATCATCCCAGCCAGGGTTTTGTCTAACCAGGCCTTAAACAGTTTCCAAAGATGGAGATTCCACCACCTCCTAGGCAACCGACTCCAGTGCTTCACCACTGTATTAGTAAGAAAGTTTTTCCAAATATCCAACCTAGACCTTCCCAGCTAGAACATGAAATCATTCCTCCTTGTTCTGTCCTCCGTCACCACTGAGATTAGGCTAGCTTCCTCTTCTTTGGAGCACCCCTTCAAGTACCTGAATGTTGCTATTAAATCCCACGTCAGTCTTCTCTTCTACAGGCTAAATAAGCCTAGTTCCTTCAGTGTCTCCTCGTAATTCATGTGCCTAGGCCCCCTAATCATGTTGCCCTTCTATGGACTCTTTAATTTGTCCACATCCAAGCCCCAGGGGGTTGGACTCGATGATCTCATGAGGCCCCTTCCAACCCTATGATTCTGTTCTATTCTATTCTATTCTATTTCTGTAGTGGGGAGCCCAAACGTGGACATAATATTTCAGATACTACTGTTGCTAGTCTGCACTGAGGCTGCTTCCTATGTATATAAACTAATACTTTTAGCTGTGCTACTATGGGAATGGCTATCACAACTGTAACCACACCTCAGACTGCAATATCAAAATACCCTAAGATTGTAAGCTCTTTTTCAGACAGTACCTAGTATGTTAGGACCCCTGGGTGCAATGCTTGGGCCGCTGAGATACAGAGAGTTAGAGACTGCAACAAATGCAGGAATCAAAGCCAGCTGAGTGCCAGAACTGGAGCCTTGGTATGATGATCACTTTTTCTCACTCCACTCCACTCTTGGCAACTGGTTGTTCCCTCAGATCAAATTGCAGTCTGTTTGGGTAAAATTATTCCCGCTTATTAGTACATAATTATGGTAAAGTAACTCATCCATTCAACTTTTCTTTTTCCCGAGAATTCACAAAGCCAGGATGTGGTAGATGTTTCTGTACATGCACATAACAACCGTAGCCTGCAGATTTTGCAGTTAACCAAGAGGTCTAAAAATACATTGTGGAACATTCATTTCTGCTGTGAGCAACAATGATACAGCTAGTTCTTTGTAGCATGATAAAGGGAAGTTTGCACAGATTCTGGAAGTTTTGGAGAACTAAAAATTTCTCCTAAGGCAAATCACTATGAGAGATTTGATTTATTTATAGCTTTTCTTTTTCTCCCAGTCTGCAACAGTAGTAGCTACATGCTATAGAATTTATTAAAAACAGATTCACTACATGAATAAGATCACTATGCAATGATCACAGTAAACCTATTGGCCAGAAAAAAATCCTATTGCACTCACAACTCCAGGGCAAATGGAAGTGACAGATTTCCTGCCTGCCAGTTGAGGACAACAGGAGAAGCTTACTGAGGTGTGGGGCTGGGCAGGACAGTAAAACTGAGCTGTCAGTTGACAAGTGGGGGAAGCTGAGCAGAGCTAGGTACAGGAATTAAACTGCCAGTCAGAGGTGAGAGGACTAGGTTTAACTGATGCCACCCTTGAAGTGATGCCATGGGAGAAGAGGTGAAACAAAAGAGAAGTACTCTGCTCAGCATGCTTGAACTAAAGCATCAATTTGAATGATCTGTCTATCAGACAGGCCCAAGACAATTTTCTTTGTTCGAAAGTCCAGCAACAGTTTAATTTTCCTTCCAAGCTAGAGTAGGCAGCATAGCAACTTTTCACACCTTGCAAATTTAGGGGCAACTAGTACAGGACAATTTGATTGGATTTTGAGAAGGAGAATAAATCTTGCAAATTATAAACCATAGTCAGATAATTGAAGACAGATAGTTCCGAGGTCAGGAAGGCAAGAGAGAGTTCAATTTGTCAGCCAAGCCAGAATGGGTTTTGCAATAAAATTTGATCACATACTGCTGCTGCAAAGCACAGATTTGATTTTCTTTTAGGAGGAAGATGGTGTCTATAATAGTGGGTTACTACATCTGCAATTGTAAATTAGCTCCTTGACTACAGCCTGATCCCATGCCCAGGATGGATGTTGCTTAGTTAATGAGAAGCTATTCGATACTTTGTTTTCTTGTCAATGTTCAGTGTATGTCATCCTGCCTTATTTAATTGAAATCTGGTCAAACCTTGCTCTAAAGACAAAATTATTATTTTTCTCATGGGCTTTTTGATGATGCCCATCACTAAACTATCTGAACACTTCACAGATAAGGAGTTTATTTCCCCCCCTCCCCAAAGATGTACTACTATCCCCATTTTAAAGATGGGAACTATATTACAGAGAGATTATGGTCCCAAGTGTTCCCTAATTTTGGAAGCCCAAAGTGAGATGTCTCACACCTGACATCCCCCCCCCAGCATTTTATAATGAGCTATTTAATCTATCTCAAAAAAAGTTATATCATGATCCAATGGCTGGAAGTTGACGCTAGACAAATTCTGAGTGGAAATAAGATACTTTTTTCTGACAGTGAGAGTAATTAAGCATTCAACAATTTAACAGAGATCATGGTGGATTCCTCATTTCTAACAATTTTTAAATCTGGATTGGGTGTTTTTCTAAAATATCTGCTCTAGGAGTTATTTTGGAAAAGTTCTGTGGCCAGCATTACTAAGGAAATCTGACCTTCACAATAGTTCCTTCTGCCCTTGAAATTAATGGATATGTGGCTATGTGATGGAAGGTAGTAGGCGAGATGCCATAATTTTTTTGAAGACTAAAAATACGCCTACCATGGCCTCTAGGCATTTTGGGGTAGAATAATTATTAGTAATACCTACTTTCATCATTTCAGTCAGTATCAGCTAACTACAAAAAATGAATAAAGCTTTATATCTTACCCCACTCCAGTTTCATTGACTAAAGAGGGAGATCTTGATAAGTGCCTTGAAGGTTGACAAACTCAAGTTGTGAATGGATGACAGATCAGAGATACTGCTATTGAGAAAACTTGTCCTAAAACTATGTATACCAGTCTAAGATCTGCTGGCTCCAGTATTTAAGTTTCCATCAGAGTGTTGGTATAGGTACTTTTAGTTGCTACTTTTTTTTTTTAATGAAAAAACAGAATGCCAAGATTACTTAGAGTGATTTAGTTATGGTTTTCATTTTAATGATAGGGTTTTTAGATTTCGTAAATTTGTCTGTGTTTTGGACTGGTTGACTTATAATTAATTATAATTAAGTCCACTGGGGATTTTTTCCACAGCACAGAAGATCAATAGACTTAATTTTCTGCAGAAAATGGTGGTTTTCTATTTGACACAGATCCCAGTTCCTTCAATAGGTTTCAAATGTGGAGCTGGCAGAATATATTAGATATCCATCCAACAGTAGACTTAATAAGAAATAACTATTGTTTCAACATATTTTGTCATATATTATTTATAGAATGCCATAAGGGCATATGGTGCTTCATAGAATACATAAAAAACAAGAATTGAAAAGATAGCTCTATTGAAATCAGTGGATAAGCTCCCAAAGACTTAAATGGAACCAATATTTCAATGGGCCCTGCTCCCAGTAGATTACACTTTAAGTCAAAGAAATATAACACTATATAGAACAAAAGTTCAAATAATGATGGGGTAGAACCAGTTCAGCACAATGAAGCTTGAGTAATATGGTTACAAAACCCAGGGCAATGTCTCGGTTAAATTCAGTGGTGATGTGTAGACAGAGGTGCAAATTATTAACAGTGGTTTTACATCAGTCACAGAATGGGTGTAGATGGATGACAAAGCATCATAATTTGCACCAATCTGGACAGTCTGTGAGAGTCACAGGAATGTATTCAGCAGCAGCAAATAAAATAGGCTATTCTCACCTGTATCCAACAGCATTACTGATTTTTCCTACCTGTATATAGCACAATGTCACAGGATGGGCGATGATTGTGATCAATAAAAAAATATAACAGTGCTTAATAAGCTCATGAAGAGCAATAACAGATTGGTAGGCCTTCTAGCCAGAATACTATCTTACTGAGCCGTCCAAAGCACTACTGAATTTAACCTGGAGAAATAATAAATATTCTTACAATTACTTATGCTGAACTGAGGACATATAAGGTTTTGTTGGTAACACTTGATATTTGGCTGTGAAATTTGTTTGGAAGACCTCATGCCACTTTGCCAACCTTTTGTTTATTTTTGCTTTTACTGCTTTTATTGTTCAGTGAATCAGAGATGGTTGACTAGATTAACTGACCAGCATTTCCTAAGGGAATATTTGCAAGTGATTGAATTTCTTACAGTCAACAAACTATTCTCCCCCCACAGTTTTTCTGGTGGACCAATTGATTATGACAGCTGTCAACTGAGCTATGAAGTCAATGCTCCCGTAGCAGCACTTGACTGGAGGATTGAGTATATAAGTAATTGTCCTCCTTTGAAATTGGAGAGCTGATCATTGGTGTTTTTATGCATTGATTTTTTTTTTCCAATGTGGTGTCAGTTAATTACTAAGATCTGGTCACTGAATGGAAGTAAGCAGTCATTATGGTTGTATTTCCAATTGATTTTTTTCTTGGAAACATGAACAACAATTTGCCCAGCTGTAGAAGGAAATATATAATATAATGTATGAACACCCCAAACAAAGCATTATAAATATTTTACTGTTTCCAACTATACCACTGTGTCATACTGATGGGGGAAAATCCAGACAGGAACTCCTCACAACTGTGTCCAGAAAGGATTTGAATGTGTAAATAAAAGCATTTAAGAAAGTGTCATATTCAGGGAAAGCAAACTCAAGTAGATAATATTATATCCACTTACAATAAATTTATTACTTATACCCAATTAGAAACAGTCCAGCAGAGGGTAACAAAAATGATTAGGGGGTTGGAGCATATGATTTACAAGGCGAGGCTGAAGGAACTAAGCTTTTATTCTGCAATAAGAGAATATAGGGGGGATTTGATAGCAACCGTCAACTACTTTATGAGCATATGAGGTCCCTTCCAGCCCTAATAGTCTATGACTCTATAATTCTATGATCTACTTTCCTTAGATTAGATTATATAATTAATTAACCAGCCTTGAGGTCCCAATCTGCCCTTCACTGGAATGGGGCCCAAACCCCCCCATTGCAGGCCGCCCGCCTGGGGCCCCAACCCCCCGTCATGGAGGCCTGCAGGCAAGCTGTTCCTTGGTGGTGTCCTGCGGCCGGAGACCCCTCCTGCTCCAGGCCAGCACCATACACCAGCAGACCCCAACCCATGGGCAGAGTGAATGGGCACTGACCTGACCCACCCCTGGGGGCAGACCAGCCATCCCAGGGGCAGGACAGGAGCATAACACCATGTTTCTAAAAAGAAAAATAGCACTCTTTTTGGATAGAATTGCTATCAGGTGAAAATGGTGAAGAATCAGAAGAAAGTGAGTTTTCTCAAACAGTAAACAAGGAACTTTATTACAATAAACAAAATATTATCCTGAAAGGTGCCTTCTCTGTCATTCTCCCTAACCTTACACTGTAGAGCTTCTGCTTAGGTCATCGCCCCAACCCTCTGCTTAGATCTCACTTAAAATGGAAACAGATTTAAATAAATCAGACATATTTCCACACCATTGCAGTGACTGTACACAGCATTGTTCCACATGTATAGCAGCAAATTAGCAACTGTGATTCATGTAATAGTATCTTCCTTAATTTGATCATCCACTAACTACATTTTTTTTAGACTTTCGAAATAACCAGTGGCCATGATCACCCAAGGTTAATTGGAACTTTTGAGGTCTTGTAATTTTGTATTGTTTTGCTAGATTCTCTGCATAAGATAGAAAAAATGTTTTTCACATGTGTAAGGTGGTAAAAAAAAAAAAAAGTATACTTAGTATTTCAGTGGCAAAATTGTTGCTTTGATTACATATGTAGAGACAAATCCTTTACAAAAGTTCACCATTTACATGAATGATACCAACTAGATCACATAATTGCGGGCAATGCAGAGTCCTCAAAAACTGTATTCTGCGCCTGATCTCTCCTCTAGTTCCTTTCCTAATCTTCATTAACAAGTCCAGTATTTTTCCTTAGCCTTCTTGTTTTTTCTGTCCTCTCATTTCTGGCTTTCTGCTGTCTTGTCACTTCTTACCTCTCTAAATTGTCAATATCTGCTTCACTGGCTGCCTACTAAAACCCTTGACCAGCCAAGCTGTTGTTCCATGTAATTTATAAAGCACTCTCCTATGCTGTTCCTGCACTGATTACTGTAACCTTCTCCTGTCTGGTCTTTCGCTCTCCTTTTGCATGTGAAAAAGGCCATTCCTAATGCCTTCTTCTTCCACATCACTGACCACTTCACTTGAATATTTCCATGAGTGCTACGTCTCTTCATCACATACAAGTTAGCAGTCCACACCTGCAGGGCCATGCATAACCTTACCCCAAACCACATCTATGCTTTCATTTCCTGCAGGGTGCTTCCCACTCTCTGTGGTATCCCATTTGCCTTAGCGCTCTTTTTGGCTGCCATGTTCCCTCTTATTCTTTTAAACCCCACTGCTAATGGCTGTGGAAGGATGAAAGCCCTGTGGAACCTCAGCTGGGAAGAGCGAAGGGTGGGACTGGATTAATCCAGATGCTATAGGGGCTGAAGCCATGGGTGTTGGCCTAAAGGGGGGCCTTGGCTCCAGTCTCTAAGGGTCCTGCCCTGCTCAGTGCTGGCAGGGCTTGGGGAGTACTGGGAGAGCTACTGCCCTGCCAATGCTGGGGGGTGGGACAGGGCCTGGAGCCAGAGGTCAGGATCCATGCTCCTGCCCTGCCCCTGGGCTGGTTGGCTGACCCCCCCCCAGGGGTGAGGTGGGCAATTACCTGTTCACTTTGCCCTGGGGGTGGGCCTGCTGATACACAGTGCAGGGATGGGATGAAGTGGGAGGGCCTTCTGCCTCTAGGGCCCCCCCAGCCATGGCCTACCCACAGGCCTTCATGGTCAGGGGCTGGGTCCCCGGGCCAGTGTGGGTTAACTTGGGGCCCTGAATACAGTTAATCCAATCCCAGTGAAGGGAAAAATCCTTGCATCATCCCCTTTGCATGTTGGACAGTGAATGTGGGACTGCAGATCCCTGTGGGATCCCATCATTTCACAGCAAATTCTGTATCTGACTTAAAATGCAGCCAGAGGGCATCCAAATGGAAATGCATGTTATGGCACAACCCCTAGTGGAGAGGTTGGGTGTCCAACAGAGGTATCTGGCAGCATGGCTACAGTGAAGGCAGAGAGTCCCAGGAAATCAAAATGGACTCTGAAGACAGTTCAGACGTACTGTCTCTCCACTGCTTTGCATGCTGATATCAGTGGGAGCTCCAGATGTGGACTGAAGTAAAGACAAATTTGCTTTCTGGAATATAGAAAATCAAGAAAGCTAAATACTGCCATGTATGATCTTTCTTCCAGTCTGTCCCCCCCCCCCTCCTCAACTGACTGCTGATTCTGTTGCTAAGTCTGACAAGACAAAAATCCCTGTGTACCGCAGACTGTCCTCATGCCCAAACTAATTTAAGGAGAGTGGATTGCCTATAAACTGAGCTGACTACTCAGTTGTAGGAATGACTAAGACTCTTTGCATTGAAATTGTTATTGAATGGAAGTCAGTTCTCCCTAGCGCAAAGCAAAAAGATTTGGCTTTGGGCAGGTCACTAAACAGGGACTGGCGGAGATGGAATTCAACCTCACCACAAACTGCAAACCCATGGGCAAGTTGTGACGCCACTGTATTGTCTTTATGCACCTGGTATTCAGGTCTCTGGGCTGCAATACTGGCTATTGTTAGCTTGCGGTCCCAGCATAGGGCCTCTAGTAGCCTTATTTTTAGTTTACTGACAATGGCTCCCTGACTGCCTCTTCAGCATTGCTGCAGAGTGACACACAGCATCACACCAATGATTGCAGTATCTCCAAAACCCTAAGAGGGCAAATCTGGTATCTTCTCATAAGTATGCTACCAGCACTAGCAAAATGTCTCTGCATGTAACCCTACAGGGGTCTGTGTTGAAGAAAGAACAAGAACAAATGCTTTGATTGCTCTTAGTGGAGGCGTCCCTGTTTACCAGTTTTTCTGCACAGCCATTTAACTGATAAGTAGCCTCCTTCCTCCACTCTGTCACAACTTAAAAATTAAACTGTTAGTCTTCTCTGTTGCCTGTACTTAAGAAAAAGAGGCCAGAGGGACAGGGAAAGCAGTGCATGTTTCACTTCTGATCTAGTTTTTATAGCACAGGTGTGAAGCTATCAAGAATCTCTTAGAGCCTCCAGAAGATTTTCCTTGCCTTTTTTATGTCGTGGGTTTGATTGTCAAAGTGAATTCTTCAGGCTTTCCATTTTGCAGTAACTTCAGACATTATCAGCATGTGCCCATAAATAATTTATTTATTTCAGGAATAAAAAATAATTATTAAAATAATATTTAAGATAATTTATTTATTTATCTAATATTACAGATGAGGTATAGTAAAGATTAGCATTGTACCAGTGAGTTCTAAGGACACCATAACGGAACCAAGAAATAAGAAACTGCTGTGCAAAGGCCAAAATGGGCAAAGTTTGTGTTACTATTGGAAGCAGTAAATTATCATCATTCCATACAGGCTAACATTTTAAAAGAAAGGTATGCTGATTTTTACTCACATTTAGGCACATTTAGATTGAGCTTCATATTGAAGGGTTTTCACTCCTATGCTGGGCAAGGATAAAAATGTGCATACATTTAACACTTTAAAACTGTGGGGCACAATTCATAGGCTGGATGAATATTTCTTCTTTCAAATGAGAGGGCCAAATTCTTCCTTTGATCCCACTGAAGATAATGGGAATTATATATCCACAGAAAAGCAATATTTCAACTAATCGTCATTTATGACCTTCTAGGTTTAATCTAATATATTAATGAAAAACCTAAATTATTAGAAGTTTCCTGTCTGCCTTCTGTCTAACTGTTAGGATCCAGGTTAGAAATGTGTCTATAGTATCTAAAAACTGTAAAGTTATTGCGTGATGACTTGATCAAAACCTGGGAGTCATAATGACTCTTGGTTCTTATTTCTTACTGTTGCTAATTTACCATGTGTTGATGAACACATCTTCTAAGTGATATGTAAAATTCACCTGCCTCATATGAGTAGTGGCTTACTTATATATTCAAAATACTTTGCCATCTCTGAATGAATGACATTGCATGAAAACAGTAATTCTGCTCTATCTTAGGATCACAGCATGTGTTGTTAAATTATGAAGTCATCTTGGTACTATTCCAATTGTAAAGTCAAATTAGACTTTAAACTTTTTGTATCAGGCATGATGATATAAGTGGATGTAGAACTAAATCTGTCCCCTAAGCTTTCTGAGTTGCCTGGCATTTGGGGATTTAGAGACATACATTTCATTTGTAAAATAACATGGATTCTGTGAAACTAAATAAAAAACAATTCTTTAAAATATATATAAGTTCTAAAATATAAAAGGGCAGATTAAAATTGCTAGCTGATGATATATCTGTTGAAACATTTTTTATAGAAACATGCCACACCCTCTAGATATTTAATGGCTTTGCATGTAACTTACTTTTCCTTCATCTCTATTTATTATATTTGGGCCTTATTTAAGATCAATCAAACTAGTTTTGAAAATTTTGTGTACAAAAGCCTCCTGAATGTATACTGATCCTGATACTTGTGTCCCCTGAATGTATAGTTGAGTGGTGATAAGCAGTGATTGTGTTTTAATGTTCTTGGAACTAATAGTCCCTTCACATACAGGGGTTAAAGTATAATTTGGGGGCTCTGGAGCCATCCTACATTTCCAGGCCCCCTCACACAAGTCCAGGCTTCCTTCACCCACCCCAGCTACTGCTCCCCCACCTTAGCTACTGCCCTTGGCCTCTGTCTTACTGCTGGTCCTCCGAACCTTTTCCCAACCCCCCCCCATCTTGCTGCTGGCCCCCCAACCCTTCTTCAAGCCCCTGCTGTGTCACACCGTCTTCCCCTGCTGCCCAAGGCTGACCCTCTTCCCCTCGCCCTTTCCCTGCCAGGCCAGCTCACCTGTCCCCAACCTCACCCCCAAGGCCCCTTTTACCTGACTGCCATGACAGTCAGCTGCCAGATCCACTGCCTGGCTGGAAAACAGAGTCTTCTGGCTGGTGGGGAACTGTCCTATCCCAGGCTGATGCTCCAGCCTGGAGCCTGCTCTCACTGAGCATGGTCAGAGGCTCTGAGCATGCTCAGTGAGAGCAGGCTCAGGGTGGGAGATCTAAAATCTCCTGGATTGAAACAGCTCCCTGCCCTGTCAGAATGCTCCAGAATGGTGTTCTGGGGCCTGCTATTTTTAGAGCCTCAGTGTTCGGAGGGCCCCTAAAAATAGAAAATGTAGCCAGAATGCTGCATTCTGTTGCCCACTATTTTTAAGTTGTGGGCCCTGAAACACAGTGTTCCAGCTCCGTTTTCTATTTTTATGGGGCCCAGAAGGCTGAGCCCCTAAAAATAGAGGTCCCTGGAATGGCGTTCTACCATGTTCCAGCTTACTTTAACCACTGGTTATGTAGTATTTCCTTATTGACGCTGAGAAATAAGAGCATATCTACTCTACAAAGTTAAATCAATGTAATTTAAGCTAACATCCAGCTGCTGCAGTAATTTTACTGGTTGGGAATGCACGCATCAAGCTCATTTTGTCTATGGAGTTTATACTCACTAGCTATACTTTCACTGCTGCAGAGAGCAGTGCACTGTGGGTAGTTATTCCACAGAGCACCTAGCCAGAGGGGATTTTGGGAAGACCTTGCAGTGCCACGTGGGACCAAAATATTGTGTCACAGTGTTATGAGAACATGGCTTCCACCTCTTATGATGCAGTTTCCTTCCTCTGTCTCTCACGACCCTGGTATCAATAGCAAACATCCTGTACTTTTGTGTCACTTTTTTCAAAAGCAACATTTAGCTGCACATATGCCATAGCCTGAGAAACATGGAGCCCTCTCAGCAGTGCACTCTTGTTGTCACTTTGCGTCTTATCCTGAAGTATTTCCAGAGCTGTGACATGAACCTCCACATAGTACATTGTGATGTCCTTCCAGTAGCCCTGCTGCAAGCCATAGAGTGAAACAGTTCCCAGTTGCTGCTGGTAGTCATGCAGCAGTTAAACATGGTGGAGTGCTGGTTCTGGTCCTGCAAAACAAGCGTTTACTGAAGGAAGTGCAGCATTATGAAGTTCTGAGTTGCTGAGCTGTGGCTGCAGAACTTCTGAATGAGAACGCCCACCTTCCAGGAACTTTGTGTGGAGCTTTCCCTAGCCCGATAAGCACAGCAACACTAAAATGAAACCTACTCTAACAGTAGATAAGTGAATGGTGATTGTTGTATGGAAGCTTGCAGTGCAAGACTGCCACTGGGGGGAAGGGGTATCAATTTAAAATTAGTAAGCCCATCCTGGGAGCTGTTGGGATCCAAGTGTGCAGGGCCAATAATTAACTTCTGTTAAGCAGGATAGTGACTCTGAGCAATACACAGGATATAGTGGATGGTTTTGTCACAACTGGATTTCCCTAACTGCGGCAGGGTTATACATAGCACAAAGATCCCTATCTTGGCATCGGACAACCATGCCGAAGAGTATGTACACTGAAAGGGATATGTTTCAATGGCATTGCAAGTGCTGGTGGATCACAGGGGGCATTTCATAAACACCAACATGGGATGGTCAGGAAGGATGCATGATGCATGCATCTCTAGGAACACAGATCTGTTCGGGAAGCTACAATCAGAGTCTCTCTTACCAGATCACAAAATAATGGCTGATCATGTTGAAATGCCATTAGTGAGCCTGGAAGATTGTACCTACCCTTTGCTGTCATGACTTATGAAGTCATACACTGGGCATGTGGATAGGAGTGAGCAGTATTCAAAAATAAGCTGAGAAAATGCAGAATAGTAGTGGAATGTGCCTTTGGATGTTTAAAGGGTCACTGGTGTAGTCTGCTTACTAAGTTAAACCTCAATGAAGGCAATATCCTGTTGTTATCTCTAGCGGCTTGTGTTCCATAATATCTGGGAGGCAAAGAGAGAGAAGTCTCTGCAGGAGTGGGACGGGGAGGTGAGTAGGCTGGCAGTTAATTTTGAGCAGCCGGATACCAGTGAAATGAGAAGAACCCAGCAAGGAGCTTGGCCTCTCTGTGGGGCTCTGAAAAGCTATTTCAGTAATAAGCCACAGTACTGTGCACTGCTTATCCGCATTGTGCCTTCCCATACCTTTCCCTCTATAGCATCAGTTTCCCTGCACCTTTCCCACCCTCAAAAAAAAAAAAATCCATGCTTGGAATAAATGAAGAGCAATTCATTCTCCAAATGTTGATAATTATTGCATATGTTAAGGAAAAAAGAAAAAAACACCACACAGAAGAAGCAGAAAAATAATTTAACCTTATACGCAAAAAGTGTTTTAAAATTGGGAGGGGAGAAACCAAGTCAGGTTGTCTGTGAAAGCGCAGAAATCTTTTAATCACAGGTATTTGAATGGCTGCCTTTTGTCCTTACTACCCATCTTGCATAGAAAGGATACTGTACCATCTTCCTCTGCTTCCCCCATCTCCTGGAACATTTAGGGGAGGAAGATTGGGAATAGGGTGATGTTTTCAGGCCATTTTCAGGCACTGCTGAGGGATTCTAGCAGTCTTCACTACATAAGAGTTTGTCATAAAGAGGAGGGTGATCAGTTGTGCTCCTTATTCACTGGATAAGAAATAATGGGCTTAAGTTGCAGCAAAGGCAACTTAGCTTAGACATCAGGAAAATCGTCCTACCTCTAATGGTAGTTAAGCACTAAAATAAATTGCCTAGGGAGGCTGTGGAATCTCTGCCCCTGGAGTTTTTTTAAGACCAAGTTTGACAAACACCTGCCAGGGATGGTCTAGTTCTGCCCCAGTGCAAGAAACTGAACTAGATGGCCTGTTGAAGTCTTTTCCAGCCCTACATTTCTATGATTCTGTTACTAGAAACAAGATTTCCAAGCATAAAATACAATAGAGTACCTTAATTTTGGAATGACCAAACTGAAACACACAAAAACTTGTGGCTGGCTCAGACTCCTGAGGTTCAGGCTGTAGGGCTGTATGTTTGCAGCATGGACAGTCATTCATGAAGTAAAGTCTTGACTCTTGGATGCTGCAAAGTAGGCAGCCCCAGAGTTCAGCTTGCAGCCTGAGTCTCAGTGTCTAAACCACAATCAAACTGTCATTCAGCTGAAGCTCTGCAAGCCTGAGCCAGCTGGCCCAGGGCAGCTGAAGATATCCAACTGCAGCATAGGCATAGCTTAAAGACACTAAAGTGATTTTTCAGAAGGTAGTGATCATCGGTTTTGGAAAATCTGGCCTCATTATGGGGCTAAGGTGACACCCCAAAATGGAGATGCTTGAAAATCTGGGCCATGATTTTTTTTTATTGGATTTGCTCTCAATGGACAGTGTTGGAATTTCATTTTAACAAGAGTTATTTATGGGTGGTGGTGTACATTTTACTGGTAAAAAAAAAGACATATAGAAGGTTGGCATTGACTGAGAAAAAGATCATCAACTAAATTGAAATTGACATAATTGTCCCTAATTTTGAGCGGTTGCCTCCTGCGTTTCTATGTGAAGTTTGAATATTTTGCATTATCTAACCTGTTGTGTTCCACTAACAAGAAATTTTAACATCTGCAATTATGTGCCATTTCCTGTCACTGGTAACTAGCATTACACACACACACCATTATTTCACCAACTCCAGAAATTAATATTTTTCTATTTAACATGACAGTAAATGAGAATGGTGGTTGACGCATGGTCACAATTTATGATTACATAACGAGTTTTTATTACCTTAATTAATCATTGCTAGTAGTTATTCCTTTCATTTGCCTACTTAATGTACAAGATCCGTTCTCAAGCCAATGAACCCTTTCTATGCTTTACAGCTTTACTGTCAATTTCCCCTCTCCAATACATTAAAAAAAGAAAAGAAAAGAAAAGAGATTAGCCAGGTTGTTGGCATAGTAACAAATTAATGTACTAGCCTGCTGACCATACTTCACTGCAAAATGAGAGATTTAATCTGAAAGTAGGTATTGCATCAAATCTGAGTTTAAGCAGGGCAGAAACAATTGGGAGGGAAAGTGGTGTATGGGGTAGAAAGAGATGTCTGCTGAACAAATTTGTATCTTAAACCGCATCCCAGAATTAAATGATACATAACAGCAGAGAGAGAAAGTAAGTGGTAGAAGCACAAGACTGGGAAGATGTTTTTAAGGAAGATTGTGAAAATACATGAAATACAGAAGAAGCAGAGGTACAAAAAGTCAGTTCCAGATGGCAAGAGAAGAAAGGATATGGGTCTTACATATAGAGATTGTAGAAATGGACAGTAAAAAGCTAGTGCTTGGAGATTAGAGACAGAAAATCCGGGAGCTACAGTTGACTGTCCTTTGAAAAGGTTTAAATGAGGAAGATTATTCTGAACTGCATCCTGAGTTGAGTGCAAAACTAGTGGAGCTGCCTGAAGGAGGGAGATGATGTGGTTGTTGTTTAAATCTGTGGAAATGTGGACAGGTGGTTTATTTTATTTGTTGTTCCTACAGCACCTTCTTTGCTCACAAAACTTGATACAGTTTTGCTAGGTAGCTGCAAATCTTCCATTTGGATGAGACTCTCAGTATAGTTCCTACCACTTTCTCACCTCCAGACTGGATTACAACACTGTTCTCTTTATAGAGTTATACTGAAGTCCGTCTGGAAAATTCAGCTGGTGTAGAATATGGTTGCTTGCTTGCTCACCAGTGCTTCTCAGTGAGAGCACTTTGCTTTGCATTCTGGGTTACTCACTGACTGCAGGATTTTTTTTTTTTTCTGGTTTCAATGGATGCAGGTGTAAGTACCTTATCTTGGCAATTGCTTTTCTCCCCATGGCAGTTGAGATCTGCTGAGACACAACATAGATTTAGCTTAAACAGGAAGAGTGCATTTGAAGCAAAAGAATTTTGACTTCCAAACTTAGATGACACTGAACTTCGGTCCTACAGAGCCAGAGTCTGTTGATTTTTCCAGGCACTCTGTAAAGTTTATTTCTTTGCACTAACTAAACCTTTTGTGAGATAGTATTAGTTTTGGAAGAGTGTAAATTTACTCTTGGTGGGACAATCTACAGAATTGTCAGCCCCAAACATTCAAAACTCATGAATTCAGTCTCTCCAAGCCATGAGACTGGCTTCAAAATTATGCTATTTAAAAAAAAAAAAACATATTAATCATTGGCTATTTTTTTATTTGCCTTTTAGATTTTCAGCCTTAGGTGCACTTATTTACTAGCTTTTCCCCATTCCTGTACAACTCTCAAGAGCAGACACTTGCTCTAAAGGAAAAGAAAAAAAGAAACCTGAGATACTTAATGTATTAGCATCATTACAGCAGCTGGGACTTTAAGAAAAAACAAAAATCATGAGCTGTAATAAAATCATGAAAGTTAGCAACATTGTATGTATAACAGTTGACAGTCTGTCAGAGTGAGGGGAGTTCTTTATTATGTTCTTTGATGAAGCTGTTACTGTTGTTTTGCATGCACTTGGAGCACTGGATTATATAAATAATAAAAATCTAAGTAAATAAATACTAATGATAGTTGCAAAGTTTCCAATTTGATCCTACAAACACTTGTGCATATTTAAGTTTACTCATGTGAGCAGTCACATTTGAAGTCAAGAGAATTATTCTTGATAGTAATTTTATGCATAGACTAAAGTGTTTCAGAAGCAGGTCCTGTATCAGACAGAAGACAGCAAAAAAAAAATGGTGTGTGACAGAAGATGTACAGATTGTGGGATTGGAGGGAATGACGTTTAAATTCAGTAAAACTCAGCTGTACATAACATCTGGCTTTTAACAGCATGCCATGATGGTTGAGGATGGACGGAGTTTTGTCCTTGAGAAGAGTTTGCAAATAATTTATTTTTCACTTTATTTACACTTGACTAAATTTGGTAAAGGCACATTTTATATAGTGCAACAATAAAAAAAAAATCCACATGTGCTGATGAACTGGAACTAGTAGAAACCTAAAAAGTTGAAAGAACGAAGGAACAACATAGCTGAAGTCCCATGTTTGACCAAGATATTTATTTTAGTGGAAGCCTTACAGTAGTGCCAAAGAGACTCTTTTTCTACAATCTAAGTGGTGCATGGCAATGCCTTGATTTTGCCCTTTTAGTTTCTCTTAGTTCTTGAAAGGAAAGGACTGGTATCTGGGGGATAGAACCACATATAGTGTGTGCAGATGTTGTTTAGACTCTTCCTGCTCAGCTCTTGCAATGCATCCAAATTCTGATCTTTGCCTGCCCACCTGCTGTTCTTCACCTAAGCCTCATCCCTACGCAGAGACAGATAATGGAGATTTGAAAAATGGCTATGGCCATATTTTCTTACTTGGGGGGAGCAGATATTCTCAGATATGAAATTCCAGGTATCTGCAATGATACCATCGACTGCCAGGTATTAAACTACGTGAAGCCAGCGCTAGTTGAAAGTCCACATCTTAATGTCGTTATAGGATTGGGTCCTAGTCCAAAAATCTGTCCTTACAAGGTGTCTGCATGTAGGTCAGCTGTTTTCATGGATCTGTTCTCACTTTGTCCTTACTTCTATCAGTCCACATGTATGGGTAGGCTGAGTTGAGAGAGAAGCCAGCAATCTTCATCCTCCCCTCTAACGACGTATAGTGTCCAGAGGCTGCCAGGGCCAAGAGAGAAGTATAGAATTTCTGTCTACACAGTCTTGTCCCTCCAGTGGATTCCTCAGATCTGTGAAAGATCTTTGAGCCAGTTTGGAAATGTCAGACAGTTTGAAATTTTGATTTAAAAGGGGAGTTGGAGGAAAAGATAAATCAATACATTTTTAATTGAATCCCTTCCCATTTTGTATCAAGCTCTAGCAATGTACATAACATCCATTCTATCTATCTATCTATCTATCTATCTATCTATCTATCTATCTATCTATCTATGCATGAAAATTAACTGTCTTCTCTAGGTCATGCATCAGAACAGTTTTCAGCAGGTATTTTAGTGAGAAGGTGATGATGATTGGGCAAATAGGTATTTGGAGGTGTTTGGTCACAGGAAGAAGGAGGAGGGAATGAGAGAAGGCAACCAAAAGGTCTGTCCTTGTTAGGGAAGAGCTGAGAGGAAGAATATAAAAGAGAAGATGGCTATGAATGTAGGCTCAGCACTAGTCTGTACTTATGGAACTTTTCAGTGGCAGTTGATGGGAGAAAGGCAAGGCACATAAGATACCTTCTGTATCTGCTGATGACTTACTAAGCTGCTGCTGCATGCAAGGGGAAGCTGATCAGAAGTGTCTTGCACTCAGTTTATAGCAACTCTAGTTCGGGGGCTGGAGTTGTTATGGTGATTTCTGGAGTGATTCAGTGAGTTTATACTGACCACTGAATCACATCTGGAAGATCGCACTGACAGTGGTGATTTTGCTGTTGTCCGTATAGATTACTCCTCAGATAGATTGATGTAGACTCTGAAATCAAGGACAAGACGAATGAACCATGAGGACTTAGCTAAGGCAGAAGATTATTAGAGTGTAAGCAAGAGATTTGCCAGAGACCGTCCTTCCTCACTAGGCTACCACAAAGTTATTATTTTGATTGCTTGTTACCTGTGTAATGGGAGACCAGGTGAAATCAGGGCCCCACTGTGCTAGGCACTGTACAGACACATAGTGAGAGACATCTCTGCCCTAAGTTCTTAACACATAAGCAGAAAAGAAAGATGCAGGGGGAGCAGAAGCGGAGCCACAGAGAGCAGAAGTGAGTTTGCCCAAAACCACACTCACATAACAGATCTATTGCAGAGCTGGGAAGAGATCTCAGATCTCTAAGTCACAGTCCAGTGTCCTGTCAGTAGCCCCCACCATCCTAGGGGTCAGGGTTCTAGGAAAAGTTTCAAGGGATCCAAAAAGGGAGGGCCCCAGTAAAGATTTCATTCCCCCCAGGCATACAAGATCAGCTCCATGCCTGGGGGGCAGGAAAATCAGCATCAAGGAGGGGGAAATAAAACAGAAAAACATCTTGTGCTTTTTTTAAAAATAAATATTAGCAATAATGTAAATCCAGTGGAAAATTAAAATGATGTTTTTCAATTTTCGAGGAGCTTTGCAAATCTTTTCCGCCATCTTCATTCACTAATCATGCTGATCTGTGCCATGCTGTGTGGTGGTGATGGGATAAATTTCTACTAGGGCCTTGGATGAGGTCACCAGGCTTATCATTTAACTAGGATTTGCACTAAGGTCTCTTGCAGTGACAGGCTAATGAATTAGCCTGTATTATCTCCCCATAGCACAGATAATATATGCGTATCTTCCTGGAAACATTGTGTCCTCCTTGGGATTAAAATACCCTTGCATTTATTTCACATCTCTTATTCTATATAACTTGTCAAATCTTCTTAGTATTTAATAACACAATTTAAAAGGAGGATAGATGCTTCTTTTATTATCTGATTTCCAAAGGGGCATCTGTCTGAGTCTAGTTCAGCAAAACAAACAAGGAGTCCAGTGGCACTTAAAAGACAAACACATTTATATACTGCATGAGCTTTCATGGGAGAAGTGGGATTTTCTCCCACGAAAGCTCATGGAGTAAATAAGTTTGTTAGTCTTTTAAAAGTGCCACAGGACTCCTTGTTTGTTTTTATGATCTGATGAATATATTTTTATTTATAAGAATCTTGGGTTTGTTCCCTGGCAGATCAGACCCAGGAGATAACATAATAAGTCAGTTCTGATTTTTTTTTTTGTAGTCTTCTCTTCACTGGGAGTGGGGTGTGGGGACAGCATGTCTGCTTGTCCTAGATCTGAAGGGGCTAAAGCTAAAGTTACAAGGTCAATATGGGCACCAGAGCTTCCCATGAGCCATGGTGCATATCCCTAGTATTTTATGTTCCTCATAGGCTAGAAGTTTGGCATAGCAATCAACTTCTGAATAGGACAGGATGAGTGTAGTAATGCAGTAATGATTTCAGTGCTAATTGCCTTGTCTGGCTATACCAAACGAAGAACAGGACCAACAGAAGTGCCCTTGAGATGGTTTTAATCAGATGTCTGCAACAATCTGGAAGATAAAAGTGCACAGTGCAGGTAACCCAATGTTCATTCAATATCTACCTGGGGGGCTTCTGCCCACCCCTCTCTTTTTCCATCCAGATCTCCCAGCCAACCTATCACTGGGAATTTGCCATCACCTCATCTAATAGGAGGATTAAGGCGAGCTATAATGTAGTAGGATTGGCTCCTCGCCAGGCTATTCATAGAAGTCCCCCATTCCATTCCTTTAACCAACACCTCCTTTTTAAGTCCATTTACCGAGCCATTTATCCAGCAACTGTACACCTTTCCTATGGCAAATCTGCTCTGAACATCCACTTAAATAATGAGTTGCACCATGTAGCCTAAGCCATAGTCTATGTTTGCCGTACTTTTCAGCAGCAAACGGGGGATATGCAAGGTACGTAAAATACCTCAATTTACTGATCCCTCACTATGCGCTAAGTGAAGCTGACTGGAAATGCCTTCCAGTCAGCTCACAACAACTCCAGTTCTGAGACTGGAGTTGCTATCGCAATTTGCAGAGTGATTGAGTGGGTTTACACAGACTACTCAGTTGCACCCAGAAGATCACGCTGATGGTGGGGATTTTGAGCCATCAGTATAGACTAAGCCTAACTCCCTTCATGCCTCATGCTAACAAAACTCTTTCTAAACCCACTGTGGGGAAAGTGAAAAATAACCATGTCTCCTAAGCCAATCTGGCAGTGAAAGAAAGCTTTCTCAGTTCCCCTCGTCTGCTCTCAGGCATTATGCCACCTTTAGTGGAAGGGGGAGGCCATGGTGCTGCCTTGCCTGTTCTGTGGACAAGGGTTTCTCCTGCTCAGGCTTGCTCCTTTTCAATCCTTCCTTCTTTCCTGTCCTAGGGAATGACTCAGTATGGCCTGTTGACTGATTCCTCCCCCCCACCCCCGGCATCAGCTTCTGACCTCTTTCCCTTCCCTCCTCACGTGTAGAGTCACTGTCCCCTTTCCCTCAGCCAGCAAGAGAATATCTTTCCTGTTTATTTAGGTGCATAAATAGGAGCTGAGCTCTTTAAGGCTATGTCTACACTTAGAATGTAAGTTTGAATTAACTGAATTTGAACCAATCAAGTCAAACTAATAATGTTTAGCTCAAATTCAGTCAATTCGAATTAACATGGCCACATCAGGAAAACCAATATGAACAACCACGTCCATGGACAGGACTTGCTACTACGAATGGGAAGAGGGATACCATGGGAAGTGTGGCAACGTGGCCCCCTAGAAGGGCCACACCATCACCCAATTCCTGCTGGGCTCCAAGTGCTCTGAGCCCGGTGCAGGGAAAAGCATCCCCTGCCCAGCTCTAGCCCTGGTACCACTGGAGCTGGGGGAGGGGATGCTTTTCCCCACGCGAGGCTCAGAAAGCTAGACCCTGGCAGGGGATGTTTTCCCCTCCCAGGGCAGCCCCAGAACTGGGAATGCCTTCTCCCCCTGCCCCCAGGCAGCACTCTCAGAGCCCCATGCCGAGCTGGCTCATTAGATTTGGGCCCAGGGTCCCCACCCCCCCACCCTCCAGCCTGTGGACGGGGGCACCATTGCCCGGTATAGATCTTGGGGAGGCCACCTTTGGGGCTGCTTGCCCCAGGCAGTGGATTGCTGGTGCTTCCTTCCAGGGTGCCATGCACCCTGGGAGGAAGATCAAACCAAGTAAATTTGAACTAAGATTAGTTCGAATTAACATGGCTACATTTGTTTAGTTCAAACGCATAAGGTCGAACTAACCTTAGGTTCAACTTAAGTGAGGTTTTATAAGATTGGCCTAGGCTTTTTTTAGTTCAACCAAAGGGAACTCCTTAGTTCAAACTAATGGAAGCAAGTGTGAACATGCACTCATTTAGTTCGAATTAAGCCTCCTTAATTTGAACTAAATTGTAAGCATAGACATACCCTGTTATGTAGCCTAATGTACGTCTACTGTCATGGTCTCCTCTTAACTTTGTGTACTCCTTTTTGCCTGTTTAAAGGTGAATCAGAACAACTGTGCCTTATGCTCATTTTACACGGGAGCAAGTGATTAGTCTGGGTGCTCAGACAGTAGAGAAAGGTCCACTCTTTCCAGAGTTTATATAAACCACACTGGGGCAAACTCATTGCTGGTCAAACACCGGTGAATTGATCCAGAATATTTATGAGAATTTTTCAAGAATTCAGGATATTACTTGTTGAACTAAATGGCAAAGTAACAGGTTATTTCTGTACTGTAAGTATAAATACATGTTTGATATTCACTGCTAATAATTATAAGGTGAAATAGGTTTTACTGGAATTAGCAGAAAATTAGCACTAGAGTGTGTTCCAAAAGCAACAAGGAGACGGAAGACTCACCAGCTCCAAATCTTACTGTGTTTATCCTCAGCACAATCATTACCCTGCACAATGTCGGGGTTGATCTTACAAGAATCTGTCAATTTAATGTGATTTCTATATTATCGTTCACCTAAAAAACTTAGCAAAGACTCTTGGTGCTTCCATACTGTTCTCATGCAGACAGGCCTTCATTAGAAGGGCTGAGGAAGACATTTGGAGTTGGTCACTAATAAGCAAATTAGATCAAAAGTCTGAATCTCCTACAGTTATAAACCACTTGTAGTTCCATAGCAACAAACAGACTTGCAGCATTTCAGGATGAGAGTGGAGAATTGGACTTTTTGATCTGCATTTCTATTGCTCCTAACACCAGTCATGGAGAGGGCCCCTAGGTAATGTAACTACCACAATACAAATAGTAAAATAATACGTATAATATAGTATATATTCAGAATAGTCAAAAGTATGGGCTTTTATTTTTCTACCAGATAGGTGCACTAGGAATACTGTAGGGAAACTCCTTGGGTCCCACAGTTCTTTCATTGAGGGCAATTAGCCTTAAAGCATTATTACTTTTTAATGGACACCATCATACTGAGTATTGTATTTAATAAAAAGTAGTTTTTCTGCTAATGAAAATAGTCAAATGATCTCACCATATTTTGCACATTTCTCCCATAAATAGCAAGGGTCCTAGAATATGAGTTCATAGACAAGAGAATGACTTCATTGTTGATATAATATTTAATGCACCTTGCTTTTATTTGCATTTTTACAAACACATCAAGCTGTCCTTTGTATGCCATTTACATAACACAGTTCATAAGCTGTTAATGAGCACAGAGTAAGTTAATGTCTGTAACACTGTTCACATCACACACAAAAAAATAAAAGGAGTTTTCTCACAGCCATGGGGATTATGCTTCATGGCCAATAAAACTTAACGCTTATGAAAAAAGCAATTTCTTTAGGTGCATTATCAGTGGCAGGTTTCTGTTTTTAAATAACACACTCTAGCTTTAAATGGATTGTGTCAGGTTCCTGATCCACTGATTTTGTGGTAAAATGTGGTGAGCCAACTTATTTTTTTCTTATTATTTAAGTTTATGAAAGCATAAAAGGTACCCATATATTACTCTGTGGGCACTTGATATTGTTTAAAATAACACCACAGCAGACCAAAACCAGTAATGCCCAGAAGAAAACTCCAGCTGCAGCTCTACTGTAGAGGGTGACTTTCCCATCACACTTGCATCCTGAAAAAAACAATCACTCCCCTTTGGGCCTACCGCCATTTGGGCATCTGAGCAAAAATGGGATCATTCAAAAGAGTTATAAGAATAAGTTGGCATACTATGGTTGGTTGTGCTTCTCCATGACAATAGATAAGGAAACTGTGACTGTGGTAACAGCAACTGCCCTATAAGATTAAGCATTGGATTTTGTACTAGGTCACAAAGGAAGAAAGCTGATTGTGGATGTTGCTAATGGAGTTGACATGCTAAAACACTATGTACCTGGAATTATATTCTATACGGTAAACATTTGTAAATTTCACAACCTCCATTCTTGGCCTAGCCATTTACTAATTTTACAGTTTATTTACATGGTATGTTTCACTTATTTAAAACCCTTAAAACAGATGCTTACAGGTATGTATAGTAAAATTGAATTCTTTGTGTTTCCATTCTGCTTACTATTGTATTGAAGTTGAGTGCAATCATCCACTAAGGAATTCATGGGTGACTTCATAGTTTCTGCTTTTTCCAGTCCAAGATAGGTGGTACCTGTAGCACATAGGTCCTTAACAGTTGTCAAAAAATATTTTTTTTCGACAGCCAACTAAATATCTGTGCATTAAACAGTGCAGTTTTTATCAGATTTTGTGACCATACATAAGAGAGAAACCCAGATTATTAGCAGGACGGTAATCCATCTAACAGTCATTTCTTAGGCCTATGCTTGTTGGTGTTGAATTTTTCAGATTGTTTCTTGTTCAGAGTATTGCATTTTAAAGTGTGATATTACTGTCAGTTTTCTCTTTCCTCTCCTCCCTCATTCATTTTATTCACTCACTTCCATTTCACCTAGGCCCTTTGTGTTCTAACACATCAGTTGTGCCAACTACGGTGCTTCCCACCAGCCCTGAAACCCTTGCTCCATCAACCTCTCTGACTGATTCCTCTCCTTCCCCTTCAGCTACCCCAAGTTCCAGTGTCCTTCCCTCTGCCCCCCGAGATGTGGTCCCTGTTTTGGTCTCCAGTCGATTTGTCCGTCTAAGCTGGCGCCCTCCTGCAGAAACTAAAGGGAATATCCTGGCATACACTGTCTACTTCTCCAGGGAAAGTGTCAGCAGGTAGGTGCCAATCACTAAGATAACAACATTCAGTTGCTTGATTTATCATGGTCTTCATGCTCCTAAAGCTCTCCAAGTTGTTTAATAGTGACTCACAAACTCTTCTTACATTTTGCCTATAGTACTTAATGGTAAAACTCATCATGGAGGCAGAAACATCGCCACAGTCTCTATGGTACATCAGGACGTTGGTAGTTTTTGCTATATACAGGCTAACTTTGGGGTTTGTAGATAGATGAGATGGTAACAGTGCAAATCATTATTCCAATTTGCTTTAATGCTAGTCTAGGCAGAGGTCTACACCATGGCAGGATTTCAGTGGCAGTTGAAGGGAGATGCACAAAGTACTTAAAATACCTTGCATATGCCCTTTGACTGCCTACTAATCCCAGTCTCTTCAGTGCGCTGAGTCAAAAGGAAACACCCTGCCTTCAACTTAGCACTACTCCAGTTGTGGGGCAGTCTTCAGCGACCAGCTCCCTGATTGGCTAAACAGATTTTCACAGACCTGATCGGTCGATTGGGAAGATCGATCTGACAGCAGCAAATTTGCTGCCATCAGTGAAGACTAGCCCCAGAAATTGCCATCCTGCTTCAGACCAGTGGTCTGTCTAGCCCAGTGTCTTCTTTTCAGTGACTTCCAGGACTCCTTGTTTGTTTTGTTTTCAACAGTGGCTAGTAACAGCTTAACAGTCAGAAAAATACTTCAATATTTAAAGGAGAAATGTTTATGTAAAATAGTGACTACTTTTTAAAGATTGTAAGCTATCTATGAGCTATATATTAAGGGTAACCTGTGTTTCCTTTACATTTGCTGAATATATTCTTTCATTTCATTTTAGTAGCACTGCTCAGATAATAGGCATTATAAAATGGGAGGGCGTTGAAATGAAGCCCTAAACTAGGTGTGGAAGGAGTTAACACTCTCTTGAAGAGGGTTCTGATGCTTCCAACATTTAAAAAACAATTTTTTAGCAAGATATCTGACTGCATCACTTGGCTTAAAAATGTTAATTGTAATTAAAAACTTTAAAAAATATATATTTAACAGTTTATCCCTGGAGAGAAATGCCTCTGGTCTTCTGAATTCTCAGACTGTGAGGGTGAACAAAATGAATGTAGTTTTCATTTAAATGCTGGCATAGACTACTGAGTCATGTATTGTTTATGCATTATTTTTACAGAAGAGCTATTTCTCTCTTTAAAAAAGTAATGGCTATGACATGAAGCCTAGGCATGCAAAGAAATTGTCAGACAAATTACTGTAACTCTAGAGTAAGAAGCTCTGTCTAGTGTTGGAGAATAAAAGTAATTTTGCTCAATGATTGACAATACCAGTAATTAGTAAAAAAAAAAAAACAAAAAAAACAAAAAAACCCACAACAACACACCATCGGTAAAATGTTAGATCAACACCCATCACCTGGCCCTCACTTGTCCAGTCCTGTTCCTCTGGAACACTGTCATCTCCAATAGGGAGTTCACATACATCCTCTTTGTGAGTCATCTACTCACACATTACTTCCTCATGGAAAGATCCTGTGACATGAATTAGTCCACTAACATATATAACATTGTTATCTGGGGAATCAAAATCAATTTGTTAACCCGGTCTAGTGCCAATCTACTATGAATATCTTATTTCTCTGTAATTAAGAGATGTAACCCTTCACAGGTGGGATCTATCCCTTAGCACGGGATAACATCTGTACCTGGGGATGTCTACCCTTACCAGGGGTAAATTACCCTTACCAGGTGGCCAGATTATCTTGGTGTGACCCTCACCAACTCTTCCCCAAAATGGGCAGCATGGTTTGCCCTCTATAATTTGCCTGGTGATCTACACCAGTTATTGACTATTAGCAAAAGAAATTGGTGGTGGGACTTGCCATCCAGAGGCTTTAATCAAAGAGCGACCCTTGCCAGCTTAAAGCTGAGTGCTAATGGGAAGGTGGAAAAGAGTTCAGTTCTTGAAAAATGTCCCTTATGACTTGGCCCACAAAATCTCTTCCTCTCCAATTACTCAGTCCACGTCAACCCTCGGGTACCTCAAGGGAGGGGACATAATCCTTCCCAACCATCCAGACCTGACAATTGGATAGAGTTTAGAGATGCATAAGTGGCTTAAGAAAGTCCAATTCATACTGTCAAATATCTTCAGAGCCAATCTGTAGCTACACAGTAACTACTGAGTGACATCCACTTCATCAGTTTGAGAACCAGACTGAGAACCAAGTATCTGTGGACACTTGCTAGATTGAGGCTACTACTTCACAGCTACTCCAGCTTTCCCATAAGTAAATTTTAAACCTTCCCTAGCAGCTCTTTTGCATTACGTGATGTCATTACAATAGATCAGGTGTGGCCAAACTGTAGCTCGGGAGCCACATGAGGCTCTTGAATGAAAAAGTGTGGCTCCTGGAAACAAAATCAGCAAATCAATTTAGGAAAGCATCCCCAGCCTAGGAGTTTTAAATCTCCCACCCTGAGCATGCCCGGGGGATCCAGTGTCAGGGCCTGGGGATTTGGGAGGGGATTGGGATGGTGGAGAGAAGCAGTGGCATGGTCAGGATGGTGACAGAAATGGCAGCATGGTTGGGGACGGCGTGGAGAAGTGCGGCAAGCTTGGGATTTTAAAAAACTCGCCACTAGCCTGCATTCTTCTACATCAAGCGACAGTTAAGTTTTTACTGTATAGGCCTAGTTTTCATGGTAACCATAAGTAATTATTAGAATCTGACATTAGTAGGATCAATATTTGTCCCTTTTTGTGATAAAATTTAAGTGTGCAATGAATTTTCAACTTAGTAATTTTGGAGTAGGTAAAAGTATATGGCTATATGCCTCAGTGCAGCTCTTGAAGGTTTAATAATCAACTTGTATGGCTCTTGAGTTCCATAAGTTTGGCCACCCCTGCAATAGATACTAAAGAGCCAGGCAAATTGGCACTAATATGATTACTGAAAACAAGTTAGACTCCTTTCAGGGATGTTTTTCCTTACCAGATACCAGAAACATCTACAGGAGGGAGAAGGAGAGGATTGTTTAGAATAGGGCTATAATTTGAACCAAAAGGCTTCTCTGACTCAACAATGCCAAAGAAGAACCCTTTTGGAAGCCAAGACATTTAACACTGTACACTCATCGTTGTGTTACTTCGATGTCCTGCTCTTTAATCTTCACACTTGAGTAGGCAAGCTTCAGAGGACCAAACGTGGAAATAGTTGTACATGCTGACAAGGAAAGCACGGGGGGAGCAGCCAACAAACAAAGAAACCCACAGCAACCTGCCCTTTACCTTTACAAGCATGATAAAACAAACCTAAAGTTGTTTGGAAATAAAAAAATAATAATAAAAGCCACAAAAACAGAACAAAACAAACAAAACCTCACTTGCCTCCAACGGAATCTCTGCATGAGAAAATAGCTTTGTTTAAAAGACATCAAGTTTTCAAACTCTCTGTGACATAGGAAAGACAGTTACTTAAAAAAATAAAAACATGATAAAAAATATAAACACGATTCAAAGTGACCATTAGTAATGGTAAATATCTGTGGATCCTATTGTTTGTCTTTTCCATTAAAATATCATGTTACACTTTTAAAATAAAGGTAAAATTTTCAATGATGGTAAAGTGACTTAGAAAGCTAAAGCCCTGTCTATATGGGAAAAGCTTTTTTCGTGTAAAATAGCTGTAAATTTAAATAGATACCATTATACAAGTATATTCTGGCATCAGAGGGGCTTTTTATATATTAATTTAAACCTCTTTCCAAATGACATATGCTTACCAAAAACAGAGATCCTTTATACCTGAATAAGAATGTCCACACAAGCAATTACTCTGAAGTAACGATCCTTAGACAGATGTATCTATGTAATTCTGTAAATCTTTCACATATACATAGATAAATCCTATTGACAAAACTGAATTAGACACTTAAAAGCCTGCATAGATTGTGAGCAGCTTGTGTGGTGCTTGCTCTGTAAATGGGCTTGTATATAAATACAACTGATAATGTTTCATTGAAAGTCGTTGGGACTTAGAAGTTTTTGAAAAAATTACTCAAAATATTAAAATTAGTCATGGGCTCAAGATGCAAAATCTGGTTTCAGCTTTAGTTTCCCCAAAGCTAAGGGGTATTTGAATTCAGATTTTAGGTTTTACATGTTATATAAATTATAATTGGCATATTATAGAGCAGGTTTAGAGCTTGTTCTCTGCACTGTGTAGCACAATTTTTCTGTGAAAATTCCACTAATAATATTAGGCGGTCAGATTTAATATCCAGATCAACCTCTTAATTCACATATCACATAGTCCCCCTATTTTGGGGGCTGATGGCAGTCAGTGTGAACTGTTTTTAAAACTGCCCTCATATTGGACTTCATTTTACCCAGTTCTCCTTCCTGATCTGAGATAAACATGCAGCTTTGCTCTTTGGCTGTTTGTTTGCATTCACTCATTTTTCTCATCTTTAATCTCCTGCTTTCTCCCATCTCTGTCTTTGTCAGTCTCACCCTGGACAATATGGGCATTGATTCACACATGCATTTGATCTTTACATGGTTTTACATTAATCACCATAAAGACAAGCTTATTATTTACTTTTGGTAATTTGTTCATGATATAGCACGTTATTTTGTGAAAAATGATATTCAGTTCAAATGTCACCTCAAAATATATCTAGATTACCATACACAGTATTCATGGAATTCTAGCTTTTCAGTGGAAGAAAGGAAAAAAAAATACTTTATTTACACTACAACATATTCTAGTCCAAAACCCCCTTTTAGATTCTAGATTCTGACCCTTCAAATTAATTTGGATCTGGGATTTTGGTATGTGCCCATCTTTCTTCTTAGTTCCCATTAGTAAATTAGAGGGCCTTTTCCCTGGTAAATTAATTAAGACCCTGATCTTGAAAAGAGATTGGTCCTTTTGGAAACAATAGTTCTTCCCTTGATATAAAGGTCCACATATGCAGGATCAGGTCCTATGTTACAAAGAACATTTGCATTAATTTGTTTTTCTTTTTTGTTCAGAAAATAACAGGTGCAAAATCTGCAAGCCAGAAAGGCCTTTAGATCATTTACTCTGACCTGTGTAGTACAGACTTTTTTACCCATGTACTGCTGTACTGAGCCCCAAAACTTGTGTTTGCCTGACACACATCTCCCAGAAAACTTTTCAGCTGAAAGCCTTTAAAAATTATTCCCAGATGCACTCTTGATGTTTGTTTTATAATGTCCTATTATCATCCATTTTTGTGCTATTTCACAGGAAGTAACAAAATAATTCAAGGTGCTAAAAGCTTGTTAAATTAATAATGTTCATTTCTAAGCAAGGACTCTTCTACCTTGAAACAACTAATTAGGTGTTTGATACATTGTAAAAGCATTTGTTGCTCACCTAAGAGGTGTAAGGGAAAAATGTAATTACATTATTAACACCCTGATACACTTATGTAAGATGATCTACATTCACTTTTGCAAATTACATATTGTAGGCTCTGTAATATAAATAGTGAATCTCATTATGAGCTGGTGTTTAGTTTACACGTGAATGCTGTGGCCTAGATCTTTAAAAATGGGTGTCTAAAGTTAAGGATACCTGATTTCAGTGAGACCTGCTGGATCATCATTATCAATGGTGCTTTATGTGGCCCCCTTTTCCTCAGTAACTGAGCACCTCACAGGTAACCATGAAATCATCCTTGCAACATCTCTGTGAGTTAGGGTACTGCTCTTATTCCCATTTTATATAGAAAGAATTGTGGCAGAGAAAAACGAATGACTTGCCCAAGGTGACACAGCTGGTGTCTGAATCTACCTCAGTCTTTCAAGTCCTAACTCAGTGTCCTAACCAATGGGTCATCCTTCTCATTTGATCATCAAATCACATTGGCAGGTCCTAAATAAGGATTCGGAGTTTCAAAGCATAATTTAATGCCCCCCCCTGCCATTTTGTGGCTTTATCTTCATGCCCATCACCATACTATCAGGTCACCTCCCAGCTAACCATGAAAACAGGCAGAGTTTACACTGTGGGGCAAAGTCCATGGAAAATGCAGTTTGTCTGCCATAAAATGCATATCTCCCTTTGACTTAATTTGATTTATGACACAGTCTTCACTCTGCTCCATTGACTGGCAGTGCTCTCCCATCAACACAGTGTTACTCCACTTGGAGGGGTGGAGTTACTGCGTTGATGGGAGAACACTTCCAGGATCAGCTGAGCAGGTCTACACTGATCCTTTGGGATCCACACAGAAATTTTAGTTTAGACATGGCCTATGTCTCTAGCAGACTTCATTAAACTCAGCCCTTCTTTATTTTCTCCTGGATTAAATCCTGAGGTCCTGGTTTGGTTATTACCCAGTCCTTACTCAGTCAAGTTTGGAACATTTATTTTTGGTATAGTACATTTCTTATTTTTGTAAGTTAGGAGAATTTGCACTGCTGAATTAAACTAAAGTGGGGGAAGCTCAGAAAAAAACTCTCTTAGATTTTGTAGAACAATATATCCACTAGTCTCAGGCCATTAATCTGAGAGATAAGGCATAAAGGACAACTGTTTGTTGCAAGTGCAAAAAGAACATTTATAAATGCAGGTGTCAGGTTTCTAATACTTTATTTGGTAGACATCTTCAATATGACAGTTAGAAAACACCCCAAATAGGACTTAGACAAACAATGGAATCTGCTCAAATATAATACTATCTGTCTTTCCTGGCATATAAAGAGGGAAGTATTGGTTAGTATACAGCAAGAGAGCCAGGGACTGGAAGAACTTAGGCTGCTATTTTTCAAAGAGCCTAGGAAATTTAGGTACCGAAAACTCATTGAAATTCAATAGAAAATGAGTACACAAAATTGAGGTGTCTTTGAAAGTCCCTGCCATAGTTGCTATCTGCTTAAAAACAAAACAAAACAAAACAAAAAAATAAAAACAAAACAAGGAGTCGTGTGGCCCTAAAAGACTAACAGATTTATTTTTCGCATGAGCTTTTGTGAGAGAAAATCCCACTTCATCAGATGCTTTGAAGATGGGTGAATTTACAGAATGGAATGAAAATAGGATGTCTATCTGAATGTGAGTGAGTGGTTTCTGTAAGTTGATGGATGCTCGCTTGTTCTTCCATGCCTAATTCTGAATGGGTTAAAATGTACTGCCTGAAATATATTTCTGAGGAGCAAAACTATTGTGAATACCCCTATGTCTGTGTCCAGTGGGCCTGATTCTTCATTATTTTGCAGAGGGTAAAATGCTACGCTGTCAGCATTTTCCATTCTGTCACACAATTAGTAGCATTTTACACCCACTTTACATAGACTGCACAAGATGAAACACAGCAGAGATTCTGGCTGCATGGCTGAAGTATCACTTTGGTACAGTTAGGGGAAATAACAGTACTCAAAGGCAATATAAGCTATTCAGTTCCTTGATTGGAGAGCCACAAAACAGAGAAAGAAAAATTAGGTATTTCCTTTGCTTATTACTTTGAGTAGCTTTGCTACAGAAATGCCAAAGTCTGCATATCATTGTTAATGTGCTTTGTATTTGGACATCAGTGCAGGTAGTATTCCACAGAGGAAGAGACACAGACACACACACACACAGATACACACACACCCTACCTTTCCATCATTTTGTTGTTTGAAGGGCCACTTTTGTTACTCATTTATCTTAATAAAAAGTGCCTCTGATAGGCAAGGGCTATACAATGTCTATGACAACCCCATAGCTCACCATATTTCTTCTTATTGTTGTGAATTCCCTCATCCAAAAAATCAATGTAAAAGTTGTTATGGGCTAGAATCCACACTGATGTGAATCCTTTGTTACCTCACCAACTTTAGCAGAAGGCCAGTGAGCCTGAAAATATGACTTATTTTGACAGGATCCATTTCCCAGAAGGGAGTATCTTAGGATGTTCTGGATTCTATGATTTCTGTGGTATGAATAACAGGAATTAGAAATGGAAGAGAGCATGGGTTACAAGGGCATTGGGATTGGTTAAGCACAGCTCTATTCCTTTGCTAAAAGCAAAGGACAAGTTCCCCTCCTCTTGCCATGTTTGGGAAGCAGCATTCCTAGACAGATTCCTTTCCTTCTTGGCTGATGTGGGAGGAAATCCTTTAACCATTAGTAGAGAATCTATGAATCATAGAATCAGAGGGTTGGAAGAGACCTCATGAGGTCACCTAGTCCTACCTCCTGCTAATAGCAGGACCACTCCCACTAAATCATCCCAGCCAGGGTTTTGTCTAACCGCACCTTAAACGTTTCCAAAGATGGAGATTCCACCACCTCCCTAAGTAACCCATTCCAATGCTTCACCACCCTCCTAATGAGAAAACTTCCTAATATCCAACCTCGACCACCCAATCCAACCTCGACCATCATTCCTATGTAGGAATTGCTAGATTACTACCTAGAGTAAATTCACTAGTACTTTGTCTAATCCGTTTTCAAGTTTCTCAAGTAATGGCAGACTCCATTGTTTCCCCAAGAAGACCATTCCACAGTCTTACAGATTTAACCATGATGAAACATTTCCCAAAGAGACAAAGGCACTGTTCTCTTTGCTGTATGTGTTGCAGCCTATAGAATTGCAGCAATACTAAAAACTAATTTGTCATATTTGAAAAAGTTAATTCATATTTTAAATGAAAAGTTTCCTAAACTTGAATCATACTTCTTTTACGTTAGCATTTGGCAGACATTCTAGCAAAAAAAGTTTGGGCAAACCATCTGTAATTAATTTATGAAAAAGATTCCCCCTCCTTTTCCATCTACAGACAGTACACAAACTATGATCATTAACACAAACTTAAATCCAAATTTGTTGTTCAAAATTATTCCCTCAATAAACACGTTATTGATTCTGTCTGTAGCTTGCAGGGCTGGCCAAAAAATAAGAATTCTGTTTTGTGAAAAATTTCGATGTATAGGCATTTGGTCTCATTCGGCATCAGAATGAACCAAGACCTTTCAGAATTTATCATTGAGAAATCATTAGCCCCAGAACAGCTAACAACTCACGGGTCAGGGCAATCACCTATGATGTGGAAGATCCAAATTCATGTCCCTGCTCTGAATCAGGTAAAATAGGGATTTGACCTTAGTCTCTTAAGGGCCCTATTCTATAGAGACACTGACTTGATAGCCTACTGATGCTTAGGAAATCAGTGTTGGCAGAGCCTTAAATGGTAGAACAGAACATTACATCCTCACTGACAAAATTGGCACATGGGAGTGATATGGATCACTTGGTAATCTAGGCAAAACCAAATAATGTAAATTTTAATATGGCTGTGGCACCCCAAGCTTGCTTTTGGTTTTGTATCCTTGAGGGGGAGACCTGGCCTTCACTCTGGGCTGGCTCGCCCTGCCCAAGGGGTGAGGAACAGCAGCCCAGGGACAGAGCGGGCAAGCCTGGGGGCTGGGCTCTGCTCTCCCGCCACTCCCCTGGGCCATCTGTTCCACCTTAGGGGTGGGGAGGACCAGCCCAGAGGTGGGGCAAGGGAGTAGAGTCCACCGCATGGGATGGCCTGCTCTGCCCCTGTGGTTGGAGTGGCTGGCTCATGAGAGGGGTGCGGTCTGGCTTCGGGGCCAGCCTGTGTTGCGACCTCTAAGCTGCAGCAGCCCCAGCCAGTGCTTCTTTGGCTCACGTCTAGAGTCGGCCCTGCAAAGATTGTAGCTATACTTTCAGGATGGTGGAACCTATCATGGGAGGTAGGTTGTCTGAAAAAGGATTGGGGGTCGTGATGGACAGCCAGCTGAACTGGAGCCCAGTGTGTTGCTGTGGCCAAAAGAGCTAATACAGTTTTGGGATGCATAAACCGGAACCTGGAATAGGAGCAGAGACATTATTTTATCTCTGTATTCATCACTTGTGAGACTGCTGCTGCAATCGTGTGTCCAGTGCCAGTGCCAACAGTTGTAAGAAGGTTGTTGATAAATTGGAGAGGCTTCTTTAAAACAAAAACATAAGAATCATATACGCATGAGAAAGTCTGTCTCACAGTGATAGACTCAAAGATCTCAGTTTATGTAGCATAACAACAAAGGTTAAGGGTGACTTGATCACAGCCTGTAAATATCTACTTGAGGAACAAGTACTTAATAAGAAGCTCGTTGGTCTATCAGAGACAAGTCCAACAGAATTCAATGGCTGGAAGCTGAAGCTAGAGAAATGCCGATTGTAAATAAGGCTTAAATTTTTGACTGTGGGTAATGAACCACTGGAACACTTTACCAAGGGTAATGGTAGATTCTCCTTCAATGGCCATTTTTTAAATGGAGATTGAACATTTTTCAAAAAGATATACTTTAGGAATTATTGTGGAGATTCTGGGTCATAGAGTTGGTCAGTGTAGATTTTTGCAGTGGTTCCTTTTGGCCATGAATCTGTAAAGGTGAGATTTGAGGGAGGTCAAATACCAAATCTAAACTTGTTAAACCTTCTCAGAGTCAGAAGACTCTATCCCTCTGTTTCAATGGTGTACCGAAGGTCTCTGGCACCCAAGGACCAAGCCTACATTTGCATCCCCTGTGTACAGGGTGGGCACCTTAGCACCTCCTGTGCCCCCTACTCCCAAGATGGACCAGGCCAGATAGCATTCCCCCTCCACACACTTACCTGCTGCTCCAGGCCCACAGTCTGGTACCTCCCAGTATCCTTATCAGATGGGACTCAACATAATCTTGGCCTTGCTAAAGTGGAGGCTGAACCCCTAGAGAGGGCACCATGATGAGGTCCTGGCTGGGGGAGGGGCACAGTTTTAGGGGACTCTTGGTGGATGTGAGAAGTCAGGAGGATGCTGACCTGAGCCTCACACTGAGAAGTGTTCACTGCTCCGGCTAAGGAGAGATTGGGGAGCAGGTGTGCTCAGGATGATATAAAAGAGGACTGGGGGAGTTGGAAGAATGGAGGCTGCACTGCTGTTCTCTCTCTTCCCTACAAGTCGTAGCAGAGAAGCTTTTGGGGGGTTGCTTGCAGCCCCCACCAGAGTAGGTTCCATCCAGCCCTTAGCCTGTCCCCACCTTCATCCTCAAGAGCCCCCTTCCTTACTTAGCATATTGCAACTACTTAGGAGAAACCACCATCTCGGCCAGGTAGGGCAGGGAATTTGAAAACCCTGGATGCACCTGGGCTGGGGTCCCCACCTGTAGCCCTAGGAGGCTGATGGAGGAATAGTTGCAGCCCCCAGACCTGCTTTCCCCAACTCCTTTAGGGCTGAAGGCAGCTTTTCAGTCTAACCTATGTGGTGAGAAACCTGGGGAGGGGGCAGCTCCCTCCCAGGCAGTCTGTTCCTGTGACTCCAGCTCATCTCTTCCCTCCAACCATATTCTGCTCAGCTGGGAGTGGTTGTCAGGCACCAGGGAGCAACAGAGCAGGTGTTGGTGAGTGCCACCCTTGTGTCCCTTCCCAGGTATGGGGCATGGCCCCCTGCCACCTCTTCCCTTGGTCCACCACTGCTCTGCTTAACACATATGACTCTACTGTAACTTTTAAGCCACAGATGAACATAGCAAAGTTTGGGGGAGCACAGTCCCAGGTGCATCCCCCAGAGGGATTGGACCAGAAATATTTCCACTGCCTCTGAGAAAGCAGGATGTCTATGGACAGTCATGGCCACAGCAATTCCTTTCACTTGGTTTAACATACTGTCTTGACGCTTACTTCTGTCTACTGATCAGTAGGGAAGAAGATAGGGCTATGGCTTCATCCTAACTCATTTAGGAAGTCCAGTACCACCAACAGACCGACCCTTAGTGATTGTGTGATTAGAGACCAAGATCAGTAACATGGCTGGAATCTGAGAAGTGTGAAGGAAGGAAGATTCCTTGTATTCTCTATCCCAACTCTGGGTACTTGCACAGGACCAGTCATAGCCTTATCTTAAAGGACTGAAGCTAAAACCCTTATTTGCTTCATAAACAGATAATGCTCCCAGATACTTTTGGCAATATTTTGCCCTTGATCTGTGTGCTCCACTGCTTTTGACAGCTATGAGAACTTGGTACGTGAATCAGAAGGTGGTTAGCTTCCTAGTCTATGAGAACACCACCTCTTAATCATTTCTGCAGTACTTTTGCTGAAATGCTCAAAGAACTAAATGGTGCTCAGTGCAAACTTTACCAATCTGCTTTCTTTTCAAAGCTTCATAATGGGGACAGAACCAATCAAATGAATATACTTCGTCTGTGTGATCTTTTTGTATTAGCTACAGTAACTGACACTACTGAACAGAGCCCTGTTAGTTAGGTGTTGGTGTACTTTTATCCCCATTATCATCAGTAAGATACATCTGTTAGCAATGCTCACAAAACTTGATTTGTGGAACAATCAGAATCTGTTTTTTTGTCATTAGCCAATGTTTATGATCCAGCATGCATCTCACTGTCAAGATCACAGATGTCTGTTTATTGAAAAGTTATTTGTTTCCCCATCAGTTTCAATTTCCTACTGTACCATGACAGGGAAGGAACCAGAAGATTGTGTTACTCACAATGTGCTTATAATAGAATCTCTCTGTGGTTCCTATAGTCCTTAGCAGCATTTCTTTTGGACCCCATAGCATGAGTTAATTGGTTACATAATGCTTTGGGCACCAAACTAATCTCTCTAGACACATAAGGTTAAAGTCAGAGTTAAAGGATTTAGGAATACTTTTCTAGGTTGCCAAATATTCAATAAGTATTGCTTGGCTCGTTAATTTTAAATTTCTTTTTACATTTAAAACTTCAAATTTTATTTTAAAGTTCTTTTTTGTGCTAATGTTTTTACTTAGGGAACGGGCACAGAATACAACACAGTCTGATGCACTTCAGCTTACAGTGGGGAATCTGAAACCAGAGGAGACCTACATGTTTCGAATTGTGGCATACAATGAATGGGGACCAGGAGAGAGCTCACAGTCCATCAAGGTTGCTACACAGCCTGAACGTAAGTATGAGGCATAATGGTGTTTTGCACCTAGAAAGGGCTAGTAATGATCTATTTCTGCGGCCTCTCTGCATCTCGCATGCATCACTACTGTAATGTTAACAAATAATTCTTCATTGTTAATAGCACAAGGAGAGTCATTATAATCTTCTTTCTATTTTCAATGAAATATATGTTTAGTGTATTTTCAGAATATTTCTCTGTCTCTCTCTCTCTCTCTCTCTCACACACACACACACACACACGTAAACAACGAGAGTCATATGGCACTTTAAAGACTAAAAGATGTTTTTTGGGCATAAGATTTTGTGGGCTCCAACCTGCTTCGTCAGATGCTTACTTTCTCATTCTTAGTATACTGGACTAAATACTAGACTTATTGAAGGGCATGGAAAATTTTCCAGTGGCTCTAGCTGTTCTATATATTTATGATTAACTTGAAATATTTTATATTAATCTATATTTAGTTGGAAATATTTGTATTAGTCTTCAGTACATTTTGGAGCTTCCTCACAGGCTCTTTGCCCTCTATTCTTTATTCACTTCAGTTGTAATTATTTGCACATATGCATGGGGAAAGGTGAACTTTCTTTAGTTCAAACAGTTGTAAAATATAACTCTGGGTTGCCATGTGTCCCATTTAGCCAATCAGTGGACAAGGAAAAGGGTTATCTAACTTTCCACAACAGCACAAATTGTCCAGTTAACTTTCTTGTTGGTAACCTCCTTTAGATTTACAAACAAGGTGTGCTGTGGCACTTTTAAAGGCTAACAGTTTTAAAAACTAATACAGCTACCTCCCTGGAACTCCTTTAGTTTCTATCTGATCCTGCTTCAGTAGAAAGGGTTAAACTGGTTTTCCTGATTCATTGTTGCAAGTAACTTTTTGCCCCTTTAAGTGAAGGAGATAGGAGTGACTCTGTAGGTCTGTGGTGTGGAAAGAATGAGGCCATGGAGACAAGTCCTTTGAGATACCAAGTCTATGGGACTGATGTAGGCTGGAGTTTCTATTGTTTAATTTTGTGTTCCTTTTGTGAATAAAAGTAAATCTAGAAAAGGATTACCTTCAGACCAGCTACGTGTGTGGAATGTCTTTGGACCATTGGGAAACCATATACACACACTGTGGAAATGTTAATCATAAGAGAAAACTAAAACACTGTCATTTGTGATCATTACACAAAAACAGAAAACCACCATCCCACCATCACAGAAATAGGACAATTACATTCTGCCTCCCTAAGTTCTCTTGTAATGCAGACTTTTTTGAGCAAAACAGTGTATATTTCCCGCCAGGAAATGCAGCTTTCTAGTGCTGCTTTGTCTTGTTATTCAACTGCTGTGGTCTACCAGACATGACTACCTTTCAGTTGTGAGTGAGGAGAAATCAGGTTGTAAATCCCTTTATAAATATAAAGAGTAATTTGAGATTCTTAGATGCAAGGTGCCAGGTAAATGTTAGCAATTATCATGTTATTTACACATAACACAAGAACTAGGGGTCACCTAATGATATTAAGGACCATTGGTTCTTACATTGTTAGGTCATTATGTTAATTTAACCATTAAAATATAAACTTTACAATATACACATTTACTTGAATGTAAATGTATGTTTCATTTATTAAATTTACATTACATTTATTATCAAGAAAATATTTTCATACGAGGACTTTGCATAAACGTACACCACCACTCCCTAAGGTTACTTTTAGTTTAAGTGAAGCTCAAGTGACAAAGGAACTCTTAAAGTATTTAATAAAATTACTCTCCTCTATAGTAACTTGAAGGTTGTTCGAAACTTTCAGAATTTGATAAGCAAGAAAAATATTTTTTCACATCATTATTTATTTTTCACCTTGACAAAATGATCTTATCATTTTGAAACAACTGTCTACTATGCTGGAGTTTAGTCAGTCTCTCTTCTGCTGTTTCCTAGAACATGATGTTGCTGTTATACAATAAATAATACAGCTGCCCTACAAATTGAATTTCAAGATTTCTGTGTTATTTGAAAATATCAGAAGTATTATGAAACCCAGCTTCGTTAAGACATAAAAACCTATGGAAAAGGGCAGCTGAAATGCATGCCTGTCAATGACTATTTCTAAAAGTGCATACATTTGCTCAGTAATCAGTTTAAGAGCTCAACAAGCACAAGTTCCAGCTTTTGAAATAATCATCCAAAATATAAGGGATGGATTTATCTGAGGGTCTTTGTTTCCAGATTAAATCTTCCTTTCAACTAAATTCCAACCCCTTTTCCTCTGTTTTTTATGGTATATAATTTCACCACTGTATTATCAGTCAGGATTTAAATCTGTGGCTGCCTAAGTCTTGTCTAATCTTTTCATACCACATGTGGAGATTTTGTGAGTTATTATTTTGACTCTTCAAGATGCTGTTACAGCACCGGCTAGCAGAGAGTACAGAAACGGGTTTATTTCTAGCTTGGGTGTTTGAGCTTCTCTTTTGGAAATATTTTGAAGGTAGTCTCCACATAGGGGCCCCAACTCTACTATCCTCACCACTTTTAGGTATTTAGGCATGCTTTTTAATAACCCTGTCTCACTCTAATGTGTGTGTTGGAAGTGGTTGGCAAAAGAGCAGATTAATATGAAGACATGTCAACATATACTTGTACAATTTGATTTGATGTATTGTTTAGCTATCATGTAATTTGCAGCCTGTAAACATTCCCTTTGATCTCTGCATGCTAATGGAATCCTTTTAATTTGCACTTATATTTAACCTTCTGTCCAAGAATCTTAAAGAGCTTGATAAAGAATAATTAATTAACCCTTACCACATCCCCCTGATGTAGGGAAGTATTATTTATACATGCTAAACTGAAGCATAGGAGCCCATCTGTGTAACCGTATGTCTTCTCCCAACTGCATGGTGCAGAAGGGAGCAAATCCACCAGAAAGCCAGTAATCCCCATAGGGAGTCAAAATGGCTATGTATGCTCCTCTCTCCTGAGCTTAGCCACTTTGCCCCTCCACAAAATAGCAGTGCAGTCACTCAACAATGGAAAAGTGGGTGAGCTGAAGGTTTGGAAGGAAAGGCTCCAGCGTATGGCATACTCTTCCAGAAACCTAACAAACCTCAGACTGCCCCTTGTGATACAATTTACTCTGCTTAATACTGGGCTGATCCAGCCTCTCCACCTCCATGGAGGTCCCTCTAGCAACCAAATCAAAGCAGTGTTGCTGCTGTGAGCACTTTTGTTAGAAGGGCCTTGCATCTATAAAATGAAAGATGAGTATCCTTTCAGAGAGGTATGACATAACTAGACCTGGCTTTGCAGTTCAACTGTTATCAAAAAATAGCATAATATTTACTTCTGATAATCTGCTATTTCAGATTCTTCTTTCCGGTTTAAAGAAACATAAGTGGGTGCAGTGAGAAGTGAAAGAGTAGACTAGTGGTTATAATCAGTCATTTTCAACTTATGTTTGAGAGTGATAAAGACCTACAGATCAAAGTTTTTAAAGTTGGAGCAGAAGATTGCTATTATCTTTGTACATATATCTTCTAATTAGACATAAGATAAATGTAATCAAAGGAAGTAGCTGTGTGGTCACTATCAGCAGGACTGGAAACTAGTTTTTCTTGAAGATGAATGACTGTTGTTAATTCTATCTCTTTGACATAATCATGTCAATATTGACATCCATCAGTCTCAGTACTAAGGGGTTTCCATGATGTAACCCTTTTCTGTTAGAATTTATTGCATTCCTAGTTATTGGAGGATGGAAAAATGAGACATTTTCATTATTGGAGAGGTCCTTTACTTCTGGAAGAGTGTGTCACATGGATGACCATAATGTATTGCAAGAATACATTCTCCTTTCTCAGCTCTGCATTTTATGAGTGAGAAAAGATAATGTAATTTGGAAGAAGGGCTGTCATTTGTTTAATGTCATATTACCCATCAGCAGCACAGGTGTAAGGAGCTTTCCTGTTTCTATTGGTTGTGGACCTGACCTGATGAGGTATTAAATCTCCTCTGCAAGTACTTTCTTTTGTCAACAAAGGCAAAGAAAGTTGGAAGTCCTCAATGCTTTCAGGATCAGAACCTTCAGGCTCAAACCTGACTAAAAAACTTCAGGTCTGGCCCCTTGATAAAAACCATTCTTCCCTAATAAATCAATAGGAAAGTCATAAACAGGAGGCGCTAACCCACTGGCTTGCAATCCATCATCAAAATCTGCATTTGCAGTATCAAAGATGAACTGCCGCTATATTTATGATTACTGGAAAAAATCATTTGAAAACAGTTGCAATAATTTATTTCAACACTTACAGGGTCTGTTCCACACAAGGTAGGAGCAAATTTCTATTAATTTATTAAAAATGTGTTTTGGAGAAATGAAAGCACACAAAAAGAGGCTTGAAATGTTTGATTCTCTGTTCTGGCCTTTTTCTAATATGAAAAATAATCAAATGAATAACAATAGTATGACAGGACATACTGCAGTCATCAAGGCCATTCTAAATCCCTCTTTACCCCGTGTTAGAAACAATATGTGTGGGCAAAATCTTTCAGATTTTTCCTGAAGGCCAAGGGAAAGCCAGTTTCTCATTTACGTGGGTATTTAATCTGTAGCTTGATTTTCTTCAGGCAAGCAGCCACCTGTTGAACTGAGCCAAATGTGTGGTCATAGATTCATAACAATACAGAACTGGCCTGATTATTAAGAGAATATTTCAGAGCATACATGTTGTTATACATACATATGATCAACAGGAGACAAATACAAAGGCCAGATTTCTCAGAATTGGCTGCCTACATTAGGAACCTCAGTCCAACTTCAGATCTTTAAATGAACATCCTGATTTTTCAGAGCAGCTGACCCTCTGCATTGCTGATGAGATTTGTTGGTTCACTGCACTTCTGAGATTCAGGCTACTTAGGTCCTAATCTTGCCTCATCATTCTGAATATACTGCTGTACCAAACTGTCCCCTCCTACGACTGGCTGTATCTACGCTACAGGGCTTGGTTAAGCTGGCTTAATAAAGTTTACTTTAAACTGGATTAAAGTAGACCTTATTAAGTCACCTTAGAGCATCCAAACTCAAAATGCCAAGAGACTGCCCATGTCCACACTGGCAGCTGCTATGTTGCTTTAGGAGTGGTACATTGTGGGTACCTGGCCCACAGTGCACCACAGCAGAGGTCCCCCTATCTCCTGGCCACTCCTTTACCACAGAAAGTGAGGGACCACACCACCCTCCATGCCAGCTGTGGTGACAGGAAGCCCAGGGAGCCTGAAGTAGCAAAGCAATGTGCTAGCACAGCACTCCACCACCTCCCTGCATTGCCCAGACTCCTCTGGCAATGGGCCAGGTGCGGTAGGGCAAGTGCCAGCACACAGGCAGGAGCAGAAGTTGTTAAAACTCAAACACTGGGAGAGAGCACATAGAGGAAGGTGAAGTCAAATCATCTGCTATAATGAGAAAAAAATCCATAGTCATGATTTAATCCTGCTTTCACACAGTCTAATCTGAAAGAAATTGCAGCTTTCTTGCTTTCTTTCTTTCTTTTTCTTTCTTTCTTTCTTTCTTTCTTTCTTTCTTATGTGCTGTTTCCCAGTGTTTGAATCTTAACTGCTTTGATTTGCTGTTGCATTGTGACTTGATCCTCTTATATTCCCCTGCATTTATTTCCTACCATTCTGTAAATTCCCCCCATAGAATCATAGGTTTGGAAGGCACCTCATGAGGTCAGCTAGTCCAACCCCCTGTGAAAAAGCAGGACCACTCCCACTAAATCATCCCAGCCAGGGTTTTGTCTAACAGAGCCTTAAATATCTCCAAAGATGGCGATTCCACTACCTCCCTAGGTAACTCATTCCAATGCTTCACCACCCTTGCAGTAAGAATGTTTTTCCTAATATCCAGCCTCAACATCACCAACTGTAACTTGAAAGCATTGCTCCTTGTTCTGTCCTCTGTTACTACTGAGAACAGCCAAGCTCCCTCCTGTTTGGAGCACCCTTCAAGTAGTTGACGGTTGCTATCAAATCCCCCCTCAGTCTTCTCTTCTGCAGGCTAAATAAGCCTAGTTCCTTCAGTCTTTCTTCATAGGGCTTGTGCTCCATCCCTTTGATCATTTTGGTTGCCCTCCTCTGGACTCTCTCTAATTTGTCCACATCCTTTTTGTAGTGGGGAGCCCAAAACTGGACACAGTATTCCAGATGCGGCCTTACCAGTGCCAAATTGAGGGGAATGATCACATCCCTTGATCTGCTGGCAACACTTCTTCTGATGCAGCCCAGTATGCCATTGGCCTTTTTGACAGCAAGAGCACACTGCTGACTCATATCCAGCTTCCCATCCTCCATGACCCCCAGGTCCTTTTCTACAGTGCTGCTATTTAGCTGATCACTCCCCAGCCTGTAGCAGTGCATGGGGTTCTTCTGTCCCAGTTGCAGGACTTTCCACTTGTCCTTGATGAACCTCATGAGATTTCTATTGGCCCACTGCTCCAATTTGTCAAGGTCTCTCTGAATCCTGTCCCTGCCCTCCAGCATGTCCATTGTTCCCCCCAGCTTGATGTCATCTGCAAACTTACAGAGCGTGCAATCTATCCCATCATCCAGATCATTAATGAAAATGTCGAACAGAACTGTCCCCAGGACCGACCCCTGAGGCACACCACTCATTACTGGTTGCCAACTAGACATGGAGCCATTGATTCCTACTCACTAAAACTGTTGATGTAGCCAGTTTTCTATCCACCTTACAGTCCATGCATCTAACCCATACTTCCTTAACTTGCTGATGAGAATGCTGTGGGAAATGGAATCAAAAGCCTTGCTGAAGTTGAGGTATATCACATCAATGTCTCTTCCTACATCCACAAATCCAGTCATCTCATCATAGAAGGCAATGAGGTTGGTCAGGCATGATTTACCCTTGGTGAACCCATGCTAACTGTTTCTGATCACAAGTGGTTCAGGATGGATTTTTTGAGAACTTGCTCCATGATTTTTCCAGGGATTGAGGTGAGGCTGACAGGTCTGTAATTCCCTGGATTCTCCTTTTTGCCTTTCTTGAAGATGGGTACTATATTTCCTTTTTTCCAGTCCTCCGGCACCTCCCCTGTTCACTATGAGTTTTCAAAGATAGTGGCTAGCAGTTCTGCAGTCTCATTGGCCAGCTCCCTCAGATGCCATTCGTCCAGCCCCATAGACTTGTGCACATCCGACTTCTTTAAGTAGTCCCTAACCTGACCTTCCATCACCAAGGGTCTCTCTTCCTCTCTCCAATCTGCTGTACCCAGTGTAGCTGTCTGGGAGCTGGCCCTCCCTGTGAGCACTTCAGCCTTTCCTCATCATGCTCCAGAAGGATATGTGCCCCATTCAGCAACAGAACTACACCATCCCTGATCCTCTTCTTGTTGTTGACATACTTGTAGAACCCCTTCCTCTTATCCTTCACATCCCTTGCTAGCTGCAACTCCAATTGCCCATCTTCAAACTATCTAAAGTGAGATTTTTTCCCATCAAAGCTCATCCAATAAATAAATTTGTTAGTCTTAAACACTGCCTCCAGACTCTTTGTTTGTTTTACAACAATAGCGGGGGGGTCCACCTGAGAAGGGGAGACACACAGGTTTGGTCTTAGCTGGGGAGAGACAGTAAGGGTTGTACTGAGAAGTGCAAGGGGAGAGACAGGCAGGGTCAGGCTGAGAAGGGCAAGGGGGGAGAAACATGGGTTTGGGCAGAGAAGGGGAGAGACAGGCAGGGTTGAGCTGAGACGGGTGAAATGCGGGGTTGGGCTGAGAATGAGAGAGATGTGGGGTTGGGCTGGAGAAGGGGGAAGGACGGTGGATCGGGTTGGGCTGGAGAAGGGGGACACGTGGTGTCGGGCATAGAAGGGGGAGAGATGCGGGGTCAGGGTGAGAATGGGAGATGCATGGCATGTCTAAGAAGGGTGAAAGATGCTGGATCAAGTTGGGCTGGAGAAGGGGGACACATGCAGTGTTGGGCAGAGAAGGGGGAGAGATGTGGGGTTTGGCTGAGAAGGAGAAAGACTCCAGATCAGGTCGAGGGAAGGTGACCTGGGCTGTAGTCCTAGGAAGCAGGGCTCTGGGGCTGGGGCTAAGACATGGGGAGTTTAGATGCTTTATACACAACTGAGAATTTTTCCAACTATGTTGTTCCTTCTAGCCAGCTCCCATCCCCATATTTCAAATTGGTAGGCGCCCAATTAAGTTGACTTAAGACTCTCAGGCCACATTGGCTTAAGTCAAATTAGTCAAGTCGACTTTACTAAGTTGACTTTACAAGTGAGAGTTATTAAGTTGACTTAAGCAAATGCGTAAGTCAACTTAATAGCTTCTCAGTGTGGCCAGGGCTTTGTTTAAGTTGACTTAAACTCACAGTGTAGACATACCCTCTGTTAGTTCTGGATTTGTGTGTAGTAGCTTGTCGTGTAAGAATGAAGTAGTCTGATGCTGGAAGATTGGCATCCATAAGGGACAGAATTAAGGTTCTGGAGTGTAGTCTCTGGTATATAATGATCATGGTAGAATAAATCTGAACAGTGTGTGGCTGCCAGCAGAAGATTTTAGGGGGGAGAGGGGGATTTCAAAAGACCATAAGTTATTTAGAAGCCTATGTCCCAGTGAAAATCAATGTGATTTCAGCTCCTAAATCATGTACATGCTTTTGGAAAAAATAGGTACAAAGTTCTGTTGAGTTTGATTGAAGTAAATGGGAGGTAGGCCCCACGGCTGCTTAGTGCTTTTGTAAATCTCAGTAGCTGTCCATCTGCATCTTTAGATAGTTTTGTAAATCTTGTGCTTTTGAAAATATCTTTTTATGTCTAAACAAGCCAGAAGTTCTGGGGCACTAACAAATTTCTTCAAAGCATCTGATGAAGTGGGATTTTCTCCCATGAAAGCTCATACAATAAATAAATTTCTTAGTCTTTAAGTGGTACAGGACTTCCTTGTTTTGCTGAACTAGGCTAAAACAGTCAGCCCTTTGGAACCCGTGCCCATTGCAGAGAAGATTTTGTCAGTGCAACTAAACAAATAGTGATTAAAACAACTATATATTTTTTAAAAATGTTGATCAGATATACTCTTTTCTTTCTTAAATTTTATATAGAGGGGCAATATATTTTTAAACAGTTGTTAAAAAAAATCAGATTAACACAGACAAATTTTAGCCACAGCCCAGTTTTTAAACACTTCCTACTAAAATGTCTCTAACCAAACTTCTTAGGAAATTTAAAGACCATGAAAAATAACACTATGAAATTTCACACAGAAAGGTCTGGTGCTGGGAATAACAGGAATATATACCTTGCTTTAAGTCCATTTCAGAACTCAGCTTCAACCATGAAGCCACAAATAGCCCCACTGTGAGATCTCTCTCTGTGTCTGTACATGAGAGAGAAATGAATAGGCAAGTTAAAGAACAGAGCAGTATGAGTGTGTAACACAGACACCTTCCTTTGACCTTGCTGTGATAGGCTATCAACACTCTCCTGGTGGTGTTTCTGGGGAATTGTTTAAGTGGTGTCCCCATCTGCGGCCCGTGAGGCTTCCCCTGTATCTTGTCAATTTTCAAAGGGGCAGATGTGTTAGTCTAGCCCAGCAAAAAAATCAAGGAGTCGTGTGGCACTTAAAGACTAACAGATTTATTTTTCTCATGAACTTTCGTGGGAGAAAATCCCACCTCATCAGATGCTTCAAAGATGTGCAAACTTACCTTGTATCTGCCACTCTCCTGTCTGTGACTGCCACTACTCTGCTGGCAGACTGTGGGAGGAACCCAGGCTCACCCACTTCTCTAGGCTCTGGGCCACAGGGACCCTATATTAAGGGACCTCTGCATTGCCTCTGCCCTTTGCTCTTCAGTAAGGTCCTTGGGCCACTTCCCTGCAGCCATAGTACCTTGTCCACATCAGGGCCATGGCTCCCACAGAGTCCCAGCAATCAATGACCACCATGTGCTGGATTCTGAGACTTTCAGTCAACTGGGCAGCCAGCTTTTCCTGCTTGAGCTCCCAGTATGGTCTTCCTTACTCTAGCTTTCTTACTTTCTTTAATGTGCGGCATCTGGGCACTTATTGGCTTTCCTGCTGCTCATGCCCATTGGCTGTTCCCGCAGGGCTCTTTTAACCCTATCCTGACTAATGCAGGACAACTGCCGTATCATTCCTGCAGATTTAGTTTTCTTTTACAGGAAAAAAATAAAGGTCAGACTCATCCTTACACAGATACTGGTGGAGGGACTGTACCTCTCCTAGTCTGTGCTGGTCTGGATCACACAGGAAGTCTGAATTGTTCAGCACTCTAGTACCACAGTTATTTCTCATTCAAACATTTCAGGTATCAATGCTCAGAATTCCTAGCTCACATTTTCAACATAAGCATAATGACATCATTTTTCCAGCCAACAAAACAGTGCCAGCCTGGGTTTCAGAAAGTGTCAGTCTAATGTGTCTATGGATTGGTCCTTGAATTTTTAACCACTAACCTTAGAAAATGTTACCAGAGAGTGCAAACTGACGTGTTATCCCATGTAGGTAGGCAATGTGTCAATGGACTCGTGGTTTTTACATCTCCATTTGTCATTTTTATGACATGGAGCATCTGTCTGCTATTTAGGACATGTATTTTGTAATCTTTTAATGCTTTTGATGAAGGGCAAAATTTTACAGCCTCCCAGTTCTTCAGGATATCTTTTTGGGAGAGGCAAAACTTGGCTCCTTACTGAAGGGAATACGGCATTTTCCTGGGGTGAATATGTTTATATACTCCGACTCAGACATTAACACCAGAAGGAACCATCATCATTATTGGAAAAAAATCTTCCAAAACCAACTGCTGCTGCTTTTGTGGCTGCATGCCAAGTAGATAAGCATTAGGCTGTTTTACAGCACATCAAAGCAGAACACGTAACAGTGAGACTGTTAACAGATTGTTGTCTTATCATCTCTATGTACTTACGGCATTGCTGAAACTACTGGCATGGGATGTTTTAGGACAGATATGAGATATTTTAGTGAATTTATAAGTCTTCTCTTCCTGGACACCTGGATATATCTGGTAATGGAGAGGAGAAATATTTCAGAGGGAAAGAGATTTTCATTTCTAGGCCACTGGTTCAAATACAGATCCGGCTGGGTGTGAACAAAACGTTCTGTTTTGGTGAACGTTCATTTGTAAAATGTTTTGTGAACTCCTGAGCATGGCCCAGTTCATTTGAATAGACAGGCATTCCATCACAAACAGCATAATGCTTGCCACTGCTTGGAAGCCATTCTGAGGGAAGAGACTTAGGGCATGTCTACACGACTCCACAGTTCAGACTAGGAGTGTAGGCACCAAAATGATGTTACTCCCCAACATGAGGTTGAGGTCAGCATCTGAGCAAAACTATCACCAGCAATCATGCTGGCCTAATGGCCAATGCAGTGTTCAGGAACCAATGGACAGGTTCGGTACTAGGAACCAGATGTCAGAGCCAACAGGAATGGAAGCCAGGGTCAGTGCTGACTTGGAAGACAAAGAGCTAAAGCCTAGAATTGGAGCACAACCTAAAGACTCCAAGACAGCAGGATTCAGGGGGTTGGACTAGATGGCCTTCCAACCCTTTGCTTCTATGATTCTGTGACCAAAATGAGGTTGAGGGCAGGTACTAAGAACAGGGCAGGGTTGATATCAGGATCTGGGGACAAGTCCAGGAGCCAGATAGCAGATGGCAGGGTCAGAATCCATCTGGTCGCACAGACAAATGTTTGTGTCACTTTCTGGTTCTAGCTGTGTAGCTGGATCAGTTGGGAACTTTCAAACTCTGCCAGTCCAGTTCCCTGTGGACAATACCTTTAGTGAGCATAAGGCTGAGGGATCCCAATTCTCCAGTCATAAGTAGAGCTATCATATGATGTTGTGGGTGGGATAATGGCTCAAGAACCCAAAGGTCCAGATTCAGGTTCTGCTGACATCTACAGATAGATACTGTGAGCACAAACTTGTAGACATGCCCTTACTGTGGCAAGTTCTGATTGACTATATTATCAAACCCAAACCAGAAAAGAAGGTGATCTTATGCTTAAGGTACTGGATTGGGACTCAAGAGATCTGGGATCAGAGACATTCTGCGTAGTATTGGGCAAACTATATAATCTCTCTGTACCTAACATCCCATCTGTAAAATGGGGATTAATTCTTTCCCCCATTTTCTGTCTGCCTGGTCTATTGAGATTAGGGCAGAGACTGTGTTTTCTTATGTGTATGTCTGCACTGCCAGCTATGTGGTGATCAGTTCAATGGAATCCATTGAGGAGGTATTAGTAACCCACTGATCCCAGATGGGCTCTCCGACCAATACTGGTAATCCACCTCCCTGAAAGGAGTAAGGCTTCATTGACAGGGTCTGTCTTTCACCACAGATGGGTCAGGTTTTGGGGGGAGAGTGAACCATGTCAGTGCTCAGGACTCCCTTGAAGGAGCCTCCATCCAATGCCCCTGGCAAGCTGCAGAACCAAGGTGGAATACAGACTGGCCAACTGGACGCCTCACCCTCAACTGGTGGCAAGAGGTCTTGCCACTTGGTGAGGTGAATGGAGATAATCAGACCTATCCTATGAAGCTCTGTAGAAGGAGCCATGTGTCAAGACCAGCTGCTGGGCAACTCATTACATTTCTTTAGGCGTCTGTTTTTTTAATTTGTAAAATGGGGATAATTGCACCTACTTTCTTTTGTAAAGGCACTTTGAAATGTATGCATAAACAGTGCTGAATTGGAACTCAACATAAATTCTCTAGGAGCAAGGTACTCCAGCATAGGTAAAAGTGGCAAAATCAAGCCCAGTATGAACAGGTTTCTGGTTCAGCACTGTGTTTAAGATGAGAGAGATGACATGATCCAGCAAAACCAAAAAGTCAGTATATTTTTAATTGATCTACTTAGAATTAAAGAGAAGCCAAAGTACTAAATAACTGTTCATCATTAATCCGAAGTAGCTGACATAATATACAGGACATCTCTGTTCTTTTTTTTATATTTCTTTGAAAAGTAACAGAGAACTGGAGAAACCTGGTTTAGAAACTCACATGGATAGATTAAATACATAATTGTTATTGAACTTGAATAACTGCATATCCCTTTTCTGAGAGCTTGTTAAATCTTGGGTCCCACAGTGCAAGGAATCCAGGATAATATTTGTACAATTGATGTGTACAGTGCATCTTTACTAGTGAAACTACGAATAATCCTCTAAAGAAATTTCCCTAGCTTCATACTCATAGTGGAATTGACAGCACTTTATTAAGTGCCCTCTGAGTCAGTGACTGTTTGAAGCACACAGATGTTTGACTGAGTTGCTCCTGATTAACAAAGTTATCACTACAATAAAAAGACATATTATTCTAAATGGAAAGGTCATGTTTTACATACGTTGCAGAATTAAAAAAAATCCTTTGCATTTTGTTAGGTATAAAAATGGCTCTGAACTTGATTTTGGGTATCTCTTGTGAACTCATTTTCCATGTAAATGATTGTCTGATATAAGTGCAATATCAGCATCAGTTGCCATAAAAGCATCAATAATTATAACATTAGTAGTGAAAACAATTACTTTAGGCTTCCTTGGACTATGCTGGAATTAGCCTATGCAAGGTGCTAAAAACAAAATGGATGCATCTGCTCCTGCTGTTCATTGTAAATCATTGTCTCAGCATGAGCCCTTAGTCTCCTGCATTATTGCCCAGTTCTTTGATGCTGTATGGCAGTGATAATTGAAATTGATAATTCTTTCTTTCACCATTTTGATGGAGCCTTTCTAGTTATGGCTGATATCAATATCTACATAAACCTCCCAATGTGGAAATCTGTCTCTTGCTGGTTGAGTGGGCTGTATCGTGGTCAATTATAGTCATCTCACAGGAAATTCCAATAAGGTTGAAGCTAATAGCTTTTTCTATTGATTTTAGTTCATTTTTTCCCTTTTCTCGGTACAGGTTATTTTCACTCAACATGCCATGTCATTTTGCTAAGAACAGATAATGTGTGTTTCAGGTATTACCTATTGAATGGAAATCTGTATTTATTTTTTGGTCTATGCTTTTTATCTCATTTCAGAGGACACTAGGAAATGCTAAGATTATCAGCATTTCTGAGTATTGTAACAATATAGGACCCCATAGTCCCATCTGCTTCTGCAAGCAGAGGACAGCCAGAAGCCATAGATGCAGCTCCCTACAAAAGGCAAAGGCTATTTCAAGGGCATGTTATTCATTTGCATGCTGAATTTTATGGGGGATCTTCCACAAGGTTTCCTTGGAGTTCTGGATCCTGTGTGAATGGACAGGATGGGAAAGTGAGCCAAGTTTGCTCCACCTACTTAACCCAGAGCCGTAAGACAAAGTTAGCTGTCTGCAGGTATCTGCACAGGATTGTGCATGCTCTTTTTTCCATGCACACACAACTGAGGGTCTGAATCTCCTGGGGAAATTAGATTTAAACAGTAAGTGAAGATGAGACTCTACCCACAAACACTTTGTAGGTAAAATTTGACCTGGCGAGTAGTTACTGCAGTAATGTCAGGATTTTCCCTGTAGTCTCAGTGAGGTTGTTCCACTCCCTGGCTAGTACCCAGAAGCATACAGCATCTCACCACTACTTCCCAGCAGACCTCAAAACATAGTGCCTATGGGATGTATTGGGGGTAAGGTGTCTGCGGATAGGTGGGTAGATTATGCTATATGGACTGAGCCAGTTGGGACAGGACTGGAAACAGCTCCTATGAGTCTAACTTGTGGGGAGCAAGGAAAATGGATTGGAAACGTCTCCCCAGAGAGAGAAAGAGCATGCAAGTGAGAGAGAATCTCCTCTGAATGATCTGAGAGCTCTTCCCAGCAGGGCTTCTGTGGGGTCAAAAACACTACTAGACTTGGCATAGCAGTTTCTGGTTTGATTGAGACAAATCACTGTATCTCTGCTGTGGTAGTGTTTTAAATACATACATGCAACTATGATTTTGCGTATTTATCTAATATATTAATTGAAATATTACATTACTTTATAAAATCCCTGCGTTCTAGGCCCTCAACCATAACAGAGATGTCACATGGGATCAAAATGACGTACAGCAACAAGGCATAGATCCCTCACAGATTGTGTGGTGGTAGGGGAAAACCATTTTCCATTGAAGCAACAATAATTCCTATCTCATTCTCTGTACTAAGAATCTGCTTAAGAAAGTATGCAGCCCAGAGCTTTTGATTAAGATCTGCAACTTAGACATTCACTTAGGGAAACAGGGCGGGGAGTCTTCTCAACATGAAGTACTTCTGTAATTTATGAAAGACTATGGTCAATTTCCTGCCTTCATCTTCAGATCCATCAAAACTTCATTTTGATTTAGTAGTGCTTGCATAGCACACTTATGTTTTTAATATAGTATTAGTCTGACATAATCTTACATGATTAAGCAATTACTATAAAGTAAAATGGAGCTTATTTGTCACCATGAGAGCACAACACCATTACTTTATTCAGAATCATTCCAAAATTGCTTCTGAATAACATTTGTCTGAAATCTATTTGTCTGGATACAGCTTTCTGCAAACCAGCTAGTACCCGCCATCATAGTAATGAACTTATCTTCTGAATACATCCACTGAAATAAAACTTTATCATAACTTTGGGTTGTCAGTGAAAGAAGAGCCTTACAGATGCTTCAAACTGACATGGTTCAACCAAATTTTATTCCCCCATGCTTGAAACTTGTCCTTGGTTCAAGACTTTATAAGATCGTCTTTCTCCCTCTTACCACTTTGTAATTATCAAAGAAGTCACCTCTATTAATAATATTTATTTGTAACAGTGTTTAGACCCTGAAATCAAGGCCCCATTGTGTTAGGAGCTCTACATACTTTGAATAAGTCTTTGACCCAGAAAGCTTGCAACCTAAAAAGACAAGGAGCAGGCAAAAGGAAGTAGTATCTCTGTTTTATAGTAGGCGATCTGAAGCACAGAAACATTAGGTGACTTATCCATGATCACATGGGAAGTCTGAGAGAGAGAGCCAGGAACAGTAGTTTCATCTTCACAGAGAACTTGTCTCCTGGACCCAGAGACTCTTACATAGACTCACTTCTTTCATTTGTGAGTATGTGGCTTCCCTTTGGCAACTACAGGAATTGTTCCCATGGAAAAGTAATATTACTAAATCATTTAATATATGTTTTGCTGTCTCTTACTGCAATTTAGTAGCTGTAAACAATGAGGAGAGCCAGCAAGATTTTCATGAGATCAGTTCCCACAGATTTTTAGAACAGATGAACATTTTGGAACATCTGGTTTAATTGGGGGAGTTAGTGGGTACTTTAAAAAAAATCTGGTCTTTAATTAGATACTTACCATAAATGAAAATTTGTCCCCATGTGTCCAGCCCAACTCTCCACAGATCAGGGAGGGAACCTCTGAGTTTAAAACCTGTGGTGATGACTCCTTCACATGTCAGTGCTCTGAGATGATATCTACACAGCAGTTAAATATCTGCCCTGACCCGTGTCAGCTGGCTCGGAGTCAGGCTGCAGGGCTGTAAAATTTCAGAGTAGATGTTTGCACTCAGGTTGGGCCCATGTCTGCTGCAGTCTATGGAAATAGACTGTGTGTGTGTGAGAGAGAGAGAGAGAGAGAGAGAGGAAGGTGCCATTTGTATTCCTCTGTGTTTTATCCTATATCTTGTTAATATCATTTGTAGAGCCCTGCAAATCCATGGATATCCGTGGATATCTGCCTTATATCCACATCCGCGGATACAACACGGATATCTGCAGACCATTTCTTGCAGATGCCGATCAGATACGGATCTACATATTTTTAAATGCACAGAGCTAGAGCCCTGCAAATACGTAGATATCCGCAGATATCCGCATTATATCCGCATCCGTGGATACAACACAGATATCTGTGGACCATTTCTTGTGGATGCAGGTTGGATATGGATCCACTTATTTGTATCCGTGCAGGGTTCTAATCATTTGTTATATCCCACTAGTATCATACTATTCAGTGTAGGACTTTGAGTCAAGACTCCTGAGGCTAGGTTTTAATCTCATTCACTTCTGTAGGATTCTCATCTGTGCAAATGAAAAGCACAATTTGTCCTTTTTCTCTTATTTTATATCCTGTTACTGTTGACTTACGGTTGAGTCATCTGCGAGCAAGTCACTTCTTCCTGTACCTTCATTTTCCCTACCTAGAAAAGGAAGAAGGAAATACCTATTTCACAGTTGTTCTGTTGTGAGACTTAATTTTTGCAAAACACTCACCTCTGATGAGAAGTGCTACATCCTTACAAATAATAATATGCAGGTTTACCCTCTTCACCTCTACCAAAGAATTTTACAAATAGCTGTTCCCAATTAAAACATCCTACAGAACAAAATATGGTCTTTGGTTCTAGTCTTGCTATAGTTTATGAAGAAGGGAAATTTAAAAGACTGATATAGGAGTAGTGGAAGAGCTCGCTTCCCCTGTGACAGGGGAAATCATATTCTGAATGTGGTGATTCACTGTGGCTCGCTGATTTCCATCACAGTTTTATTTGAGTAGGAACTGAGACATTTGGATGTCAGTGGGAAAAAATACATCAATAGCTTTCCACTTTTGTGGCAAAGTTGATTTTTTGAATGGGTCCAAAAAATAGATCAATACCAGATATTTGGATGATATATTCCCCAATCTAACTTTGTAGTCTGTCTTCCAACATTGCATAGTTCTTTTCTCATTGTCTTTTGGGACATCTGTTCTTAAGAAAACAACAAGGAAGCATTATACCTCTTCTGGAAAAATCTTACAAATTTATTTATCGCATGAGCTTTCATGGGAGAAAACCCCCACTTCGTCAGATGCTTCCCCATCTTTAAAGCATCTGACAAAGTGGGATTTTCTCCCATGAAAGCTCATGTGATAAATCTGTTAGTCTTTAAGTGCCACAAGATTCCTTGCTTTTTTTGCTTTACTAGACTAGCACAGCTGCCCCTTTGGAACTTGGAAAAATCTTGGTAGTAAACCTGGTTGGAGGAAATCACAGCATAGTTCCTCTTGGTTCCACCAGCCTGCCATCATAGGATTATAACCTTGTGCATGCCCAGAATCTATTAAAAAAAATCCACTGGAACCCACATCACTGCTGGGAGAATTACTAAAGGAACAGTTCTGTCTTCACATAGGATCAGATTCACAAAAGGGTTTAGGCACCTGTATGGTTCTTTAGGCATGTAAATCTATCATTTAGGTGACAATGACATTCTCAAAACTACCAGTCAGCTGAGTTTCCACTGGTCAGCATGGGCAAACACACCTACATATTCATGCACCAGCAGAACCAATGATCTACTCAACCTGAAGAACCGGCAGACACAAGTAAGATTCCCAGAATAGACTCTTCTCTTCTGCAGAATTAACAAACCTAATTGCTTCAGCCTTTCTTCATAAGGCACACTTGTGAGGTCCCTAATCATTTTAATTGCCTTCCACTGAACTCTCTCCAATTTTCCACATCCTTTCTGTAGTGTGGGGCCCAAAAGTGGACACAGGACTCTGGATATGGCCTCTGTAGTGCTAAATAGAGGGGAATAATCACTTCCCTTGATCTATGGGCAGTGCTTCTACCAATGTAGCCCACAATGCCATTTGACTTGTTGGCAACAAGGGCACACTGTCAATTCATATTCAGCATCTTGTCCACTGTCACTCACAAGCTCTTTTGTGGAGAACTGCTCCTTAGTTAGTCAGTCAGTCTGGAGCAATATATGGGAGTCTTCTTTTTTAAGTTCAGGACTCTGTACTTGTCCTTTTTGAACCTTATTAGATTTCTTGTGGCCCATCACTCTGTGTCCATTCCCTACCCACCAGCATATCCACCACTCCCCACCCCCATCTCAGTGTCACCTACAAATTTACTAAGAGTGCAACCTGATCATGCAGAATGCTAATGAATACAGGGTATGTCCACACACAAATTTTAAAATGAAATAACACTGGTTATTTCGATTTTAAAAAGTATGGTCCAAATGGTGTTTTCTTGAATGGAAATGATGAGCTCCGTCATTTCGAAAAAAGGAAAGTTAGAGCAATTCAATAAAACCTAGTTTTAAATTGCACTGAGGCTTAGATCGAAACCGTTATATCGAAATAACGCCATGCAGACATGTTATTTCGATTCAATGGTTGTTTTGATTTAACAGTTTTGCCCTTCTCCTTCCCAGGGTGCCTTTCTCTATTCATATATTGGGTGGGGGCATGGCCCTTCTGAGGGGCCATCTTGCCATACCTCCCATGGTGTCCCTCTCCTAAATCGAACTAGCAAGTCCTGTCCCTGGCCATGCTAGTTCAATTTGACTTTCTAGGGTGGACCTGTTAAATTGATTTAGCTTAAATCAATTTAATGATTTTATGGTGTTTTTATTAAATCATTTTAAGTTAAATTGATTTAACAGTCTGTGTGTGGACACAGCCACAGTGAACAAAATTGGCCTCAGTTACAGCCAGTTTTCTATCCACCATATAGTCCTTTCACCCAACCTGTACTTCTATAATTTGCTTGCAACAGTGCTGGGAAGGCCATATCAAAAGCTTTGCTAAAGTCAAGGCATATCATGTCCTCTACTTTTCTCACCTCCACAGAGCCAGTTATCTTATCATAGAAAGTAATCAGGGTGGTCCTGTTTCTGATCACCTTCCTCCCCACAAAGTGGTTCAAAGTGGATTTTTTGAGGATTGGCTCCATGATTTTCTGAGGACTGAGGTGAGGCTGACTGTTTTATAATTCCCCAGATCCCCTGGCTTCCCTTTTTCAAATATAGGAACTATACTTGCCTTTTTCCAGTCATCCACAATGTCTCCCAATTGCCATGAGTTTTCAAGGATAATGGCCAGTGACTCTGCAGTCACATTAGCCAAGTCCCTCAGTACCCTCAGATTCATTGCATCTGACTTCATGGACTTGTGTATGTCCAGCCTTTCTAAATAGTCCCGAATCTGTTCCCTTACCACTGAGAGCTGCTCACCTCTTTCCCACACTCTGCTGCCCAGTTCTGTGGTCTGCGAACTAAACTTGTCTGTGATGAGACAGTCATAAAAAAGCATTGAGTACTTCAGCCTTTTCCACATCATGTCATTATCTTCCATCTCCCATTCAGAAAGAAACCCACACGTTCCCTGACCTTCTTGTTGCTAACATACATGTAGAAACCCTTCTTGTTCTCCTTCACATCCCTTGCTAACTGCAACTCTGGTTGTGTTTTGACCTTCCTGATTTTCTTGTAAGCTTCCTTCTGTATTTGTGCTCACCAAAGATTTGGTTGTTAAGCTAACCTGGTGACTTGCCATATTTGTTGTTCTTTCTGCACATAGGAATGGTTTGTTCCTGCACTCCCAATAAGGTTTCTTTAAAAGACAGTCAGGTCTCCTGAACTCCTTTCAACTCTCATATCAGCCTCTTAAGGATCCTGCTCATCAGTGCCCTGAGGGACCCAAAGTCTGCTTTTCTGAAGTCCAGAGTCTGCTTTTCTGCTACTCTCCTTTCTCCCTTTTCTCAGGATCCTGAATTTGACCATTCCTTGGTCATTGCTGTCCAAGGTTGCCTTCCACTTCTGCTTCCCCGACCAATTCTTCCTTGAAGTGGCTACTCCAAGCTGCCACCCATACTGCTACAATTGCTGAAGTTTAGCACAATAATTGGTGGAGAGCTAGCATGAGTCTTTGTATGTGCAGGGCCAGCATGAGACCAAATGGCATCCCAGACAAGGAATGTGTTCTGCAACTCCCTCCATTTGTTAATTTTTTAATACTTTATTTTTATTGCCTTTGTAGCCCATTTAATGACTTTGACACATGACTTCTATGCATAATTTATCCATCATACAAGATGATAAATTTGCACCCCAGTGTCTGTTAATCTGTGTTTATTCATGCCTGTATGTAAATGGTGTAACAAAAATACTTGTGATAAGGGTGTTTGTGTCTTCCTGTAGTTAGGATACTCAGCAAGGAGGTAGGAGACTTCAGTTTGAATCCCTGCTCTGCCTGATTTGGAATAGCTGTTTGAGCCCAGGCCTTGCAGATCCCAGATGAGCGTCAGAGCCCCTGGGACCCAGTCAGTCACTCTCTGACCCAGTGAGCATTTAGTTATTTATATACTGTGGAACAACTCCAAAAGGAGAGCTTGAGAGAGCTGCAGTGTAGAATATCCACTAGTTTACATAGCAAGGCACTTGTGGGATGTAGGAAACCCATTTTCAAGTCCCTGCCCTAAATCGGGAAGCAAAGCAGTTTGAACTTGGGTCACCTAAGCTGTTAGGTATATGGGGTAGGGAAGAGGCATGTGGTCTCTCTCTTTCTCTCTCTTTCTCTGTTTCACAAATGGGATGGAGAAAACTCGATATGGGCCACTGTAATGGCAGAACTGGTTTACTGCCTAACTTAGGGAGAGGGTTTGCAGTGAGGAAGGCACACCAGGTCAGCTTCTTAGGCATCTAAGCACCTCTCCTCTTCCGTTTCTTCTGCATTGCACTCCTGACTTGCTTTTGGCAGTTCTCTGCTCCTTTTGTAGGTTTTTGAGACTCCCGTTCCTAGAAAGGTAACTCTCCCAATGTACTGTATAGGGTGTCAGAGCCACATGTTCCATTAATGTCGGGGACAAAGTATCAGCTCAGTACCTTTGCAAATGTGGGTTACAAGTCCAGTTCCTCTACACCGGCTTTGGAAACCATTCCCCCAACTTCTGACGTCCTTACCAGCTCATGGCTGGTTCCAAGTCCCTCAGCCCCTTCCCCAGAGAAATTAGTGCTAACTTCTTTTTTTCTTTTTAATCAGCTTCCCTGCAGTTGAGTTAATTGGATGGAGATGTGCATTTACAAGACCCTTAACCACATACAAATTAGTTCCTTGCCACATAGACAGAGGGTTTGTGCAGGGAAGGCAATTTTCCCTCTAAAAGCCCTCTTTTTAGGCAGAAACTGGGAGACCTGAAGGTGGAAGAGACCTGCTGCTTGTAGCTCTGATGATACATGATCTGGCCCATGGTGTTTGCTAGCAATGTGAAATTGATATATGTTTGCTAGCAATGTAAGATGATATATTTGAATTGTGCATCATGTAAGTAATAACTTGCTGCAAAGCAAAAAAAAACGTGAAAATATCTTTAAGAATATATCTACAAGAATAACTTGATGCAAAGCAGAACAAAATGTGAAAATATCTTTAAACAACAGCTACTTTCAAAACTAGTGTCTAGCAGAACACCCATGGATCAGCAGCAGAAGCAATTCTTGCATTTCTTGCCAAGCCCCTGCATGTCTTTCAACTATATACAGGGTAGAGAAGCAGGGGTTTCATTATGCTAATAATTACATTGCCTATGGGTTTTTTGAAGTCACATCTCCCAATACAGTATAGAAGCAGATTTTATAGAAATGTCATTAAAGGGGGGAGAGGATCAAAGACACAGTCGAAGCAGGCACTGTATTATCAATAAATGCAAGTGGCTTCATAAATGTGTCACATTTGGAACGTTTTCATTGTGAATCTGCATAGGAACCAGCTTTTTAAAGAAAAAGTAAAATGTAACAAAAAGGAAATGTTAATCTTTGCATCTCATAAGGAAGAATGAATCACTAGAAAAATGTTTTAAAGTGCTTTGCAAGTAGCTGAACAGCAGCAATTATAAATATGACTTGAACTTCTAAGAGTTGCATAATGATAATTAATAATAAATAGGCGTTGTCATCTTGACACTGTTTGAGACAAAGGAAGTGCAAGTCAGGTTATAGATGCAAATTTTGACAGATACAATACAAACAATTAAAGATTATCCACCAAAGTTTCAGTAAAGCGTAGCATTTAGAAGATCTGTGTGATAATGCACAGCAAAAAAACCCTGAGGTTTGTGAGATGCTTTGAGAAGCTTTGGCAGCCTGGCTACATGTATGCAGATACCGTGTTATGCAGCCATAAATGAATGGAATGAGTGACTGAATCTAGCTATGTATGAGCAAAGTAGGCAGCAGTGCCTTCTTGAGCCCTGAAAAGCAGGCTGGACCTCCTACTTCTGCATACCTACTGAAATTAAGTTCATAAAGTTTTTTGTAAATTAACTCCTAATCTAAAAACATTTGTTTTGACCTTTAAAAAAAAATCAATGTTCTATTTCAGCAGCTTGGGAAGTTTTCAGTCTTCCTTATGCATTCTAATGCTAACCTGTACTTTCTGTCTTGACCTACCTCATCAGAGTGGACAAGTTATTAAAAATGCACCATTTATTAAGTATGAATCTGTGTTCATTGAAACCAATGTTAAAGTTTTCAAACCCCAGTGCAGCAGTCTGTTCCTACTCAACAAAGTCCAGAATCATTTGCTTAACTTTAAGGAACTGCTTAAGGGCTTAGCTTCATGGCTGAATAGGAAAAGGCATAAAGTACATGTTTAAATGCTTTACTGAAATGGTGCCCCGTTGATTCCAGTCTGGTCCATTGAGACACAACACAACCATTAGCAGTTATAAAGAAAGTAAGACAACTACAAGTGTTATAGGTCAAAGAAGTGTAGGACTGGAAGGGACCTTGAGAGGTCACCAAGTCCAGACCAGCCCCTTGCTCTGAAGCAGGATTAAGTATTAGTGAGACTGTCCCTGACAAGTGTTTGTCTGACTTGTTTTTGAAAACCTCCAGTGACAAAGATTCCACATTCAACCTAGGTAATTTGTTCCAGTACTTAACTACCCTGACAGTTAAGGAGCTTTTTCTAATGTCTAAACTAAATTCCTTGCGAAATTTAAGCCTCATTGTCCTGCCATTGGTGGTTAAGGAGAACAATTTGTCATCCTTTTCATTTCAACATTTTGCTTACTTGAAAACTGTTATGCTCTCCTCAGTCTTCTCTTCTGCAGACTAAACAAACCCAATATTTTCACTCTTTTCTTATGTCACGTTTTTCAGATCTTGAATCATTTTTATTGCGTTCCTCTGGGCTGCCTCTAATTTGTTCACGTCATTCCTAAAGTGTGGTGCCCAGAACTGAACACTGTTTTCCAGTTGAAGCCTTGCTATTCCTGAGTAGAACAAAAGACTAATTGCTTGTGTCTAGCTTACATCATTCCTGTTAATACATCACAGAATGCCTCTTGCTTTTTTTGCAACAGTTACATTGTTGATTTGTATTTATTTGGTGATCTGTTAGAAGTCCCAGATCCCTTTCTACAGTCCTCTTTCCTAGGCAGTCAACATTTTAAATTCTAATTCATCCTTCAAAGAACTTGAAACCCCTCCCAGCTTGGTATCATCCACATATTCTCTGCCATTATCTAAATCATTTACGAAGATATTGAACAGAACTGTATTTCTAAAACAAGCATTGAAAATAACATAGAATTGGCAACTTATAGCTTTAGGTTTGATTCTGTTCTCATTTATATGGTGTAAATTGAAAGCACTTGACTGAAATCAGTAATGTTGCATTGATATCAAGCTAGCATAAGTCAGAGTAGAACCAAGTTCCTTGACTAATTATTATAGTTTTTATTTCTGAAAAGCATCACATTTAGGTTAGATTCTCAATGAAACAGGAGGGCTTAACATGTTTTGCTCACACTTCACAGATTAAGCTCAACCCATGGAAAAACAAACAAACAAAAAGACAAAAGCTCTTAATCATTGTTCTTTCCTATTTTGGATTTGTTTCCTTTTGGCCAGGAAATGGATAGATCTAAAGACAATGTTTTTTTTCTGGGTGATGTGATTTGTGATTGTTGAATAGCTCTGGCCACAGTTCTAAAATCTTCCCTAGCAAAAATACAAATATCTTAGGAAAACAATAACCAGAACAGATACTCTTTCCCCCTTCATTATTTGTCAACGGGGATCAGCAGAGACTAAATAATTTCTGGATGCCAAAATGGGAAGAAGTTAAGTGCATTAGGGTCTGTCAGACATTTGAAATATAATGGAGTAGAACTCTAGAGAAAAAAAACTGTATGTATCAATTCCATATCTGAGTGTTGTTAAAAAATGCCATTTAACATTATATTGCTGGCAGTGTTTCATTGATTTTTAGCAAAACAAACAAGGAGCCCTGTGGTACTTGTAAAGACTAACAAATTTATTTATTTATATAATTTATTTATGCAATAGATAAATTTGTTAGTCTTTAAAAGTGCCACGGGGCTCCTTGTTTGTTTTGTTCAGCTAGACTAACATGGCTACGCCTTCAGAACTGATTTTCAGCTTTCTGCTAAATTTCGTGTTGGTTCTCATACTATGTCCATAGTATTCAAGTGCTGTCCAGTATATTTTAAAATATAATAAGAGACATCAGCCATGTTTGTTCTCTCCTCTCTGTAGGGGGTACAATGTCCCAGGGCTTGGGGTTAGGTTCAATCCCCCTCCCTTCTCTCAAAGTAGCACATGGGAATATGTGCCTCCTATTCAAATGAGGCGTAGCCTTATTGCAGAAAGTTGTGTTTTGAGCCAGCAGAGTGAAGTTGTCAACCATGGTCTTTATCCTGGAGCCGCTCTTCTAGATAGACTCCACTTTGCATTTAGCATATTGTTGAATAAACAGGTATTAGCAGAAGAACATGTCATGTTCTTTCCCTGTCACTAACCACAGAACTGTTAGTTTCACAGAAGAAAGCTGTTAGTGTAAACATGCATTTGACTGTGTGAAAAGCCTCTTATAGGAATTGTAATGCTGTTATCTGCCAACCACACAATAACTGGCAAGTTCGTTTTGCGTGACGGCATTTTCTATATGTAAAATATGAATAGATCATTTTATATTCAGGCAAGAGAAAGGTATTGACATGTAACAACAACTCAGATATTTTAAATGCTTTTGATCACACCAGTCTTCAGAGTGTAGCTCATTTTCAGAACTGGTTTTCCACTTGTCCTGTGACTTTTCTGCCAATTTTCTTTTTTTTTTCACCCTCTTTCTTGGGTTTCAGCTGAAAGGACAGATGAACTGTAGGGACTGACTTGCAAGTACTAGTCAGCATAATGGTTCATTTTCATTGCCTGAAACATGGGGAATGATTGTACGTGAAATGACTAGTAGCGGTAAGAGAGTTTCCCAAGTATAATACTTTTGTTATGCGGTAACTAGTTCAAGCCAACATTGAATACATAACATTGATAATGTGCGGCAGTCAGAATTCAGAGTGAATTAGCTTGAAATTTGTGAAGGAAAGATATGAGATTTCATTTTGGGATTGGTTCATACCACAAAAAAAAATCTGTCTCTCTCACATCCTACCCCCAATTTTATGAAGTCATATATTCTCACAGAAAATGGACAATAATCCAGCCTTCTTTATTTTTTATTCCAGATTTTCTTTTGTTAGTAAATAAATCTGTTCCAGTTTAAAATATTTCAGAACTCACTGCCCTGATTCCAATAATTGCAAGGTTTTTTTGGATGGTTGGATTTTTTAATATTTTTGTTTGTTACTTTTAGTTTCATATTACTGTGGGTTTCCAAAAAATTCAGAGTGCTAGGCACTGAACAAACATAAAACTATTGTTATGTAACAAAACTGGAGATGTGCTAAATTTTCTTATCCATTCACATAATTAATTTTCACCAAAAATGTGAAACCTGAAAGGTCTTTTGGTACCTAAATAGGAATTCCAAGGCCTATCTTTAGGCACCCAGCTTTGAAGTTTTTTTTCACCAACATCTCACAGTCACACTAACCTGCATGATTTCCTTCTATCAAATCAACAACAAAGTTCAGTACCAATTTATGAATCCAAGAAGGCAGCAAGATTCCTCACATGTGTATTACAGCATGAGTACAGGGTTCCCAGTCTAGCCCTCACTGCATACCCTGCAACACTATTTTTATGATGATGATTTTAGCAGCCGTATATTTGTGATCCAAAAGAAAAGTTAGAGGAGATAATATAAAACAGTGGATCCCAAACTGTAGTCCATGGACCACTGTTGGTCCACGAGGATACTGCTGGTGGTCTGTATGGGAGATAAATAGATAATTACTGCAGGCAAATGTACTGTAACAAATGTAATATGTTTGTGAATGAGCATAATAAATTAATGGAATTGGCTATGTTTTTGATACCCTTTGATATATAAATTTGACTCCCGTCAGTCATAGGTTAAGTTAAAAATACTTTAAACGGCTTCCTTATGTGGTGGGCTACAAAAGGTTTTGATAAGGGTGTAGTAGTCCTCATAAAAGAAAAGTTCGGTAACTGCTGATATAAAGCATACCTAAGATTAAGTCATAAACAGGTACATGATGCTAAACAGGTGAAGAATGTAAATAGAAAACAGCAGAGTGACACTAAAATCCCATTGTTGCATTGGTAATAGGAGGGCAAGCCAATAAGTGGTACAAACAAAAAGAATTATTAAACAAAGCAATTGAGTCAATTTATACAGAGCTTGAATAAAGACTCAAGGAATATGGTAAGGCTCTATCAAATTTCCCTGAAAAGCTGGGTTTCATGTGGTTCTTTTAGGTCATGTTTTTTTGTGTTTTGCTCTTTTATAAACAAAGACAAATGGGTCTGTTAAGGTCCTTCTTTTTTTTTGAACCAGTCTTGGAATTGACTGGATTTGAACTGGTTTTGATTTGGTTTGTTTGAAATTTTCTATACCTCATCTTTCATAGACAAATAGATTTCAAAAATCAGGGGAAAATATAGTTTTTTAGAAAAGTACTGAAAAGCAGAAGTACAGAAGGGTGAAGGAATGAGAGAGGAGGGAAAGGAGAGCATCTTCCATTTCCATTCACTAGGAATTAAACAAAAGTATATCTCCTATTTCTTGTAACAACATGATAAATGACGGGGCGGTATTACACAAAGCCACTTTGTCCTTAGAGGATTATTTTGATGCAATGGCGTATCTCTCTGCAGAGCTTCCTTATGGATTAATCATACCCTGCAACCATACCATTCAAGTCTATTAAATGCTCCCTCACTGAAAAACAAACTTCATTCCAATGTTGAAAGCATTTAGATCTGCATAGTCCTACACAAAAAGTAGGCTTCTTTGGGGATGCACACTGGTCAGGATGTGCCAGAGCACTTAACAAAATTATTAAGGAACTGCACTGCTATAAATGACTGTTTTCATTCTGAGATATTTTCTTTGTACAGTGCAAGTTCCAGGGCCAGTAGAAAACCTGCGGGCTGTATCTACCTCACCTACCTCAATTCTTCTTTCCTGGGAATCCCCAGCCTATGCAAATGGTCCAGTCCAAGGTTACAGATTGTTCTGCACAGAGACTGCTACTGGAAAAGAACAGGTGAGCAAGTTAATGGCTTTTCTTTCAGTTAATTGTGACGGTAGACTTGCTGTAAGATGTGACAGAATCAGACAGGAAGGAGCAGAAGTGTTCAATCCAAGTGGCCATGGATATCTGTTCAGCAGCTTTAAGCCTGTTGATAGTGGAAATTTTGGTGCTTGAATAGCAGGGGAGGATAACTGCACAGGCCTAAGGGGCCCATGCACAGCAGGCTCGCTGCACTGTGGGGCTCATGGGAGCCCTCTCTGCTGCTGACACTGGGGGGACATGGCCCCCCTGTGCCAGAGGCCAGGCTCCATAGTCTTGCCCCATTCCTGGATCAGCTAGTCTGCCCCTAGGGGCAAGGAGGTCTGGCACAACTGGTCACTCTGTTCTGGGGACGGACTGGGTGGTGCGCAGTGCGGCCTCCCACACGGCCTTCGAGCTGCACCGGAAGTCATATCGCATGCACCAGTCAGCCCCACTGCCCCTGGGAGCCAATCAGCCGGACTGGGGCTGGTCTCTGGCCCCTGGCTCCCCCTCCAGCACCGGCCCTCCCACAGGGGGCAGGGTCCTAGGCCCAGGGGTGTGCAGCCTCATAGGAGAGCTCCAGCTGGGAGGCGGGCCCCAGGAAGGGGGCCTACCAGTGGGGAGGCCCTGAGGCCCCTAATCCACCTCTGTTTAATGGCATAGTAGACTGGAGTGGTTACTGTTCAGCATAAGGGCCATGTAAAGGTGCACTGAAATGCACTGAGCAGAGAGATTTTCATTTTCTTAATCTGTAGAACCACTTTCAGGTTTGAACTGTGGGAATTTCCTTGCCACTCAGCAGAATATTACACCAGCCTATTATAATACACATTAAGATATAGAGGAACTGATTCTTCTTTCATTTTCACTGATGCAAGACGGGTATCTCCACTGATGTAAATGGGACGACCTATTGAAAGCCATGCTAATCTTATAATTGATTTAAAGGGAAGCAGGATCAAACTATGTGGATCCACAGCAGCATACAGTGGGTGTAAGTGGGAGCCAAAAACCCTTAGTTTACAATTCTTAGCTTAATGTTAAAGTCTAGAAATGAAGCAAAATTCTGTCTGCTAATAAGGCTCCTGTATATTTTTTGAAACACAGAGTCCCTGTTATATTGGAGTAGAACTGCCACTGAGACTAAGGGAAGTTCTACACATGAAATCAAGATAGATATGGTCTAATTTATTTCCTCAGTGGCTTATTTTTCCTTTTCTAAGGGCCAAATCCATTTCAAGATGTTTGGGGTCCCCTGTCCTTTCTCTCTCAGTTCCTAAACACGTTTGCAGACAAAAAGCAGCTCTCCAGAGTCCAAAGTGCTTGCAATGCAATGAGTTTATTGGGACTAAACAAGGACACATAAAACCACAGCTCCACATACCAGCAGAGCTCCTTTTCCCATAACTATAACTCTATATGATGATAGAGTTGCCTTCTATGACCATAGCTCTATACACTGGTAAAGCTGTCTTCTCCCTAACCATAGCTCTACGAACTGGTAGAGCTTCCTTTTCCCAGTCACAGTTCTATACACCCGTACAGTTCCCCCTCCCCCTCGTTCTTTTTGATAGATTTAATTATATTTGTAGTGCCTGCCCTGGGGCCACACCTTTCATTTGATGGTCCTATTCCATTTTGAAGAGTCTTGAGCCTAGGGTCTCCAGTACCACATCTTTTGTACACCCTGGGAGGGGTAGGGAACAAGGTTGTATTTTGGCCATGGTCACCTCTATGACCCATCTGTGTTTCTGTCTCATGCCTCCTTCTCCACCCCGCCTTTGTTCCTCCCAACCAGTTGTTTAACCTTGCTCTGGCATCTGTCTTGAAGAGGAATCAGAATTACCCTGAAGTTGAATGTTAATATATCAGACTCCCACTATACCTCAAGATTGTTGACTAGATCCCTTAAATTTTATCTTAGCAATAAAGAAAATCCATGGAGTTGTGGGTGGGGAAAAATAACACACAGTGTCTTTGTTCTGTTTTTTATTTACATTTGCATCCCAAAATACCTTAGCTTTCAAGCAGGCAAGCAAACCCAAAATTCTAGACACAAGTCTTAATACTTATATGGATGTGAAATTTATACTACCGTCCCTAACACAGGAGTGTAAACTATAAAACTCAAGTTAGGCATTATATGTAACCGTATCAGAATTGAGAGATATGCACAAAGGGAGTACACATCATCATTATTATTGGAGTTCTGCCATGATGGTGTGTTTTTATGTGGAAACATATAAGATCATGGTCTCAGCTGCAAGAACCTGGCACTCAAGCAAATAAACAGTTTGAACAGTTCAATTCATCAGTAGTTGATACAAAGTTAATGTCGCAGAGGAATCCTGCAGAAGTTGTTGAAAGATGCTGTGTGGATGAAATGTGACTTTTTTAAAAGTTAAAACAGAGAATTAGAGGAGGACAGGTTAGTAAAATAGAGACTCCCTTTTTCTCCAAGATGAGCCAGATTAACTTACTGGTAGTCTGTAACAGTCACAGACATCATAAAACCTAGGGCAGATTAATTTGGGCTCTTCACCCCCACCACCCAATATCATCTCACTGAATTATCTTCCTTTATGTCTCCTTTACCCCAGAATTCCCCTAGAACTCTTAGTCCTCCCCTCCCTTTTGCTTCCCTTCTTCCTTTTCCTGTTGCTTACTTATGAGAATAGAAATGATTTGTTTAAGCAAGAACACTTACTACTGTGCATTAAATAACAACAGAACTAGAAGTCTAAGTACCAGATTCATTTGTATCTAGAAATGTCAGTTTAATATCACAAAATTTAATATCTGAGAACTTAGCTGTAGCAAGCAATGCTATGTTCCAAATTACCTTTTCCAGGATTTAGCTTTACCTCGTAGAGGTAAAAGAGTCCTAGTGTCTAATTTGTTCATCCTCCAGTGTCATTATCATACCTTCCTTAACATTTCCACTTAGTAATGACTATCATTTTTATGTGCCCAGAATATAGAGGTTGATGGACTCTCATACAAACTGGAGGGGCTGAAAAAATTCACAGAATACACCTTACGATTACTGGCTTATAACCGCTATGGACCAGGGGTATCCAGTGAAGATCTCACTGTCATGACGCTTTCTGATGGTAAGTCAAAAATACAGAAGCTGGGATGGATAATGTAAGAAGACAACACATGCTTTATTGAATACCATCATAGATTGCTGTGTGTGCAACATGATTATGGAACCAGGATAAATTCAGGAGTTCTTATAGCAAATATTCAGTTCAAGTCAATAATGGCATAACAAAATAAATGAGGACAGCCAACCAAAATAGAAAATACTTTTTTCCCCCCCAGAAACAGAAATCACAGATCCAGTGTCTCCCCAGGCTGTTGTTTGATGGGATGTTTGGGGTCATATTCCTCATAATCACCTATCCTGTTCATTTTTCCTATTTAGTGAAAGGTGGTTACATAATGTGATGTTTTTTCCATTTCCTGAAGTTATACACATGTTTATCCTCACCACTTTTTAATGGAAAGCGTTATATTATGTCTGATAATTGGAAGAGACACTTTTCTAGATATTCCTCATATTTGGCACACTAGGGTAGAAAATGTCTGTTTTACTTTCCCCTCTGTCACTGTGGTTGGATAGTTCCAAAGGGATAGCCATGTTACTCTAGCTCAACAAAACAAACAAGGATCCCTGACACGCTTTTAAAAACTTTTATCTATTGCATGAACTTTCGTGAGAGAAAAATCAAAGCTTATGCAATAAATAAATTTGTTAGTCTTTCAAAGTGCCATTTGACTCCTTGTCTGCACTTTCGTGATTGGATAGTCACTCCTCTCTTGGCTTGCACTGTGCCATGGGTCTCTGCATTCATAGAGTGTTAAATTGAATTTTATTTTGATCTTGGAATCATCTAATGTGTGATATTCATGTGTGTGTGCTGCAACAATTACTGTTGAAGTCATTAAACCTGATTCCCATGCTTGTAAATCAGGAGTAACTCCTTTGATCAGTTTGGTTTCAGTGGCAGTAAAACCACTAAAAATAAGAGAAGTAGCCCAAAAGCTGTGTGTACAAACTGTGTACAGACCTGTGTTCTGTTGAAGGTACCTTGATGACTTCTCTTGGTAGATTTTTCCCCCCTACTGCTGGAAAGTTGTTACAATTTTTAAAGGAAAACAGAACCCTGAAAAGAAGGGCGTAACTCATAATGGTGGTGTTGGGAGCCTGAGACGGGTGAAATAAAACAAAGGAAGATGAGAATTTGAGGAAAAAGCCAGTTTCTCAGTGGTTTTAAATACTGTATGGCTCCAGTGTCTTCAGTAGTAACCTACACCAGCTGAGAATCTGACCCAGACAGAATAAAGGCTCTTCAAGTTAAAAGGGTACCTATGCCTGTGTCTGAGTTTAAAAATGGGGTATTTCACGAGGTACAAACTAAACTATTTAGGTGTGGCTTTTATAATCCCACGTAATCTGACTGACATTGGTAAAGGCTGTTTTTTCCTATGGGTTTATGAATGTAGCTATTCAGATTACAGTCTCTGATCCTGTCATGTACTTGGATCACTGTTGGATTTAAGCTCACAATAATGTTGCCTTTACCAGGGCTATATTCATTGCGAGAAAAACAACAACAACACTGAGATAATTATTTTGACAAAAAAAAATCTTAGTGAAGACAAGGCACACATCCGGGTGGGGATATAGAGTTTACCTTAACAGGATAATAATTTACCTGCCTTTGTTTCTGCTGCAATGTGACAGAGACATGGTTACCTAGATGTAAAAACACATATTTTCTGCAGTGAAGACAAAGCCTAGGAAAGCAGGAGTGTTTAGCAAATGTGTTTGTGAATGGTTCATTTAAACAGTTTTAGATACCAATTTGTCATCAGTGGACACAAAGACAGTGGTACTTATAAATATATTAGCTAACACCCTTGCTAAAAACACTTCCTTTTGCTAATGTAGGTAGTGCTCATGATGGAAGATCTGATTGAAACGGTTAAGGATGAATCATTGTCTCGAGTTCTGTTGTATTTACAAATATTTCCCTTATTAAGAAACCAAATATCTGCTCTCCAACAGAACTGGAACAAAACCCTACGATAACATTATTGTAAGTTATAGTGTTTCAGACCATCATTGTAGTATCCTTTATAAGGTTCATCTGTGATATCCACACCTCATTTGGCACTTTAGCTTTCAATTATTTTACATTTGACACCTCTTCAACATTTTTTTCAAGTACTACTTATGCCTATCCATCTAATTCAGTCATCACTTGTAGTACAGATTGGATCTTGGCAGAATAAATTACTTCACACTTATAATTATAAAAACAAAAGGCAAACATGTGAAAATGAATATTTTTCCATAATTTATGTAGATATAATTCACACTGTGAAGTGTGGTACTGTGTCTCTGTTCTCCATTTTGGTTTTAAATGTCATCATAAGTGACAAAGGGAGAGAGTGTTATTCATGAGTCTGAAAATTATCCTCTGAAAGCGTGTTAGAAAATTTCACCTCTCTGGGAGCACAGAATGTCACGGAAGAAAAGGCTTTCATGACACTATTCCAGAAAGCAGCAGAATGGAGAATAGCGTATGGCATCCCAGAAAACATTTATCATCTCTGCTGTTAAGCAAGGTTAACAAGTGAGGTGCTAGCCTGAAATGAAATCTACTGGTACCAGACTTGCTTTGTTTTGTAGATGCGTACATGATGCAAGTGTGTAGATTTGCTTCATACTATCTCCACAAGTGGTTTCTGTTCTCGGAGGGCCAGAAGGTGACTAAAATCTACAAAAGTCTTTTCTTCCAGAGCGTGCTTCTTATCAGCTGCAGCTTTAGCTTTTGGGAAGGGAACAGGCAGGCAGTTGACATAGATGATGTGCCCTAAGTTATCATGAATCAAAATTAATTCAGTGCTCTGAGGTATGGTTTTCTTGCTGGTGTTGAGTTGCCCAGTGGAAGAGTAACAATTGTACCCATCTGCCCCTCCTCTTTTAGAGTTAATAGATATTTCAATATCCAGGAGCTATTTGTAAAACCATTATAATGCTTTGTGGCAAGGTCAGTTAAATTTTGATCCTGTCGTCTTTGATTTTGTATTTTTGTCTTATCCCACTGAACACAGCAATTGCACCACAGAGAGATGTAAAACTCTGCATAGTGCTGCAGAGAGTTATAAACTGTAGTTCTTTGCAAAACTGAGCACTTGGTATAGACAGGGGTACAGGGAAAAGTGTCTTTAAGACACCTCCCTGTTCCCTGATCCTAGGGCGACTATGAGGCATTTATGCCTTTGGTATGATCACAGCAGCCTATTACACCAGTCTCTGTGGTGCCGTTGGAGTTGCTCCTCTGTCCAAAGGTAGGCTGGGGCCTGGGCTTTCTGGGCCTGCACCCTACAATGTCCCTAAAAGTGGAGGGGGGGAAGTACATGCTGGAATTCCTGGTCACCTGTTTAGGACAGCTTTTCAGTTGTTCTGCACTTCTAGAGTAGCCCAGAAGTGGTTGACATAGAGCCCGGAATCAACCACTTTATGTATAATAACACAGAGTCATCTGAGCTCCCACAAAAACCCCTATGCAAGGTTAAAGGGGGAAGGGAACTAACAAGTGATCCAGTTAGGGTATGTAGAACCAAAACTTATTACAATTATATTATTTCAGTAGCACCTAGGGACTCCAACCAAGATTAAGGCCTACTCTTGTATGGACTCTTGTATGCAAGCAAACAAACATTCTACCCAGAAGAGCTTCATGTACATGAGCGAATAGAGGGTAAGCGCTGGGTCAAGCCTACACAGAGTGGGGACAGGATCCAGGCAAAAGTGGCCTAAACTGTTCTCCATAAAAATCCCCAGCTTACCCAAAGAAGGTAAGCACTTCTCATATGCCGACCCCATTAAGCTACTTAGGCCATTAGTAATTAATTATACATCTCCCTACTAGTTCCCTATTCTGCTTGCCGATCTTCAGCAGTTCAGTAAATGTCTCCCTACTAGTTTCCTGTTCTGCTTGTTCCTCCTCACTTCCCTACACTAAAACAACTACCGCCCTATAGGAGTTCCAGAGGGGCAGCCGTGTTAGTCTGTCTAGTAAAGCAAAAAAAGCAGGGAGTCTTGTGGCGCTTAAAGGCTAACAGATTTATTTATCGCATGAGCTTTCGTGGGAGAATATCCCACTTCATCAGACACTTCTCCCACAAAAGCTCATGCAATAAATAAATCTGTTAGTCTTTAAGTTCCACACAACTCCTTGGGGTTTTTTTTGTTTGTTTGTTTGTTTTTTGTTTTTTAGTTTGTTTGGGTTTTTTTGTTTTGTTTTGTTTTGTTTTTTGCTTTATCAGACTAAGACAGCTGCCACTTCGGAAGTTGGCTAGATGCAAGGCACTGAATACAGCCGTTTGAAGTGGAAAACCATCAACTTCATGAAACAACTCTCACAGATCCAGAAAGCCTCTTCAAAGCATCTGACGAAGTGGAATATTCTCCCACAAAAGCTCATGCAATAAATAAATCTGTTAGTCTTTAAGTTCCACAAGACTCCTTCTTTTGTTCACCCTATAGGAAGAGCTCTTTGTTGGGGCATTAGGTAAGCACATGAGAAGGTGAGGAAAGGGCCCAAACCTGGGAAATGTGGTCAAGGCGGATATCAAAGACTCTCCCTGATGAGGCTGGTGAAGGTACACCAGGAGCCAATAAAGGTTGTACGCTCCAGCTTAAGAAAAGTGTACGGCCTAGTTAGGGGACTACAGAGTGGGGTGGATTCTAGATCATAACAAGCCAAAAAGGCATTCAGCCATTGTGAAAGGGACATCAGGAGCAAGGCAGAGATGTGAAAAAAGAATGCAAAAAGGGAAAAGCAGACTTGTATTTCCAGAAGCTGAAGTGTGTATAAGCTATAAGCATATAATACCTGGTGTTCAGTTCACTGGTTGCAAGGCAAAGGGGAAGGAGATGTCTAGATACTTAACTGAATAAACTGCTCCTTACCCCTCTACCCAGTTCTGTCTTTCATCATTCAGCCATGTAACACTTACGATCTAAATAGCTCATTCAGACAATAAGTGGGAGAAAGGAATAATTACTATCCCAGTTTTACAGCGGGAGAGCAGAGACAGAGAAATTAAGTAGCAATGCTTTGTAGAGCAAGAATTAAACACAGGTCTCTAAAATTCATGTCCTGTGTTTTAATCAGAAGATGCCTTGCTTTCTTAAACTAAATGGCCAACAATTTTTCCCCATATCTCTTTGCAGTCACTGTGCAGTGCCATTCATTTATGATGAATCCTAGAACAAGAAACTTGTGAGAAAGGGGATAGGGAATTCTGTGAAGGAAACAGAAGAGTTTATTGAAAATAGGACCAGAAATTAAAGTGTTGAAGATGCATTCATGTTCTCATTCTACCTGACCTTTTTTCTTGCTGTGCATATTTTTTATCATACTTTCTTTGGGTTCTCACTTCCTGTGTTTATGTGGCTTTTCTGTGTGTTCTTTGCTGTGTAGTCTGTAATCCATTGCTCTAATTTTGATTGTTGGATTCCATATGAGAGTGGTGGGTTTTGTTGAATTCCTATGATACACAGTTAGGCAGACTAGATGATCTAGTGGTCCTGGCCTTAAACTCTATCACATTTCACACTATATGGTATAGTACATGGTGTAGAAAGAAGTCTATCCTACTATTACCTTGCATGTCTGTAAGAAGGAATTATCCCTGAATTATCATGCCTATGAATTTATCAAAATAAGTTTAATCCAAATTTACAGACAGTCTTGTCTAATTTTTTCTGAATATTTGATTAAAATATAATTACTATACATCATGGTAATACAAATACTTTAAAAAAAGTTAAGGAGTGCAGATCAAACTGATGAAGTCAGGAGACTGAGCATGTGAATTTATTCATACATCAGCAGTTTGTTCCATAACTTGAACTGTTCATGTGATTACTTGCAAACGTGAGCAGTAGTAGTGGCTGGGGAAATGCAGGCTATTAAATTATTTAATACAAGATTTTAACAGAATTGGAGTGGTTCTCACAAGAGCTGATTTGTCCTACACAAACATTTTGTGAGTGGTGTTGTGTTTTAGATCTGTTCAGGTTCTGCTGACAAGCCAGACCATGTAGTATAGTTAGCACCAACTGAAGAATATATCTGAGCTTTCTGTGGAATTTATGTAGACTCCCCTTTACTGTATTTATCTAAGTATCTTGCAGCGAGGCAGGAAAGTTCTGTTACCTCCATTTTACAGATGGAGAAACTGAGACACCCAAAAGTTAAATAATTTTCTCTGTAGCGGGGCAGGGACTTGAACTCAGGTATCCCAAGTCCTAAATTAGTGCCCTAGTCACTAGATCCTCTTTCTTCTCACTTGCACTTCCTAGACAATCATTAAGATCTGTAATTCCTAATCTAATGTAATCTAAATTGATGTATTGTCCCATCATGATAACACGTGAGCTCCTGCCAAGTACTTAAAACTAATAGTGGCAGCTTTTTTGATCTTGTCCCCCAACCCATCTCCTTTCTAGGCCGTCTGTATGACATGTGGTGCTCAGGGACCTCCTGCAGAGCAGGCTTCATATTGTGCAAAAGGCACTTAGTATAAATCTCAGCAAATCTGAGTACACAGTCAAATCCTTTGAGCAGCAACACCATGCAGCTTACGCTCTGGAGTAGCTGACACAAGGAGTAAGATTTGCTCTATGCAGAGACTACTTTTCAGTAGAAAGGTGATGTGTTTTTACTTTTATCACAAGTAGGTGGTGTTTGATATCTATAGAACTGAGGAGGTGCCACTTCTTGTCCTCAAGTCTGTTCCCTGAAAAGTGGGGGAATTATTCCCTCCTCTTGATTTCCCAGTTTGTCCTCTCATCTCTTACTGCATTTTAGATTACAAATTCTTCTAGACAGCAGCTGGTTTTACTTTTCTTTATCACAATCCAGAGTGCATTGTCAGCTCTTAAAAATACAAATAACAAATAACAGCACTACATGTGACGCACAACAAAATTTACTTATTAGCTGTGTGCACTACCAAAAAAAAAAATTACAGGCTTTTGTTCGGTTTTGAAGAATAACTCTGTAGCAATGATAGGTAAATTACTAGTTTACTATGTCCCAAAGACCCCATCTCAGATCTGCTCAGTTTAAAAGTAAGAGATGATCTTTTTGTAACCTCCAGATTTGCAAATGTAGCCTGGGATTTGAAAGTAAAAAAGTGTTTGCTCTGGCTCATGCATCAGTGGTAGTAAGAAAGATTCTTCAGGCAACATTCTCCTTCCCCTACAGCTGTGCAACCCATTATCTTAATTTCTTAATGTTATTGCATAGGTGTAACTGAGGCCTGAATTTAAGCCTGCATTTGAAAGTTAGTTAAAAATAGATGACAAGAAAACAGCTTAAGGTAGTAAAGCTACCAGCATACCAATCCCATCCTCCTGATACATGATGTGCTCTTTTACTGAACACTAAGATGTTTTATATTTATATTTCGAGTGACTCTATATCATGACTTCTGCCACCAATCACTGCCCTAATGATACATATAATCCAAAATTATATTAGTTTGTTTTTAATTGGCCTGTGACAGGGTAGTGACCCTTCACTGGCTCAGAAATTGTTAAAGGGAGAGCAAACAATCAGGTGGAAGGGCTGCTGGCCAATTGAGGCACAGGACAGGGTAGAAAAGTAGACTGCAGAGGCAGATCAAGGGCAATCTCCCTGCGGTGCTCGAGGGAGAAGGTTCTGCCTGTTCAGGGGCCATGGGATCAGCACTTGGGGCAGCACTTGAGGACCACAGGGCTCTAAGAAAGACTGGGCCTGGGGCTTGGCTAAGAAGGCCTGCAGAGAGCTCTGAAGAGGCAGGGAGGGAGGAAGGTCTCAACTGTCAGGGCTCAGGAGGAGCCAGAAGAAATAGCCTGAAAAGAGGCAGCTCAAGTTATGGGGGATGTGGGGAAGTGACCCAAGGGACCTTCTTGGACTGGCGATCAAGGTGATGCCTAGTGTGAGATGTGTAGGGTCTCTGGGCTGGGACCAGGAGAATAGGATGGGCCTGGGTCCCTCCATGCCTCTCCTGGATTGCTGGTTAGTGGCCAAGGAACTGAGCTGGCCAGTGTGACCAAGTGGTCATCCTGGACTGGACTTTCCCCAGAAGGGGGGTAGTTGGACTAGGGGTGGATCACCCTGAAAGGGACAAAAAGACATGGAGAGCACTGGACACGGGTTTACGTGTCCTGGGGATATATGACTTGAGCTAGTGTCAAAATTACCATTACTGGGGGCACCTGACAGGGTGCTGGGTTGAGGGTTCTGGGACATGGCCATATTAAAGAAAAGTTTATTGTGTTTTGGAAAATTTGGTGATGCATAAGAGTAAGGCAAAGAAACAATGCTTAATGATCTGAGGTACAATTGCATTTGGAAGCATTTGGTTTTGAATATGGAGGAAGAATTTTTCATGCTCATGTACCTGCTTAGTTTAATGAAATAGCAGAGATTAACTGCCTATGGAGAGTACATCTGGAGTTTTGAAAACTGTATGAATGGGAAAGAGTTGCAAAATCTCATTTAAAGATTTGGGGCTTGATCCAAAGACAACTAGAGTTCAAGCAAGTGTATTCCCATTGACTTCACTGAATGTTGAATCACATCCCTCAGTTCTTGGTTTTTCAAGAGCCAGAAAAAGTCTCTAGAAACCTAGAGTGTAATGGAACAATGAATAATCCAATATAATAGAAACATGGATAATAAGTAGCATGAGTTTTCAAAGAACAAATTTTAACAGACTAATTCAGTTGCTTTGTTTGATCAAAATATAAAAGCAGTAGAAGTAGTAAATAAAGCAATTGTAATCTTTCAGGAGTGTGGCAAAGCTTTTGACATAGTCACCCACGGATTTTTTATCTAAAATTTTGAATCAATTTGTCTTGGTTATAAGTAATGTCTGATTAGTTGAAATACAGTAAACAAAGTTAAAGACAATCCGCAATGACCTGTGAAGGTGACTCAGATTGGTAGTGGGTCTTGCTTTATTTTGCACATTGATTGAAGATCTGGAAGAAGGAATAAACTGCAGATTAATTAAATTTGCACATAAAACTACATTGGGAGGTGCTGCAAAAAATGAGAATAGAGAAATAATATAAAGGTTATCAATATGTAAAGAAAAAACGATTGTCAATCTGGAGAAATGCTAACTAATGCATTTGGGAAGAGGAATCTTTTGAAATAATCAGTAAAGTGATAGTGGAGAACAACTTGTATGATATTGAAGGTTAAGGTGCAATTACCTTTAAAATGCCACATTCCTGAACAGCTGAGTATTAGTGAGGACTGGACCTCAACGTATATTCAATTATCTAAGCAAGCAGTCTCAAGGGAATGATGACCACCTGGAAGAGACAGTGAAAGATCCACCCATCTTTTTGCTATAGCCCTATCATAATGCTCATACACAATATGCTGTACCAAAGCCAACCAGAAAACTGCTACTTGTCTTCAGGATAAGAGAGAGGAACTAAAACCCAAAACAATAGTGGTTAGAAGAAGCGTTATTCTTGATGGCTCATGCTTTTATTCCCATGCAGTAGGGAAGAAAAAGAAACTGGTCTTTGTGAAGATTGCTAGAGTGGAGTTTTTATAAATATACAATTTACTTCTCACTGGTAGAAGATGATGGAGCTAGGAGCAATGGTCTCAAGTTGTAGTAGGAGAGGTCTAGGTTGAATGTTAGGAAAAAGCTTTTTCTTTGGGAAGCACTGAAATAGATTAGCCAGGAAGGTGGAAGAATCTCCATCCTGAAAGGTATTTTAGGTATAACTTGGCAAAGCCCTGACCAGTATGGTTTAGTTGGGATTGGTCCTCCTGAGGTCCCTTCCAACACTAACCTTTTATGATTCACACACTATGACTGTGATCACATTACAAATGCTGATTCTTGAGTCTGTAATATAGCACGTAAGAACAAGCTTTAAAATAATAGCAAAAGAATACTTGAATTCCTTCTGAGTTTGGCTTGGGATATTGAGTTCCTCACAGAAACAGATCTGCTGTCTCTAAATTTGTTGACCTGAAGTAAGACCATGAATACATTCCTTGGACTAACTGATGAGCAACCACAGCTCCCTTAGACATTAAGCAGCTTGACACATGAATACAAAAATATTTTTATTATTAAATATTATTTGCATTATGATACTGCCTAGGACTCCAATAAAGACTGGGACTCCACTCTGAGGAACACAAAGTGAGAAACAGTCTGTGTCCCTATAGAATGTAACGATCTAAATGGACAAGAGAAATAAAAGGTGAGAAAGTGAATGGTGTGAAATGACTTGCCCACAGTCACAGAGTAGGTCAGTAGCAGAGCTAGGAATCCAGGTCTCCTGATTCCCAGTCTAGTGCCCTCTCCATTGCTGAATATTGCCCCTCTTACGGTAGAATGAACAAAACAGACACTAAAAATCTAGAACATCAAGTTGACTGGAAACACTTCTTGGAGAAAATGTTTCCACAGTTCTCACCAAAGCTCAACAGCACTGTGGAAAGGTCTAAAAAACTCAGTTGTCACTTTAAGAAACCCAAAACTACATTCAGATTCCTGATTGCTCATTATCCTTTCCAAAGCAGACCACTGTGATGCGTTATTAAGGAAAGGTTTCCATGATCATTGTGAAGCATTTCATTGCACCATTAGTCCAAAACATGCATTTCTTGGCACACTTTTTCATAGATATTAGAGCTGGTCAGAAATTTTTCAACTACATTTCTTTTGATTTCTCAAAACTGAAACTTCTTCTTTGAGCGCTGCTCAGATACATTCAGTAATAGGTGTATCCATGCTGCAGTGCATGATTTGTCGGAAACTTTTTGCCCTAACCTGTCAGGAGAGGGCTGGAGGCCACTGCCCCCCACGCCACCCCGTGGCTCCTTGTGATTGTGCAAGCAGCCTGTCTTCTTTGTTTATGAGCCAGCAGCTCGATTGGGAAGACCTCTTTGTGGATGTCGTTCCATGGAAGAGTGCTTTCTCTTCTGAGCGTCTGTCAGAGCAGCAAAACTGCTTCACTCTGCTGCCTGCCATGCTTGGGTTTAAACCTTGAGTCTGCCTGCAGCAAGGCCTTCCCGTGGGATGACGCCCATGCAAAGTGCTTTTGTTATCTGGGCAAAGCCCACTTGGTCACCTCCTGCTCCATCTGTCTGTCCTTTAAACCAAGGACAATAAAAGACAGGGAGCAAAGGCTCCGTGCATTGGCCTCAGGGCAAGTGCGGTACCCCACCCCAGAGGCTTCAGGGTCTCCGGCGGCACCGTGTGCCTCTTCAGCACTGGAGCCCTCCCAGCACCGCTCACTGAAAGGCCACAGAAAGACCAGCTCAGTACTGGTCCCAGTACCGTGCCACCAGCACCGGTCCTGCTCCCCCTCTCAGGGCTCACCAGGGGACCACGAGGAGTCGATGCCACTCCCTGCTACACCGGAGGGATTCAAGGCAGCGAAGGTACCCCTCTTGTTGCCTACACTGCTCTCTCCGGTACCCCCCATGAGGAGGGGCAAGCTGGCTTTTGCCTCCGGGGCCTGGCCCCACAAAGGGCACTGAACACCCTGTCCGGTCTCAGTCCCAAGTTCCCCAACTTCCCCCAGACACCAGAGCCCGGGTTCCATTAAGCCTTTTTTTCCTGGCACCATATCACCTTGCTGTCACTGGCACCATCATCATGGTCCCAAGGAGTTTCCCCTCCGAGTCCAGAGGAGGGTGCCTCAAGGGGGTCTAAATGACCCTGTCCTAGGCTCTCAGTGTCAGCACTGTTTAGTAACGGCCCCATGAATGATCTCTGCAAGAGACCGTGTTGAGCCTTCACGGTGCCGCAGAACTTTTGGCAGCACCAACACCTCCAGCACTGGCCAGAACCTTAAACCCCATGCCATCTTCCCACACAGGAGACATCATGGCACACTTTGATCTTCTGTGCTGTGTTGCTGCCCATATGGGAATGGAAGTTCAATCCTCCAAAGGGTCCGCCAACACACTATTTGGGCCAGTGATCTCGTCCAGCGACCCTGTCACAGTCCTACTCCACCCTAGCGTGTGGGACCTTGCATCATCACGATGGCGAAGCCTGGGCTGTATTCCCCAGGTATCAGATTTGATGGACCTAAAATATCACATCCCGGGGACAGAGTTCCCTTCCTTTATCCACCACTTGGTACTGTCTCAGGGCATGGTGGAGGTGGCGCTAGGCCCAGGCCAAATTCTTTGTGATCCCCTCCCAGCATTGAGGGACACGAGGGAGGTAGACCTTATGGGGCAGAAAGTATACTTCTCCTCCTCCTTCCAGTTGCATGTGGCCAATACCCAAGCCCTGGTGGGCAGATACATGATGGATGTGTGGGAGTCAATGAGTAAATTTAGACACCTACTCCCACAGGAGGCTAGGGAGGATTATGACGCCTTCCTAGAGGAAGGCAGAATAGTGTCCCAAGACCCTCTCCTTTCAGATTGGGATGCAATAGACACGGCCTCCCGCACAATGGCCTCAGCTGTGACCCTCCACTGCACGGCATGGCTTAGGGAGGCAGGGATAACCCTGGGCTCCCAACAGGTCATCTTCGACCTCCTCTTCAACAGAGAGGCCCTCTTCCTGGCAGAGACCAAGGCCATTATTGCCAGTGCCCAATTCCCCTGGGGGAGGTCAAGTACTTGGACCTCCTCCCTTCAGGGGCCCCTGAACATCCTCCTGCTCACTAGGAACTTTACACCACCCTGATTCACCCTTCTCAGCTTGAATGGCCAAGTTGTGGCACTCTAACCCCTCCGGCCTGGTTCCATGCTTGGATAGGAGAGTTTCTCCTGTCCTGGGCCCATACCCCCTCCCTGTGTGGAGGAACTCCACCCTCCACCGGAGGTTGGAACCCCTCATTCTGGCTGTTGCTTGTTGGTCTCTCCTTTAGACAGGGACCACATACTACCCTGGGCCCCAATATACTTCCTCCTATTACCCAGAGTAATGGGCGTAAAACATACACCAAAAGTTCTTCTTCTCAAGGTGCCACCTGTGAATTCTCATTGGGCCTTTTTCCCCCATTGGGGAGGGAAGCCCCTTACCATCTGCTGTCACCATTTCTCCTGGGGGCACACAGAGCAGAGACCAGGGAAACCCCCATAAAACTTTGGGTGGAACAGCATTATTCCCCATTGTAGAAGTAAGGAACACTTCCTCTGGTATCCCTGTTGTGACTTAGCTGAACATATGTTCACTTAGCCTTGAGGCCCACACCTCCTGATCCCTTGTGCCCTGACCCCACAGATCCAGAACTGTTTTAGCTCTATCTGTACTCTGGACCCTCCCGCCTTCCTGTGGCTTATGAAGGCTTTCTCCTTTCCTGCCTTTCATTCCACAGCTACTGGACCCCGGTGACCCACATGACCCACAATTCAGGCCCTACCCTGCCTGGCAGCTGTCTGGCAGGTCTCGGTCCCTACCCCTTTCTCTTTCCTAAACAGTCCACCCTCCAGGGCTTTGGGACATGGTAATTCGCTGTCACCCTGCCTAGGCACCAGCTCGGACCAACGGCATTGAGTGGTTAGATGCCCGAGATCTCAGACCTGACCTCTCGCATGTGGATCAGAGACCATTAGGGGTTATTACCTCCTTTCCCCAGCCTCAACCCCTGGTAGCCTACCCCTCCAGCTCAGGGGTGAATATGCTGGGAGTATCTCATCACGATAGGACCGTCAGCCTGAACCCCATGCTTTCCCCTTTCCACGTTTAAAAAAAGGGATTTCTTGTTCTACTGAAAAGGAGCTCTGCTCCCCCTAATATCCTAGCCCGAGCCTCCTGGCAGGCCACGGGGTTTTACCTGGCAGTCCTGGATACCCTGGGATCCTATGACCCAGAGCTTCGTCCCCTAGCACTCAGAAGGGTTTTGGTTGTTACAAGGCAATGGTAAGTGACCTAAGGCCACTCAATGAGTACTCTAGGATGGATGGCAATATCCCTAGTAGCTACCTGCAAACTGACAGCATGGGTCTACCAACCCGTCCTGTCCCCCTTTCTATGTGCCAGGGCCGGATAATCCGGAACCATTGGTCCCTTGCTGTCCTCTCACGGGATGAACCTTTGTCCAACTCTGGCAGTCGGTCCCTCTGTTGCCACCCAGAGGTCTGTTATAAACATTTGTTGTAAATATTGCCTTAAGTGGCTTCCAGAGCCTGCACACCAGGCGGGCATGTTCCAGTAGGCTACCTGTTGTTAGGGTGCCCCACGGACCAGCCATCCTCTTTCCCCTCAGGCGGGATGAAATTTCCACCCAACTCAGGCCGTCAAGCCTAGATTCTGACCCTCAGGCCAGTGATAATATTCAGTTAGAACAGTGGCCTAGGTGGGATTCTCCTGCTCCTTTTTTGGAGCCTCCTCACCCGGCAGGCATCCTCCCCCATCAGACCACCCGCCCTCATGACACTGGCATTACTGCAGTTATTATTCCAGGTAATTCCTGCACATTAGCCAGGGATCTTATTAAGCAATGTTTCTGCCTTCCCAAGCTTTCTCCAAAAGGGTTAGCCCCTTGGCACGCATAAGATTTTGGTGCCAGGCAGCCATGGGAACCCACAAGGATGGCGGGAACATGTTGTCAGCCCCATCCCTCAAATTCCGAGTGGTGACCTCTGATCTGGGCAAACGAGATGACCCCTGTCATTGGTGATCTACCGCTCCTTTCTTAGTTTAAAAAAAAAAAAAAAAAGAGAGAGAAAGAGAGAGAGAAAGAAAGAAAGAAAAAGAAAGGGAAGAAGTGGAGAGAGAGAAATCGGTCAAAAGGGGGTAATCAGAGCTTCACCTCATCATGGTGACACACCCCAGACCCACCTAGCCGGAGGAAGTCTTTCCCCTCCCGTCCACTACATCCTCGAGATCTCTCCCTCTCTTTCCCTCTCTCTCTTTTTGCATCCCTGGTACTGGGATTCCCAGGTTCTGTCCATTATGAAGCTGGGTGTGCCTCCATTAGATATGGAGCTCTATGGCCTTCATGGCATAAATGCTGCAAATACTAGAAGTAGTACTGAGGCTACAGGCCATGATGAAAGGTTTCTCTCCTGGGGCCCAGTTCCATTGTCTTGATGACTTCAGTAAATCGTTGATCATCAGGCATTGGTTGCTAGATGCTCCCTTTCAAATTGGCGTAATGCCTTGAAATGCATATTATGATGTCTTCATTGAAGACACTTTGGCCTCAGGTGACATCTTAATAGTGGTGTAGCTTGCCCTGGACACGGCCGGTCACGCCATCCTTACAACTGGGGATAAGCAGTCTTGTCTCTTTATGGCGATCTAAGCCGGCCACATAGGTGTCGTGTCCTATTCAATAGTACTCCCTGTCCCATTCTCCCGACGCTCCTTTCGGCCGCACTAGGGGAAGGAGTGGGGTTTTTCCCCTCTGTTTTTCCCCTTTCTCTTTTCCTCACATCTCACATTATTGAGCATCCGCAGCTAGTAGACGGATAGCTCCAGGCTCCGCTACCTTTTTCCCGTAACCTTCACACTCCAATCAATCCTAGTGCCAGAATACTGGACTTTTCTTCCTCAGCAGTTCCTTAATACCAACTACTCAGATCCTTAGGCTGAGTCGCTTCCTCGGTCACAGTCCCATAGGCATCTCCATTGGTAGTCTCACACTAAAGGACATTAGGCCTTGCTGCCTTCGCGGATCAGCAGACCCTCATCTGCAGCACGACTTGTACTTTACTGGTCCTTGCCTGGAAGGGGGATCTTAGCAGCCATTTACCCTGGTTAGTAAGGTCTCAGTGTTGAAGGCCTTTTTCCTCAGAGACCCCACATACAAGGCTCTTCTTAGTAGGCCTTCGATACCCCTCTGGGATGAGATTCCCCGACTCAGGTTCCTCTTTACCTGGTCCTTGGTTCCAAGGCCGACACCTTAGGCTCCTCCAGGGGACCTCACTGGCTCGAGGCCGGCTACCCTACGTGGGAAAAACAGTGCTGGAGGTGGACAGGGCCAACTCCGCCCACCGTCCTCGAGCATGGCTACTAGTCATCTATTATTGAATGTATCCAAGCATTGCTCAAAGAAGAATGGTGGGTTACTTACAGTGGGCTGCTTGGATTCATTCATACCTCCCACTGTCCCTGCAATTGGAGTTGGCGACTTTTAGGGACTGAGGAGGGGCTGGGCGGACGCCACATATATAGCCGCGGGGTGGCATGGGGGGCGGTGGCTGCTAGCCCTCTCCTGACAGCTAGGGCAAAAGTTTCCAACCAGTTGTGCACTGTGGCACGGATACCCATATTACTGAATGAATCCGAGCAGCCCATCTCGAAGAAGGGCGGTTACTGGTAAGTAACCCACTGTTTTTGCAGAAATGTATCTTTTTTTAAAATAAACTTTCCTGCATCTAGAATGGAATTTCTGGTGAAAGACCTATGCCAGGATAGCCCATAGCATTTACCTGTGATGGCAGAAACTCAGGTTCAATCTCTACTGATTCTGATCAAAGTTGACCCAGTGTCTTTAGCATTCCAGCTGGGTGTCCTTACCACTAGTCTACTAGATACTCTGATGTGAAAGATTTTTCTCTGGTTTACATACAATTTTTAAGTTCCAAAGGGGTAACCGTGTTAGTCTAGTTCAGCAAAACAAACAAGGAGTAGTAGCACTTACTTACTTCATAAGTGCTAGAACTAGAGGTGCTGGGGGTGCTGATATACCCCCCATGCTTGAAGTGATTTCCATCATTTACAGTGTTACAGTGTGTTTCATTGACTGTCAACACCCCATGGTTTCTGCCATGACTTAGGGTGCATAGGCTCAGAACTTCGGCTCCCATTGCTCCTGCCAAGGCACTTGGCATATGAGCTTGGGACTTCCACCCAACGGCTGTTGCTGGTGTGTGCTTCTACCTCCATGGCTCATTCCAGGCTTATAAGTGCCAAGGCTTGGGGCTTCTGCTGTGCAGCTTCTGTTGGGTCTACGGGGTCCCAGCTCTTGTTACTTCTGCCCTCATGGATTCTGCTGGGGCTCAGGGTACCCATTTTTCCAAGAGGCTTCCAAATTGATTGGGGCTGCTGAACATGGGCCCTGGGGTCCTGTGCATTAATCTACCACTAGCCAGGACACAGATAGGTGTTGCCAGCTGCAGCACTTCTAGGAGGACAAGGTACGTCAAATCCACGTCCACCTCCCAGAGTCTCCTTCAGCTTCAGGAAACTCCACAACTATGAGGTTTGAAATTCTGTGCCCCCTGGAAGAGCTTTGCAACCATCCACATGCCCTGCTTTTGGGTCAGTACCCTGAAATTGCAGAAGTAAACATCTGGAAAAGTGAAATTCACTAATTTTCAATTCCCTTGGCTGTGAAATTGACCAGAATAAACTATGAATTTGGTAGAGTCCTATCAATACTCAGATTCAAGGGAGGCCATCTTACTATGTGACCCAGAACATACTATATTTACTTAGATTGGTGAGGATTTTAGGTCTAGATCTGTGTGTAAGAGCAGTCGACAAAAGGAGAAAAGGCACCACGAACCAAGAACTGATGCTTATAGATAGCATCTGTTAAGCTATTGGTTGGATGTTGACTGTGTGCTAGGAGAAAATATATATGTAAACTTCATCCCACTGCCAGATCTATAACATAAATCCCGCAAAGCTGCACAGGCGTTAGGGAGAAACAGTCAGTCTGGTGAACTGTTAGCTAATATGGACCTGTTCTACCACCCTTATGTTTATGCCCCAATGTTATTCCCCTGATATCAATGATATAAATCAATGTAAATGAAGATGGTAAAAATTGGTCCTAAATGAACAACAAAGCAGATTGATGTCAATGGAATAATGTTGCCGATCTAACAATCAATCTATATTGTCAATCAATTAGTACTTCCACTTTTGATTTTCTGTCCTCTTCCAGGCAGTGGCCTTGTTCTGAGATCATAGCAAATTATTAGCAATAGGATAATTAGATCTGATTCTTTGTCCAATTAACAGCTTTAATTTGGGGGTGTTTGGTAAAATTAGATTTTAAGTTTTGAGGAAATTACAGTTTTTACAAGATACGAACTTGAGTAGGTAATTTGTTCAAATTATGGTCTAATACTCTACATTGGGTTGCTTTATCAGTGACACAGACATTGAAGCATCTGGCAACCAACACTGTATGTCTTTACTAGACCCTCTCAATGCTTCTTACATCAACTTCAGTGCTCCAACAGAGTGTAATCTAGAAAGTGATGAAACAGATTCAACAGTAGGGGCAACATGTATGAAGCATTTCTAATTTACAGAAGTACACTCCTATAGTATAGCTTTTTTCCAGCTCAACTGTTAATGGGAAGAAAGATCATGTCTAATTTGCCTATTACAGATAATTTGCTGCAATCTTAGAACAATGCCACTGTCTAGAAGGAGAAAGAAAATCAGAAATGGAGGCAGATATATTGTTTTGACAGAAGGTTTCTTGATCTCCCACCCCTTAACTCAGGTGATAGAGTGTGTCTGAGGAATCATACCTCTTATATGGCCCCCAGGAGGGACCATTAAAGAACAGCCATGTCCATGGTCTTATGTGGTCCAGACAGACCAAGAGGACATGTTTTGATGTAATCAACAGGACCTGCGAATTATCCCATAGAGTTCCAATACCACAAAAGTTTGAGGTATATTCCAATATATCTTGTCTGACTGATCCAATGTCAATACATGGTGAAGAAACTGCTGTGGACTGATGGGATTCAGAGTCAATGAAGAGATGGTACTGAGAAGAACTAATCTGCTGGTGAAATATCTGGAAAGACTGACAGAGCCTTGCTAGAGTATGTAACCAAAGTAGGGGATAAAGACTCACTTGAGAATGATGTGCTAGTAACCTAACCTCTCTACTAGCTGGTGTTGAGTTTATGGAACTGTATTATGTCTGTATTATTAGATAGCTGTTATGTGTTATTAGATGTTAATGCATGTATCATTAGATAGTTTTTTTATTAGTATCTAATGGTTAACATGTTTTCCTTAGGAGGAAGATGTAGGGATATGCTTGTAAACAATTGTGCTTTAGAGACACTCTCTGTAAGGAGTATATGCTAGTATGTGAATTGTGAGTTGTGTCCTACATCATATTTAACATGGCGGCGGCCAGGTGCACACCTGGGAATCACTCCTGTCAGTATTACTGAAGTTCTATTCCTTACTCACTGAGTAGTATAGTCTTTAAGGAACCTTCAAGATAGTTATAGATGGGGGAGACTTTCCCATCCACATAGCGGAATAAAAATAGCGTGGCTACTCATTGCAAGGTATATTGACATTAACATCAGTTTCATTGCATAATACCTTGCATTAACGGAGTCGTGCAATGTAGACCAGACCTCGGAGTCTAATGAGTCTGGCCTGAGGGAGTCAAGGGTATTAGCGGCTGGAAGGAGGGTGCTCAGCAGCTTGTAAGATGAGATGCTTAATGAACATTAGTTACGTTTAAGAATTAAAGTACATTTACATTTGCAGACATAATAAAATTAATTGTGAATTAAATGATCAGTGTCTCCCCAGTTATATGCATTGCTTAGAGCAGGAAGGTATCTTGTAAAAGAATATTGTAGTAATATGAGGAAAGGATTTGAGATTCTTTTATTTTATGAGCGATCTTCAGAACTGTTACCAATTAGGAGGCATATACTGATTTGTCTTGATACAGTGTGAATTCTGAAATACATGCATTTTAATAGCCTGGTGCTCAGCAGAGCAATTATCTGAAAGGTCTTGTTATAAACTTCAGCTAAAATAAACAAGTAACTGAAAACAACTCCTTGGGAACATCACAGGAAATCTCCTGACAACCTCTTTAATAAGGGGCTCACTGACACATCTATCAAAAATTAAAGGAAACAAATAGATGCATTTAGTTTCTGTCTCTCTAGGGGACCTTTGAAGTGCCACCTGAATTATCTACACATTTATGGTTAGATTATAAAGTGCGTGAAAAAGTCATGCTCAATTCTTTCCAAAAAGGGGAAGATCTGACATAGCCTTTTATGACTCTGTTACTAATCCCAGTTTTTCCATTTCTTCCCTTTTAGTACCAAGTGCAACACCTCAGAATATCTCCTTGGAGGTGGTTAATTCAAGGGTGAGTTTGCTATATGTTCGCTGTCTCATTGTCAAAGTTCATATATGTATTTGGTACATTGTATATATGCACACCCTAGGTATGTGTAAATTTGATGTAAATGAGAAAAAATGTCCTAAAATCCACACAGTGCTTGCTTTATTCAGCTCTGTACCCTTCCTTATTAGTTGATCTAACTGTTCCAAGTCCCCATGCCACTTTTGGAGCAGTTACTTTTGTGGGCTTTGTTTCTTTCATTTCCACAGGCCAAACTGTCACAGGCACCTAAAGACGGTTTAATTAAGATAACAACCTATCTATAGTAACAGTCTAGCTGATGAGAATGCATAATATTGGTGATAAATGAGAGTTTGTAACAGGGGTAGGTTACTGCACAGGCCAACAAGGCCTGTGCCCAGGGGCCAACCACAGTGTGGCTGCCCCTCCACTCTGCTGAGAAGAGGATCATGGTAGGGCAGCCTGAGGCCAGGCTCTGAGCTGCTGTCCCAGCCCTTGGCCGGCTGATCTACCCCCCACAGGCTGAGCTCTCCCATTCTCATCCCACCCCTGGGCTGGCCACTCCACCCCCAGGGGTGAGGCAGGGCGGGCTGGCCGCAGCCTGGCCAGTCATCTGGGGAGGGACGGGTGGCAGGGCTGGCTGCCAAGCATGTAGTATGGGCTCCAGCGTAGCCCTCCGAAGCTGCATTATGCAGGTCTCTAGCCTCCACTGGCCCCCCAGTGTTGGCGCACTAGCAGGGCAGGAGGTCCTTCTGTGGAGGGGACACTTATGGGGAGTCTGAGGGGCCCCTGTGGCCCCTGACCACCACTGGTTTGTAAGCTTGATGTTGATTCTAACAAAGAAAGAAAGAATTGCTGCCTTCAGTGCTTTCAGTCAGGCATTGTTCTTACAGCACTTTCATTCTGAAGTCTGGAATTTATGCTACAGTGTTGACTCTCCAGTGTACAAACAGGTTTCTCTGTCACTAGTAAAGGAGATAGTCTGGAGTCGTGTTGTGGGAGCCATGAAAAGTTCTGTCCTCCTGCAGGAAGCGATTTATTCTTTCTTTTCAAAAACATATAATAAAGCTATTTATTTACAAATAGCACCTGCTGCATCATAAAAGGAGCCTCCCAAGAATCCTGTGATTGAAAGGTTCACATTTTGCATCTGGATAAGTTGAGGCTCAGAGAGGTCAGGAGATGTAACCGAAACCAAATAAATCTGTCACCAAGTGGGAACTAGATCCTAGATTTCTTTACAATTGAATTGTCTGCTTTTAGAGTTTGGAGCAGGTCAGCTGATCTGCTTAGGCTTAGAAGGTGTTAAAAGCCCAGGAAAGGGGGATAATTAATAGGAGCAGGCCGCTCCAGGCCAGTCAGAGCCCAGGAGCCTGCATAAAGGCTAGACTGCAGCCTCTGCCCAAGGCAGTTCTCGTCTGGAGAGAAGGCAGGTGAGCTCTTGGCTGGAGTATAGAACAGAATCATAGGGTTGGAAGGGACCTCATGAGATCATTAAGTTCAATCCCCTGGGGCTTGAACCCAGGACCACTGTTCCCTCTAAGCTGTGTGCGTGTGCACGCCCACACAGGTCATGAAACCTGCGCATACAAAAAAATAAAGTGCACACAAAAAAATTCAATAGTGCTAATGTTGGTGCTCACAAAGCAATGTTTTTGCGCACACAAAGAAATAGTTTGTGCACACAAGCTACAAGTAATTAGAGGGAACATTGCCCAGGACCCATATGGAACCTGGACAGCTGTCTGCACTGCTGGGGATCAGCAAGAGTGCATCTGGGAGACAGAGGCAACAGGTAGCTGGGGAGGCAGATATGGCCCAGGGATCCTGCTGAAGAGTGAGCTGGCTAAGAGTGAGGGGGATGAGACCATACTCATGTGGAGTGCATCGGATACCTGTATTGGGGCCCAGAGAAGTTGGTGGGCCATGTCCCATCCACCTCCCCCAAGCCACTAGTAGGCAGAGAGGCTATGGCTAAGCGATGAATGGACAGTGGCTACCACTGATACAAGTGAGCTGGCCAAAACTGAACTGTATCGCAGAAGGGGGTACTGAAGGGACTCAGCAGGAGCCTGAGGACCTGCCCAGGATGAGAGAAAGAAAGAGATCTGTGGGAGAGATGAAGCAGTGACCACTGGACAGGGCCACCACTTCAGCCGTTGCCCAGTATCAACACCAGGAAGTGTCCGTTCAATGCGTTGCATACTGAGGACAGTCTAATGCAGTGGTTTTCAAACTTAGGGTCAGGACCCAGTACTGGATTGCAGACCCTCCAGTACTGGGTCATGGCACCCTCTGCTGCTGCCACCAAAGACTGGAATGCATTGCTCAAAGATGAAATTGCTGGGTCACAGGCATAAATGATTGTTTTCAACTGAGTTCTGAGAAAAGAAGTTGGAAAACCACTGGTCTAATCTGCTTAAGCACATGCTTCAATGTTAACAAAGTAGGTTCATTATTAATATTCTACAGGCAAGGAAACTAAAGCACTGGTATGTTAAGTGACTTGCCATAAGTCCACTAAACAGAAGGTCTGATTCCATGCCTTATTCTCTCTTCATTCTATCTCAGCAAAGAAAAACACATAGTTGACTGCTATTTAAAGATATTGAAAACACATATAACTATTTAATATTTTCCCCTCGGTTTTTCAGTGTAAACAGTTAATTTTTTCAATGATGTATATCTGGTTTTGTTTGCCAGCAGAATATGGAGGTGCAAAAAGGATGCAAGTACCTGACACCTGAGCTCACAAATTTGTGCTAGATGATTCTTGGAAGTGGGAAGCAGACAGTGTAGTTCTTTCTTCATTAAAGCTATGTTAGTTTGCACCAGCTGAAAATATAAACTACATGTTCAAGCCCCAGGAGGTTGGACTCGATGATCTCATGAGGTCCCTTCCAACCCTATGATTCTATTCTATTCTATTCTATTCTATCCTAGTGTAATTGTGTGTGTACCATGACTACCATAATTTGTAAATATCTATTTTTCACACAAGAAAATGCATGCTTTGTATTCAATTCTGTTTTCCTTGAAGTCAGTAGAAAAACTTGTGTTCACTTCACTCGTATAGCAGTCTCTTTGTGCACAGTTACACATTTACACACGCATACTTTCTGGGCACAAATATTTCTATGAAGAAAATAGGGGTGTTTTCTGAAAATTAGCAGATTGAAAGTATGTTCCAATTCAGTTGTAAGCAACCAACTTTAGCCATGCTAGTTTACCTGAATTAGAGAAGCCTGGTTATAGCCAGGGGATTGAGAGAGCTTGCTGGTGGATGGAATGACCAGGCAATGAGAAAAAGACCAAAGAACTAGTTGTTTGAAGACAGGACAACCGCAGAAGCAGAGGGTCCTGGTAGGCCATAAGGGGTTGCTGTAGAGGTGAGCCCTGTCTCAATGCACATTATTAATATCTGGTTGCAAATATAAGGAAGCATTCTCTTCTGTGTAGGTTCTTGTAATACCCTCATTACTCTAGCACAGGGGTCTAAAACTCACAACCTGAGGGCCACACGCGGCTCCTAAAGTTATTTCTTGTGGCCTGCAATGACACTATCACTATCAATATTTGCAAAATCATTGTAAGAAAAGGTTTCAGTGATGCAGCCCTTGGGCTACCATACTAGTCCTCAGGCATGGTGCAGCCTTTGGGCTACCGTACTAGTCCTCATGCGGCCCTCATGGTGAGTTTGAGACCCCTGCTCTAGTACATGAGTGCTTTCCACTACTGCATCTTTCCGCTTAAAGCATCCCATAAAAGCTTATGCCCAAAGAAATTTGTTAGTCTTTAAGGTGCCACAGGACTTTTGTTTTGTTTTGTTTTTGCTATACACAGACTAACACGGCTACCTCTCTAGAACTTTCCAGCGGTACAGTAAGTGATGGGACTAACATTTGTCATGTTCATTATTTTTTCTCACTCCCGCATGGTGGGATTGTGTATATAGTGCTTTGGCACTTGTTTTCTTCTCTTGATAAATATATATTACCTGTGATAGTATCAGAAAAGGCAGGTCAAAGACCTGTGCCCAGGTTAAAAAAGGTCAGCCTTGCTGTTGGAGCAGAAGAGGTAATGTTTCTTAGTTCGTCTGGGAATTCATTCCATAGTCCCAGGGGAATAGGGGGGAGACACCTCTTGTCTCCTGCAGTGATTAGCTTTGTCTTAGTGCTATGAAATTCCACTGTGCCTGAGGAGCAAGAGCTGGTCAATAAATTTGCAGCAGAACACTTTCCCATCCAAAAAATGATGATTGGATGAAACTGAATCATTTCATGGGGATATTGTCTAATTTTTTTCAGGAAATTATCAGAACATTTCATTTGAATTAGATGTAAATGTTTAGTTTTTCATAAGCATGACTTTCACTTTGTTGTTTTAACGTATACATTATATGACTATAACCCAAATGTCAAAGATAGGTGTAAATGAACTCTTCTACCTTACTGAATCCAAATGTTTGTTTAAGGCCAACGTGAAATATTGGAATATTTGGAATATTTTGTTCCATGAAAAGTTTTTGACATTTCAATTTTACTGAGTGATTGGGTATGATACACATTTTGAAATCTTAGAATTTCCTTCAGAAGAGAAATTCTGAATTTCAGTCACCTCCTGAGGGGTGTTCTTTAATCTTATCCTTTCAATGTGGCTGTGAGGTGTGAGCACATAGTCAGACTTACTTAGATATAGCCTTCAGGAAATGAGGGGATCTTCAAACAAGCAGTAATGCAACTTGATGACAAGTACTTATTGTCTCATAAAAACAATCACTGTCAACGCTCAAATGGAAAAAGCAGTAAGAAGCCATAATAGTTTACTAAGACAAAGCAGAGCCATATGCACTGAGTAAAATCATTGATCAATTTTAGAAAACACAGGCCTTGCTCAGATATTTGAAGGTTGTCAGCTGAGAAGTTATAACTGAAGAACAGAGTTAATCCAATGCAGGAAAAGGTGGGGAGGGAGGAGGAAGGTGTCTGTAAAACATCTTAAGCAGTAATTTTTCATTCAGGATTCAGGCAGCAGCCTGTCAGTGAAGCAGAGGCAAACAACTGGAAAATAATTCCAAATAATAAATGATCAACAACAACAATTTCACTAAAGGAAACAATCACTTAGAGAGTCAAACTTGCCCTTGGAAAAAACTCTCACCAGGAAATTATGTTCAGCACATATGGCTTTCCGTTGTTTTTATGTTTTGTGTAGGACTATTGCCGTCTTTTTAATTTTATGGCAATAACTATATTAATCTTTTCCTCCACAATGGCACAAATGTCAGTTAAATCTGAGAGATCACTAAGGGGTTGTCTACATGGCCAGTTACCGTGCCCCAGCTTGCTGCATATACAAGTCTGTAGGGCATGTTTGCATTTTGCGCACGGGTATGTTTGCGCCATGTGTAGACATACCTGCGCTAGCTTTTGTGATCTAGCTAGCTCAAATAAAAATAGCAGTGATGCTCTAACACTTGTTATGCATATGAGTTCATATCTAGGGTCCCTGGTGAACTTATAAAGCCTGTGCTGCTACCCCATGTTGCTGTGTCTTTGCTTATGACAGGGGTCAGCAACCTGTGGCTCCAGAGCCACATGTGGCTCTTTGCCTCCTTGTACCTCTGTGGTCCTGGCTTCAGGCCACCCATCGAACACACTGCTGGCTCCAGGCCCCCAACCACTGGGGGCCCCCACGAGTGGCCCATGCCAAAGCCCCCAAACAATAGGGGACCCTTTAAGTGGCCTGCTCCTAGTTCTGGGCTTCCACCTCGCATGGGGACTCTGTGGCAGGTACTCTCACCCAGTTCTTCCCACTCCTACCACAAGGTTACACCCATTATGGCTCTCAAAACACTTGGTTATTTAAGGAATTTTTAAAAACCACTCATCATATCTTTTGGGTTGCTGAGCCCTGGCTTATGATTTTTGCAATCAAGCTAAGCTGAGCTACTTATTTCAAAACAAGCTTAGACATATCTATGTGGTACAGTCACAGCTACAGTGTTTGCTGGAACTGGTTAATTCTTTGTCCTCCATTTGATATTTTGTATGTTAATTATTAACTCTGTTAGCATTTAATTAAATAAATAGCACTATTTAATTGTGTAGTATGTTTGAGGGGTTCTTTTCCCTGTTTTATTGGTGCAGTGTAACTTTTTCTCTGGGGACTCATTGCAATTTCAGGAACCACAAGACATAATAGAGAAGTGCCCATGTGTGAAGTTTGTATTTTCAGGTGGACCTTGTCCTTCAGAGATTTTCTTCTGTACCACAGACACTTAAGTAATACCAAGTTAAATCAAAAGCTCATTAATAAGGGTGAACATATTGCTTTGGAAACACTTCTATAATCTCATGTTAATTATGAATTTAAATGACAATTTTGCTGATCTTTCATTTTCTGTCTATTCTTTAATGCAAATGTGTGTTTTTTAAAAAAAGCTACTCTTCACTTTTTAAACCCTCCTATGTGTAGTACCCATGGACAGTGGTATACAGGACTGTCTCATTCCAAACTTTTAAGGTGTTTATTTTTGACATATTCGCAAGACACAAATGTCATGGAGCAGCTGGTAATCTTTAGTGACCTTATGTAGTGATCATTCGAAGTTAAGACGTTTAAAACAAAAGTGGTAAAATATGCTGTAGGAAATAATGTTGCATGGCAATGGGGATGGGTTAAGACCACTTTAACATTTTTATTTGTTCTTTCATATAGTTATGATATTGGTGGTTCTATTGCTAAAGGATATAGAACTTTGTCTAGGTTGTATCTATCATAATCTGAAGTTGCTGCTATAGTTCTGATTTACACAGCATCGAAGCATAAATCTGCAACGGGATGTTAGCACATACTTCAAAATATGTACACACTGAAGTGCTATGTTAAGTTGGGATGGATTTATACACATATTTACATGCTTTGCTGAATCATGGCTTGCAGGACTACTGTGCAAAACAAATTGGCCTCAGTTCTTTTAGCAATGGACAAATTTTAATAGCACAAAAACAATTGGGTTATAGTATGCACACCGTTTGGCACTGAAGGCAAACGATTGAATTCTGAGTAAGGAATGAGAACTGGTCTCCTACATCTACATCAAGGTTGAAGCACAAATGGTAGGAAAAGTCTTCTGAAGTGCTCTGTTCACAGGGACCATCCACTTGCTAGAGCTGGCAATGTGGCACAATTCATGAGCAATCCATTCAAAAAGAGGAATTCCAGAAGTGTGCACCTGAACTTCTGTGTGGTTACTGGGACCAAAGTGAATTTCTGACTCATTTCATGTTTGACCATCACTGAAGCCCTCACACTGTAGGAGGTACAGGGATATGCATGTGCCTGAACACATGCTCATGATTTGAAAAAGCTGGAATAGATTTCTAAACGTGTGTTTGAAGAACAACCTTTATAAAAAATAAAAGTAGATTAACTAAATCTAGAGGAACAAAGTTTCTCAAGAAGAACTGGCTTCATGGACTGTGTTTAAAATGCTTTTGTTTATAGCTAAAAATATGATGCTTGCTTGTGGCATTTGTTGCCAAGACACAATTTAACTTCCAATGTCGCATTGAACCTTACATTATTTACCAGTCTTATGAAAGTCTGGATGAGGTTTATAATGTTCTTTTCTTACCTCTCATGTTCTGCAATGATCTAAAATGTAATGCTTCTACAGTCTGTCAGCTTTCGTCCTGATCATTCTTTCTTTTTTTTCTAATCTGACAGCAGTCACCGAGAATTAGTTCAATTAAACACTTTCACTTCACAGGTTGATGAAATAAAAATATATATATAACTGAACTTTACTCTAGCATAGTTCCCAAATTGTATTTAAATATTGCAGAGGGCAGCTATGCTGAATTCATAATACAACCTTGTCTAATACAATAACCTGTTTCAACACTTCCCATAACTGTTGAAATTTGATGCTGAGTTTAATAAGATTTCTGGCTTTATGCTATTTTTCTTCAGTGGTGGGAGATATAACAATTTAATTAAATAGGGGATTTTTGGACTATTATTAATATTTATATTTTTTGCTGTGCCTGGAGGACTTTGCCAGATCAGGGCTCCATTTTGCTAGATATTGTACAATGAACATCAGTCCCTGCCCCAGAGATTTCAGTCTAAAACACAAGATATAACAGAAAAACAAACAAGGAGTCCTATGGCATTTAAAGACTAACAAATGTATTTATTGCATGAGCTTTCATGAGAGAAAATCCCACTTTGTCAGATGTCTGACAAAGTGGGATTTTCTCCCAAGAAAGCTCATGCAATAAATTAATTTGTTAGTTTTTAAAAGTGCCACAGGATTCCTTGCTTGTTTTACTGAAATAGACTAACATGACTGCCCCTTTGGAACTTGGCAAGATATAACAAGAAGATGAAATAAGCAAGTGGCTGAGGGTTCTTGGAAGACTAAATAACAAAAATCATAGAATGCCTTAGATGTAGCGTGTGGCAATTTGTGGCCAGTCATTAGCAGTAATCACAACTGTCTTCATTTCTTTCGAGTGCACAAAAAGTCTATTGAAGCATGACATTTTATTTCAGAATTTCTTTACATATAATACTGAACTGTTCCAGATCCTCCTTTTCTGATAATGCTTTTTTTATTTTCCAGTGGAATATCCCAGTGTTACGAAAAAGGAGAGTATTATTAGTGCCTGTGTATGTATTTCCATTTAGTTTTACTTCTACACAAGGGGTCAAATTCAGCCCTCAGAGCTGTGCATGGGAGCTCTTTCATAAGTCACCAGGAGCTAGTGTCAGGGCTGAATCGCCCATAGAGGCAACCAAGGTGGTCGCCTAGGGTGCCAGCCAATAGCGGGCACCACGGGCACTCCCCCAAGGCTGCCCTTGGGGGCTGGGGTGAGAGAGGTGATTGTCCCTGGCCTCCACGGCATCACTGCCTCCTTCCCATTACCTTTGGTGCAGAGCTGAAGACAGGAGGGAAGGGGAGGACCTGGGAGCACAAAACCAGCTGATCTGCAAGGCTGGCTCACCCCACATCCAGGGAAGAATGGCCAGCCCAGAGGCTGAGCTTTGCTGTCTTGACTCTTCCCTGGGCTGTTCCACCCCAGGGGCAGGGAGGGCTGGGCCCATAGGTGGGGCAGAAGAGCAGAGCCCAGCCCCTGGACTGGATTGCTCTGTCCCCCCAGTGGGGCACACCATAATTACAGGCACCTAGGGTGCCTAAAAACCTCAGACCAACCCTGGCTAATATGCAGCTTAAAGCAGTCTTTGACCATAAAAAAGCATGAAAGTCTGGGCTCCCTCACATTTTACTGACAAAACTGGAAGTCTCGGGGAAGGAAACAAAACCTGTGGAATTCATAACGTAACTTCAGCAGGATGATCCACCTACACAAATGTGCCTTGTGCCAAGGAGAGTCAATTTAAAAGCAAGTTACTTTGTATAAAACTGTATTTTTAGTTATTCTTGTGGGAGAGTGTATGTCAGAAATTCTGTACATAACAGCTCTGGGTAAAAAAGAATAAGAAATTCTCCTTTTGGAGAAAGAGAAGAAGACCTGTCTTGAATCAAAACACTTCAGAATTTCTGTCTAATTTCTTTGACAGATCAGCTGCTATTTTAGCTGAGAGGCAATAGCCATTAAGTTGGTATTTTGTTTTTAAATTGAGAAGACTTTACATGCAACACAGCCCTTTTATCTTAGGGGGAGATTCTTAGTCTGTTGTTGATGCGGTAGTTTGATTTTTGTTATAATGAGGGGGTTCTGGTTTCTTAAATACAACACAGGTTTTGAATTTTTCTCTGATTCATAGGAACATTATCATTATAAATAAGATGCCCGTTGATATATTGGTAGTTTAAGTCAATAAAGTATGTAGTAATTGTAGATCTTTCTATATCTACACTATCAGTTTGCTACTTTAAAAAAATCCATATGAAAGGAGCATACTGCAAACACAGAGGCATATTCCCCTCTGTTCTCTTTCAATTTTCTTCTTAAAAATCTCCTCTTACCATGATGCCTATGAAGAACTTGGCAATATGCTGGTGCACTGAGACGATGCTTACCGCTGTTGTCTCATTTTTCCTTTTACTCTCCCATTGATCTGTCCGTATTCGTCTGGGCTTTTTTCTTTCTTTCTTTCTTTGTTTTTAATTTAGATTGTAAATTCTTGATGGCAGAGATTGTCTTTTTATTCTCTGGTTATACAGCACCTAGTACAATGGGGTCTTGATGGATGGCTGAGTTTCCTAGGCTCTACATTATTGCTATTTCCTGGACTGTTTATCATCCACAAGTTCTTCCACTGACTTGAATGGGACTGCTTGTGAAGTAATGCATTGTGTAATATAGCTAACTGTCTCAGCACCCAGACTGCAATTTTTGCTTATAATCAAAGGTGAGATAAAAGGTAATAAATAGCACTAACGTGAACAAAAGAACTAATGGATATAAACTGACCACCAGGAAGTTTAGATTTGAAATTAGAAGCAGGTTTCTAACCATTGGAGGAGTGAAGTTCTGGAACAGCCTTCCAAGGGGAGGAATGGCAGCAAAAATCCTAGCTGGCCTCAAAACTGAGCTTGAAAAATTTATGGAGGGGGTGTTGTGATGGGATGGCCTTGTTTGGCAATTGACTTGACTTTGGACAACTGTTCAAAGATATGCTAGTGATCTGTTATGCGAAGTTAGATGGGTGAGTTTTGAGTTATTACAGGGAATTATTTCTTGGGTTTCTGGCTGGTGAGTCTTGCCCACATGCTTAGGGTTTAACTGAACTTCATATTTATAGTCAGGAAGGAATTATCCCTTAGGCCAGATTGGTGGATTCTCTGCACCTTAAAGTCTTTAAACTATGATTTGAAGACTTCAATAATTCAGTCATAGGTTAGAGGTTAATTGCAGGAGTGAGTGGGTAAGCTTTTGTGGCCTGCATTGTGCAGGTGGCCAGACTAGAGGATCATATTGGTCCCTTCTGACCTTACCATCAATGGGTATCTTCTCCCACTCCAGTGTAACTAAAAGGAAACTTCACTGAAGTCAATGAATTTATGCCAATGTTATACTGATGTAAGTGAAAGCAGAATCAGACCCAGCTGCTCTTAGGATGTAGTATTTACAACACTAAGACTCAACAAATTCTTATCACAAAGACATAACAGAATTTCACTAAGAACTACTTGTGGTAAAATGCTTTGTTCAGTAGTGTGCACAGAATCTGACCTCAAATAAAATCCACACTGTTAGTAAAATAAGAAAAGATTCAAATTGTTTAAGTGTATATAGAAAGCTCAGAAAAGTGTTCCTTAGTATGATTGTCCTCATCCCTTTAAATTAAGCCAAGCATAAGATGCTTGCTGCAAATGTACTGATGGACAAGTTCCAAAGGGAGATCCGTCTTAGCCTAGTTCAACAAAACAAACAAGGACTACTTGTTTGTTGTCCTGAAGGAGGCAATGGCTAAAGCCTGGCTAGTATAAATGAACAACAATGATAATGGTGTGTCCTTTTGAATTTTTTATTTGCAACACTATGTTAGATATTTTCTTTTACTTTACAGAAGTAATAATTAGCAGTCAATTAATTCCTCTTTCCCATTATGTGTCTTGTGCAGTCATTTATACCTTGGGCAAAGTCAAAGTGAAATGCTATTGAATATGAAATATCCACTTACAGTGGTGATAACATTGTGCAATCTCTTTGTCCTTAGTTTGCCAGGGTTTAAATGATTGCATGGGGGCAAAACAATGGAGAATCTGGTTCTCTGCCATTAGCAAATTACATTAGTTTCACCACCAGCCATATATTTGTGGCTTTGTGATTCATCTCCCACCCATATGACACTGAGAACTGGTCAACACTACAAAATATTAATGTGTTCAAACAAAATTGACAAGAATCATGTTAGTTAATGTGATAATGACTATGACTTTGTATTCAGCATAGACTTGAGAAAACCACATTTGGCAATGTGCCTGACAATGACAATTAAGTCTCAGGGGAAGAGGGTTTCATTGTGGTTGTCTGGCACAATGCTGAGCTTGACTTTGATCAACCTAAGTAAAAGTATATTGTGATTAACGTTGTGTCTGCCAATTTGATTCTTAACCATGTTTCAAAACATATTGTTGTGGAAAAGGGCTTTCATTGTGATGGACACTATAAAAAGATAAGATACCAGTACTTCTGAATTAACAGGATGGGAACCAAACTTTTGTATATTAAAACAACAACAACAGCAACAACAACAAAAACCATGAATGTTTGTTGCTTCTCTTTCTCTTCCCACTTTTTTGTCTAATTTAAAATCCAAATCTGCACCTTGCATTCACCCTGAGTGCTACTTATTCATGTGAATAGCTCCCTGGTAAAGCACCAGTCCCTTTTTTTGTACAACTAATAACAAATATTAATTTGCTTGCAACACTACTCAAAGATTGTAGAGTACTTTGGGTATGTTATAGAGCACTCTGTGTGGTTAGAGGATTTCCTTTCTTTATGCACAGGAGATTAGTGTTGGTTCTGGTTTACCGATGAGACCAACACTGGTGCACTAGTTGTTTCCTTTTTACAAATATTTCTGTACATATTTCCACACCATTCACTTTTCATGGAATTCTAGTCCTTCAAGATACTATCCTTCCTTTGTTCATATTATTTGCATATCATTGTGGATGCCATCATTTCAAACAAACAAACAAAAATGTTACTCTAAAATGTTACTGAGCTATTTCTCTCTTTCTAATTTTGCTCCCAGAATTAATTTCTGCTACTTAGACAGGTGCAGACATCGTAAGTTCAGCCATAGGATAAAATGTGACACAGAAGAGACAGATGTTGCTGGTAGAGAAAATATCTTTTCATTTCTTGGCATCTGGATCTGACGACTGTGGGGCACTGAAGGGAGATGATACATGGTAGCAGAGTAAAGGGATCAACCATTCTGTCACAACACATTTAGTTCAACTGTTTCAGCTTACTTTCCTTTGAATTGTGTGTTAAAATATCATGTGTATATAGCCTAAAATATTCTTACAATATTGACGTACTAGGCCACATTCAGCCTGCTTTAACCGCACTGAGTCGTGAAATTCCTTATGGTGGTTCAGCCTTGTATTCCACAGGTTGGCGTGGTTTCTTGTGGGGGGGGTCATGCACTTGTCCTGAGTTTGCATATTTAATATTAGCTCCTTTCCTCTAAATATTTGCATGCATTCTGCGGCCTCCTGTTGACCATCAATAGCATATGCACCTACAACTTGCTGTCTGCCAGGCCAGCTCGGCAATGAGGCAGGTTCTATTCTACTGTTTTATATGCTATTTTGGTTCAGATAAAAAGCTCATCACCATTGTACCTGAGCTCCTCCTGGTAGAGCATTAAGCTATTATGATAACTCCTCACATTTACTCTGCACACTTCTGTCATCCGAGGGTCACAAAGCACTGACCGCATATCAAGGCCTGACTCTGCCCAAATGCGACTCTCCTTAACCCACACTGATTTCACTAGGAGTGATGGATGGTTCAAATCAGTAGTTAATTAGAATTCAAACACGACACCTTTATAGGGTAGTTGCCCTAAATAGTAGTAATGCCCATTTTCAAGCTGGGGTTTGGTTTGGAATTCAAGTTTTGCAGGGATACGTATTTTGATTAGGAATTTACAAGAATTACACCACTACCAAACATAGTAATGCCATCAGAAGCAATAATGTAAATACACTAATACATGCTGGCATTGCCTATTTTGTAACAGTATAAGCTATAATGGCAAAAGAGTGCTTTTACCTAAATAAGCTATGTCTCCAGTAAGAATGTTTGCACGTATAGCTATAACAACCAAGCCTTTCCAGTGTGGCAAGGTCTATGACCCTGAAGTCAGTGGAAGCTTGTGGGAGCTCAATACTGTTGACAATCAAGCCATCCATTTAAATGATTAGCTTGAGCCACCTTAGTTGAAAATGTCCTGTGCTTTTACAATATGGCGTCTTTATATTGATGGATGTGGTTATGTGAGGAGTAAGTTGTTAGGCTGCAATTTAGCATGGTTTTTGCAATGGTGTGTGTTAGACTCGTATAATTAGCTCATGTTTCTAAAACACTGGGATGCTAGAAAGTGCTGCATAAATACAATTTAATATTGTTAGTAGAAATAAGTTCTAAAGGTGAGCTACTTTTTTTAAATCTAAGATTGGAGGAAAGAGCAAATGTTTTCTCCAGTCTTGCAAAACGAAGAATAATCATGGAGTGAAAGAATAAAACAAGGAACAGTTTTTCAAGCATGAAAAACATTCAGCAGATTTTTGACCATGATGACAGGAATAAACATTGAAATCCAGGGGCAAATAAAAATATACTGTCAGATAGTCAAGTGAACATTTAAAAAACAAATAAGTGAGAACAATGATTGTCACCACTACTTAGAGAGGAGAGCCCCTAGGAACAAAGTGTTTAACCTTTAAATATATTACTCATGGAGAGGACTGCAACACAAGAGCTCTTTAACCTTTAAACCTATTACTTATGGGAAGAACTGCAATGAACATTGAGCTTAACCTTTAAAAAGGAGAAATTTACTGATTGTCTGTAAGTCAACATAGATTTTGTTTCTCACTTTTAATTATGCCCTTTCCCTGAGACCGAAACCATTTGTGGATCATTCTCTTGGTAAATACGTTTTGCACGTCTCACAATGAAAAAAGTTACAGTAGCAGGAAGGCATTATTATCCTGTACTTCTAAATCTGTTAATGGGATTTCTAGTTATTTATATAGAACAGTTTTTTTAGCTTTAGTTTTAGATTTTAAGTATATTTAATAAATCTATTATCTCACTGCCACGCATGCATATATGTTTTCAAAGATTATGGTGCAATTTAACTAAAAAGCCAGGAAGTTTAATTATGTAAAGCATAAATGAAAATTGAAGCATTTTTAATTAGAGCATTTAATATAATATATTGAACTTAGCTATATCTTTTCTTTTTTTCCAAATTGTAACTGTTCAACCAGTGATCTAGTATAAATAAAAGAGTATGAAAAAGACATGTTAAATGTGCTGGAGCATATCTGGAAAGCATGATACATCATAGAATCATAGAATATTAGAGTTCGAAGGGACTTCATGAGTTCATCTAGTCCAACCCCCTGCTAGAAGCAGGACTACTCCCAATAAATCATCCCAGCCAGGGTTTTGTCTCACCAGATCTTAAAAGTTTCCCAAAGATGGAGATTCCACCACCTCCTTAGGCATCCCATTTCAGTGCTTCACTAACCTCCTAGTGAGAAAGTTTTTCCTAATACCCAACCTGGAGCTCCCCAGCTGTAGCTTGAAACCATTACGCCTTGTTCTGCCCTCTCTTACTACTAAGAATAGCTTAGCTCCCTCCTCTTTGGAGCACCCCTTCAAGTAGTTGAAGGTACGTAGCAAATCCTCTTCAGTCTTCTCTTCTGCAGACTAAATAAGCCAACTTCCTTCAGTGTCTCCTCATAAGTCATGTGCCCCAGGCGCTAGTCATTTTTGTTGCCCTCCATTGGACTCTTTCTAATTTGTCCACATCCTTTCTGTACTGGGGAGTCCAAATCTGGACACAATAATCCAGATGCAGCCTCACATGGTGCCAGATAGAGGGAAATAATCGCATCCCTCAATTTGGTGGTAATGCTCTTACTGATGCAGTCCAATATGCTGTTGGCCTTTTTGGCAAAATCAGATACTGGCTTCCCCTAACTGTAACTGAGTGCTATGTCATTAGGCAACTTGGTATTAGCATTCAGCAACTATTACATTAGTGTTTTTACTACTACCAGCAGCTCCCAAGAACTTTGAACTGTTAGGTTGCTGGTTCAGTATCCAGTATTATTTTGGTACCTACTTGCCCATAAGGTATCTGTATATGCTTGGGATGGGCACTTGAGCTTGAATTCTTCATAAGGAGATTTCATTATACTTTTATTTTGCTTTATAGATCCAGCTAAGAATAATGATATCAAGAAAGCATTGTATCATTAAAAGAATCAACAATACCTACCAATCTCATTAACAGATGACAGAGAAGATGATTATCTTGACTCTTCAAAATGAATGCTCTTGAATTGATAGTTCTAGAATACCCAAGAAGCAATTTCAGAGGCTATCTTAAATCATAGAGAGTTTTATCCTGAGGCACATGTTACACTAGTGCAGGCTTTTAAAAAAGATAGTTTCTGAAGACGTTATTGGCACCATTGCAAAAAAACTCTGTATTTAAGTCACTCTTCTAACTTATCACCTAATTTGAGGGAAGATTGAATGAACAGGGTTTGTTTAACCTGGAAAAGAGGAGACTGAGAGGTGACATAATAACCAGTTTTCAGGTACCCAAAAGGTTGTTATGAGGGAGAAAAAATATTCTTCTTAACTGCTGATGATAGGACAAGAAGCAGTGGGCTTAAATTACAGCAAGGGAGGTTTAGGATGGACATCAGAAAAAAAAAATAACTGTCACGGTGATTAACCACTGGAATAAGTTGCTTAGGGAAGTTGTGGAATCTCCATCATTGGAAGTTTTTAAGAGCAAGTTAGAGAAACATCTGTCAGGGATGATTTAAGAGTGTGCATCATCCTGCCATGAGTGCAGGGCACTGGACTTGATGACCTTTATGGTCCCTTCTAGTTTCTATGCTTCTACTATGAAAGAAAGTTTGATGATTCAGAGGATCTCCCTGAACATAAAAAATACAAAGTGATTGTTTCAGTCCAAATGGATGTACTCATTTAACCAAGCTATATATTACAATATTTTAGGATTTTGGAATTTGTCAGTGATGAAAGGCTAGGAGCTGTCATTTAGTTTTCAGAGAATCATAGAATCACAGAAACTGAAAGGGACCATGAGAGGTCATCAAGTCCAGTACCCTCTACTTATGTCAGTTATTATCCCATCTCTCCATGCATTTCCAGTTATATTATGGTTGCATCTGAACAATGAAAAGATTGAGGTTTGATCTAAAAATGTACTGAAGTTGTGTATAGACTGAAATTGATTTCAGTGGGCTATGGATTGTGCCCCATAGGAGACTCTGCATGAGACAGGATACAAGTAAACAAGCTGTAGTGATGTCTGAAGTCAGAGGATGTATTTCTGTTAATTTCAATGGACTCTAGCTCAGGTCTTGTGTGCTGATCTATGTTCTAGAAGATTTTACTCTTATAACTTTCTTGGGTGTCTGACTGGGGAGTCTTGCCTGCATGCTCAGGGTTTAACTGATTGCCCTATTTGGGGTCAGGAAGGAATTTTCCCACAGTGCAGACTGGCAAAGGCTGTGCTGGTTTTTTGTGGACTTTAATAACTCAGTCATTGGTTACAGCAGGGGTTCTCTACCCCTTCAACTGTGCAACACAGCTGGGGGGGCTCCCACCTGTGCACAACACAACCACCAAAGTTCCTCCCTGGCATCAAGACTTTTGTTGGCAGGTCAAGCTGCAGTGGGACTTTTGATGGCTGGTGAAACTGTGCTAGTCCCTGCTGCCAAAGTTCTCTCTCAGAAGGGATTTTCAGTGTCAGGGGGCTCGTCTGGCAGCGCCTGCCACCAAGAAACAGAGCAGAGCTGTGCACCTCTTGCAGAAAGTTGCTGCCACTCCAGATCTTAAAAGGCCAGTGGCATGAAATCAGCCTGCTGCCACAGCTCTTTGCACTTTTGACAGCAGGCTGATTTCATGCAACACACTCTACTCCTGTGCCGTGATACTTTTGTGCCACATCACAGTGGTTGAGAACCACTGGGTTAGAGGTTTTAGACCATAGTGGGTGGTTCTGTGAGCGATTCTGTGGCCTGCATTGTGCAAGAGGTCAGATTAGAAGATCATATTGGTCCCTTCTGACCTATGAGTCTTTTACTTATAAAATTATCTTTCCCAATCTCTTCATCCCCTCCCTCACCAAGAAAAAATATTTCTATTGCAGGAGGCTCCAGACAGTCCAACTGGGATCATTGCCCTGCTGTCCTACATGCTGATTAAACATGTGCAATGAGATTGTTAGTGCATGCTTCATAAAAAGTTCATAGGATCTCCTCAGACTGGTTAATATGCAAAGAGCTATGAGGGATATTTTTGTTATTTTTTTATCCTTCAGTGTTGAAAATCTCTACTCTCAGAATTGGGGAAGAGAGAGCTGAGTATCACAATAAGTAATATATATTTTTTTCCAAATTGTTTCTGATTAACTATACAAGAAATCACAAGGATTTTGTTTTGTCTAAATTATGTCTCAAGTTCTGCTGGAAAACATGATGGCCTGCAATATTTAGCAAGCCTGATGAGTTCTTGGAAAATAAAGATGCTTTCAAACAGCCTGAAGACATCTTTGAATTTACAAAAGCTAAAAGCCCCTTCTTTGGATATAAATTAGAGAGAATATGTTCAGCAAGAAATAAAAATCTTCATGCATAAAAATCAGATGAAAAAATATAAAATATCAGCCATTCATTGCCATTCTCCATGGTAATACAATATTTAGTGTTTTTTGAACTTTTCATTTTGCAGATAAAAAAAAAAGGGTTTATTGTTCTTATGTTTCTTTGCCCTGAGCCATGTTGTTAGTTTTATTATAGAATCTTTAAAAACAGGCTGTTTAGTGCCTGGGGGGGGGAGTCAATTGAAGGACCCTCCTGCCCATGGCTTCCCTCCACAACTGCCAGAGTGCTTCAGCCCAGGTCTGTAGTGACCACCTCTAGTACCAATTGAATAGTTCAGTCTCTTTGGCCATCACATTCCTGAGTTTGCTGGTACTACCAGAAGGATGTAATTTGTGGCAGGTATGTAAGCGTGCATTTGTGTGTGTGTGTGTGTGTGTGTGTGTGTGTGTGTGTGTGTGTGTGTGTGTGTGTTAGACAGAGAGAGAGAGATGTGGGTGCCTGTCAGTGGGTATATCTATACTGGGCTTTAAGTCAAGTCGACTTAATTAAAGCCCTGTCTGTATTTAGAAAACATTAAGTCAACTTAAACAAGTGCTTAAGTTGACTTAATAATTCCTGCCCTGTAAGTCAGCTTAAGCTTTCAAGCCAAATTTAGAGGGCAGGCCCTGACCCTTCCTCCCTGGTAGGTGTCATTGGGCTGGGGCCTGATCCAGCCAGGGGGCCCAATCTGACTCCAGCCCTGTGGTGAGGAGCTGGTCCGGATTGGCTCCCAGCCCCTCACTACAGGGGCAGGGATTGGCAACCAATTCCTGCAGCCTGCAGAAAGGGGCTGAGAGCCAAATGGGGCTCTCAGCCCCTCTCTGTTGGCTGCGGGACCTTGGAGCCTGCTTGGAGCCCATCTGGCTCCCAGAGGCTTGTGCTGGCCAGCCAGCAGCTCTGAGTCTGGTCAGTTTCACCGACTCAGTGCCTGTGAAACTGAGCAGCTCCTGGTCAATTTCACAGACTCTGAGATGCTGGCTGGGCAGCGCAAGCCTCTGGGAGCCAGATGGGCTCCCAGCAGGCTCCTACCCCCTCAGCTGACAGAGAGGGGCTGAGAGCCCCATCCAGCTGCTAGCCCCTTTCTCTGGTTGGCCTGGGATGCCTTGCCAGCAGCCAGGGATGCTGGAACTCAACATCACCATTGGCCACTTGCAAGCAGCCAGGGGAGTGGGACCGGACATCACCCCTGGCTAGTCATGGGGGGCCAGGGGCGTGAGACCTGACATCACCCCAGCTGCTTGCAAGCAGCCAAGGGCAATGTCGGGTCCTGCACCCCTGGCTACTTGCAAGTGGCCAAGGGCGATGTTGGTCCTCCAACCCCTGGCACAGAAGTAAAATTGACCCAGGCTGCAGAGTACAGCCACTCCACAGCCCGGCCAATTTCACACCTGTGAAATTGATCAGGCTGTGGAGCCTCCTGCTCTGATAAGTGAGGCAGTGAGGATTTGGCCCCCAGTCACTTGTCAGGGCTGGCAGGTGTGGGCTTTAAGCCCGCACTGCCAGTAAAGAGGGGGTGGGAGCCAGGTCAGGTTCCTAGCCCCTCTTTGCTGGCCCATGCAGAGAGGGGCTGGGAGCGGGACCCAGCTCCCAGCTCCTCCTTAGATGGTAGGAGCCAGATCAGCCCCAGTCTGGATTGGCCCCTGGAGCCCATTGGGCTCAGGGTACCCAATCCGGACTAGGGGGCAGGGGAGGAGGAGGGGTGCCCTGGGTATGTCTGGTCAATGTCTACACAGACATACTCTGAAGTCGACTTAACAAGGTCTTAATCTTGTTAAGTCGACTTCCAGAGCCCCCCCCACAGTGTCGACATATCCTAGAATCATAGGGTTGGAAGGGACCCCCATGAGGTCATCTAGTCCAATCCCCTGCCAAAAAAGCAGGACCACTCCCACTAGATTATCCCAGCCAGGGTTTTGTCCAGCTGGGCCTTAAACACCTCCAAAGATGGAGATTCCACCACCTCCCTAGGTAGCTTATTACAATGCTTCACCACTCACCTAGTAAGAAAGTTTCTCCTAATATCCAGCCTCAACATCCCCAGCTGTAACTTGAAACGATTGCTCCTTGTTCTGTCCTCTGTTACTACTGAGAACAGTCGAGCTCCATCCTCCTTGGAGCAATCCTTCAAGTAGTTGAAGGTTGCTATCAAATCCCCCCTCAGTCTTCTCTTTTGCACGTTCAATAAGCCTAATTCCTTCAGTCTTTCTTCATAGGGCTTATGCTCCAGCCCTTTGATCATTTTTCTTGCCCTCGGACTCTCTCTAATTTGTCCCTGTCCTTTTTGTAGTGAGGAGCCCAAAACTGGACACAGTATTCTAGATGTGGTCTCACTAGTGCAGAATAGAGAGGAACAATCACATCCCTCGATCTGCTGGCAATACTTCTTCTGATGCAGCCGAGTATGCCATTGGCCTTTTTGGCTGCAAGCGCACACTGCTGACTCATATCCAGCTTCCCATCCACCATGACTCCCAGGTCCTTTTCTCCAGTGCTGCTACTTAGGTGATCACTTCCCAGCCTGTAGCAGTACATGGGGTTTTTCCATCCTAAGTGCAGGATTTTGAACTTGTCCTTGTTGAACCTCATGAGATTTCTATTGGCCCACTGCTCCAATTTGTCTAGGTCTCCCTGAATCCTGTCCCCTGCCCTCCAGGGTATCTACCATTCCCCCCAGCTTGGTGTCATCCACAAACTAAGTGTGCAATAAATCCCATCATCCAGATCATTAATGAAAATATTGAACAGAACTGGCCCCAGGACTGACCCCTGGTATTGGTTGCCAACTTGACATGGAGCCATTGATTCCTACACGCTGAAACCTTTGATCTAGCCAGTTTTCTATCCACCTTACATTCCACACATCCAACTTCCTTAATTTGCCAATGAGAATGCTGTGGGAAACTGTATCAAAAGCCTTGCTAAAGTCGAGGTATATCACATCAGTGGCTCCTCCCGCATCCACAAATCCAGTCATCCCATCATAGAAGGCAATGAGGTTAGTCAGGCACGATTTACCCTTGGTGAATCCATGCTGACTGTTCCTGATTACTCTATTTTCCTCCAAGTCTTTCAGGATGGATTCTTTGAGAACCTGCTCTATGATTTTTCCAGGGATTAAGGTGAGGCTGACAGGTCTGTAATTCCCTGGATCCTCCTTTTTCCCTTTCTTGAAGATAGGCACTATATTTGGTTTTTTCCAGTCCTCTGGAACCTCCCCAGTTCGCCATGAGTTTTCAAAGATAATGGCCAACGGTACTGCTATCTGATCAGCTAGCTCCCTCAGCACCCTCGGATGCAGTTCATCCGGCCCCATGGACTTGTGCACACCTAGCTTCTTTAAGTAGTCCCTAACTTGACCTTCTGTCACCAAGGGCCTCTCTCTCTTCTTCTCTCCAATCTACTGTACCTAGTGTAGTGGGCTGGGAGTTGACCCTGCCTGTGAAAACTGACGTAAAAAAAGCATTGAGCACTTCAGCTTTTTCCTCATCCTCTGTCACAAGGATACCTGCCCCATTCCCTAAGGGACTTACACCATCCCTGATCCTCTTCTTGTTATTCATATACTTGCAGAACCCCTTCCTGTTTTCCTTCACATCCCTTGCTAGCTGCAACTCCGTTTGTCCTTTGGCCTTTCTGATTTTATCCCTGCAGTCCCAAGCAATGTCTTTATATGCCTCCTTAGTCATCTGTCCTAGCTTCCACTTCCTGTGAGCTTCCTTTTTATGCTTCAGCTCACTGCAGAGCTCTCTGTTAAGCCACTCTGGATGCCTTCCAAATTTGCTATACTTTTTTCTTTATCAGAATGGTATCTTCCTGTGCCCTTAGCAGGGTGTCTTTAAAATGCAGCCAGCTCTCTTGGATACATTTCCCCTTCAGATCAGCCTCCCAAGGGATCCTGCCCATCAGTTCCCTGAGGGAGACAAAATCTGCTTTTCTGAAGTCCAGGGTCTGCGTTTTGCTTCTTTCCTTCTTTCCTTTAATCAGCATCTTGAACTCAATCATCTCATGGTCACTGCTACCCAGGTTGCCATTCACTTCTACTTCCCTGATCAATTCTTCTGTGTTTGTGAGCAGCAGGTCAAGAGGTGCAAGGCCCCTAGTTGGTTCCTCCAGCATTTGTACCAGGAAGTTGACCTCAACACTCTCCAAAAACTCCCTGGATTTCCTGTGCACTGCTGTATTGGCCTCCCAGCAGATGTCAGGGTAATTGAAGTCCCCCATGAGAACCAGGGCCTTTGATCTGGAAACTTCTTCCAGTTGTCCATAGAATGCCTCATCCACCTCCTCCTTCTGATCTGGTGGTCTATAGCAGACACCTACCACGACATCCCCCTTGTTGCTCTCCCCTCTAAACTTAACCCACAGACTTTCAACTGGCTTGTTTCCATTTTCATAATGAAGCTCTGAGCAGTCATAGAGCTCTTTTATATACAGCGTTACTCCTCCCCCTCTTCTTCCCTGCCTGTCCTTCCTGAACAATTTATATCCATCCATGGGAGAGCTCCAGTCATGCAAACTATCCCACCATGTCTCTGTTATCCCAATTATATCATAGTTCTTTGTCTGTGCCAGTACTACCAATTCTTCCTGCTTGTTTCCCAGGCTCCTCACATTTGTGTATAGGCACCTAAGATACCAGGCTGATTGCCTACTTTCCCATTTTGATTTTCAATTCTATTGTATCTACCTCCCTGCATTTTCTCTCAGTGTTGACCTCCCCCACTCACCTCAGGTATTAGGGCTTCATTAGAGCAGCTAAGATGATTTGCAGACTGAAACAGACAACTCAGTTCATATGGATAATTGATCAACTGTTAGATTGTAGCTACATTTTATCATTACTGAATGCCACTAGATTTGAGTGGTGACACAGAAGACAAACTCTGTATCCCACTACCAACCCAGTGAGCCCTACAGTCACTCTACCTACTTATCACTGTATTGACTGCATTTAATCTTTTTCTATACAGTATGAACCAATTGTTGTTCTCAGTGAGTCTTCAGTGGATGCCCAGGATTCGCCTCGCATGGGTGAAATTTACCTGTAGTACAGAAAACCAAATCAAGGTCATATATAACACTTATATTCCACATAGGAATTTCTTGGGGTGATTTAGATTCAGTGGTGCTAAAACAATTTTTAGAGTTAGGGTGCTGAGAGCCATTGAACCAAGATGTAAACACTGTCTATGATGGGAACCACTTCAAGCCAGCCAGCCAGCCCTACTTCTACAACCTATGGATAGGGTGTGATTCCACAGTACATCTGTACATTTCCTGTGGTCGCCAAGCCAGTTTTGCCCAAACCAGCACTGTTATAGGCAGCAGGACAATGGAAGGCTATATGTGGTTCCAAGGGGGACTTGAAGAGCCCTGTATGTCCCACCCCCATTCTCTACTTACGAGACTCGAAGCATCTGCCCTGCTGCAGAGTGGTGGGGCTAGAGGATTCTGACCAGTGGAGAGTTAAATCTTGGGGAGTTAATAAATTTGGCCACCCCACTCTAGTCCATGGAGAATTGCACTGCATCCCCAGACTCAGGCCCCATATATGGGTAGATTTTCAGACAGTCAAATACTACAAGGAGGGATGTCACGTCTACATCTAAACAGGTAGATTTGGCCTTCCCTAAGAGCTCTTTACTTCGACTTTAAGTATAGTTTTCTTTATCCAGTGTATTTTATCACTATTTCATCTCCTATTCTTATTTGAAATTATGTCTGTTGTGCTCTTAGTGCTACTTTGGATTTTTAGTAAGGATATATTTGCTTGTCAGTTTTCCATCTTAAATGGATTGGTTTATACTGTATCTGTTTGTTTGTTTGATTCTCTTTTTACTATAAAACACCTCTTTAGACTGCAGTGCTGATATAAATTTGTATCTGCTATATACACTTTCCTCATCAATCTTGAGTCATATTCTTCATAGAGGTTCTCACAAGAGCTGATTTGAAAGTCAGAATTCCTGATCAGTGGGAAATTTCAATGTTCGGGGGTGGGGGAAGGGGACAATGATTCAGAATTGAAAGCAAAATTTTGAAATTTCTCACCAAAAGGAAATTCTGGAAGTCCTGAAAACCATCATTTTAATACAATTAAACATTTTGCTTTTGAAAAATTCTAAATTAAACTGAGTCAGTTGGCCCATGCTCTCTGGCTTTTAGCTTAGTCATGGCCCCCAGAGAGTGTAGGTTTCTTCCTCCCTATAGGCACTGGAAGAGTCATGAGGAGTGGGGAGTGTTGAAGCTCTGGGAGCCAGAACTGAGATAGGAGCCTCAGAGCTTGAAATCATAGATTCCCAGATCTGCCTGGAGAATCCCATTGATTTCAAGGCTACTGATTCAACAGCAGGTAACCTAGAAGCCCTGGGATCCCTGACCTGGAAAGATTGGGTAGGGGAGATCTGTCTTGGGAACTATGGACTCTGGGGCAGTTCATATGGCTGAGTTTCTCCAGAGTCTAGATCCCTGGAAGTTCAGCCTCTCAGCAACTGGTCAGTTGAATGTCAGAAAACTAGTTTCTCAAATGAAAATTGGCCGAACTCAAAATATTTCCATGAAACATCTATTCTTTGAACTGACGTTTTGAAAAACTCCCAGCCAGCTGTAACCCTGATTGCTTTATACAAATTTGCTTAGAGTGGTGTCACGTTTTGAAAATGGATTGAGTCTGTTCAGAATAATTAAGCAAACAAGGAGTCCTGTGGCATTTTTAAAGACTATCAAATTTATTTATTGCTTGAGTTTTCATGAGTATTGGTTTGTTTTGCTGAAGTAAAGTAACATGGCTACCACCTCTGGAACTTATCATTAGAAGTAGTTGACCTCTGAAACAATCCCAGAAGTTTCGGGGGGGTTTTTTGCTCTCTTGTTATCTACTATGAATCATTTTTGGAGCAAACTAGTCAATAGGGTTTGTGTAAGAATGTCTGTGTTGTCACCACTAAAACTTTTGGATTCTACATACAGTGAATTACTGTAAATATCCTTTTTCCCTTTAAATTATATTGATTGTTTTGTCATTATTTGATTATGTCTATTGAGGATAGCAAACAGGATATATTTGTAGCAACTAAAGCAGCAATAAATTTCTAAACATATTTCTTATTAATTTGACCTGTTGCATAAACCAATTTATATATCTCCTCAAAATACAAGTTGAGAAATCTGCATAATAGCAGTTCCAATGATTATAATATAAAAGCAATGTAAATGATTGCTTTTCTTTCAACACTTTCTCTCCTGACTCTGCAAGTAAATGCCCTAGCCATAAGGCTGTTGTCTTTTCTGTGATGGGTTGATTCCAATGCAGAATGAAAACAAATACTGAAAACTCTCAATATTCTTTTTCAAAAAAATAATTTTTTTCACTTTTTGCCAGCTTTGACTATTATTTAAAAATACTGTTACGCTTAATTCAGTAATAAGTATTTTTTGAGAAAAATGTAAAAAATGTTTGTGCATATCCTCAGAACTACATTTACAACACTTTAGTTATGCATAGACTCCCTCAGTCCACACGATTTGCCTTTGTTGACCAAAATTGCTCCTGAATTCTGGTGTTAAAATTCTGGTTAAGATATTGGCCATCAGAGGTTACCGTTTTACAACCTTCCAAAAAGAGGACACTTTGGAGATGGGGGTGTTGCTCCTCACCCTGCCCTTCTCCCCTGCTTGATCCCAGCCTCGCATGCTGGAAAAGAAACCTAAAGAAACCTCCCACAAAAAATTAAATCTCTCCCCAGCCACTCCCAGCTCAGCTCTGCTTGCACTCAGCCAGCCAATCAGAGTCTCTGTTACTCACAAGTCATGCAGACTGGGCTCTAGGACATTGCCTCCCACTTTTCACTGTCAGTCAGTCACATGGTGGCCTTTGATTGGCTCATTCTTCATGTGGGCCCTGTGCACATTTTTTCTATTCTTGTTTGCTGTTTGTGTGCCATGCTGTCAATCAGAGATTTCATCGGCTGTGTTCATACACGGAGGGTTATTTCGATAAAGTTGTTCCGAAACAACTTCTATCAAAATAACGCCTTATTTCGAAATACCTTATTTCAAATTAACAAAATGTTAATTCGAAATAAGGAAAAAAGCGGGAAACGAAATAGCATGTTCACATTGTGAACATGCTATTTCGTTACCTACTGCAGGGGGCTGCAGAGGCTCACCCTGCAGCCCAGAAAGGGGCTGCAGCCACTGGCAGGGGGGTGAACTGCTGCTGGGTGGCTCAGGCCGCTGCCCAGGCTGCCCCCCCTGACACCGCCAGCGGTCCGGGGCTTCGGGCTCAGCCCCCAGGCCGGGCTGC
>ML682015.1:8393991-8452434 GCA_007922195.1 Podocnemis expansa | reverse complement strand
TCCCATTTTGATTTTCAATTCTATTGTATCTACCTCCCTGCATTTTCAATCAATCAATCAATCAATCAAATCATAGGGCTTTCTTTTGGTGTTGACCTTCCCCAACTGCCTCAGGCATTAGGGCTTCATTAGAGCATCCAAGAAGGTTATTTGATTCCCCCTGCATGTTCCAACTACCCTCTCTTCTATCCCTGGAGTTACAGTCCCAGCACCCCCCAAGTTCCATCCCATCCCCCTGGTCTCCCACACTGTCACTTACCTGTGGGCTTTGGTCCCCTTCCCCCGTCAGACCTAGTTTAAAGCCCTCCTCACTAGGTCAGCCAGTCTGCATCCAAATACGCTCTTCCCCTTCCTCGAAAGATGGAGTCCATCTCTGCCTAGCAGTCCTTCTTCCTGAAACAGCAACCCATGGTCAAGGAAGCCAAAGCCCTCCTGACGACACCATCTTCGCAGCCAAGCGTTCATCTCCAGGATGCATCTGTCTCTGCTCAGGCCTCTACCCTTGACCGGAAGAATCGAGGAGAACACCACCTGTACTCCAAACTCCTTCACCCACGCTCCCAGAGCCCTGAAGTCACCTTTGATCTGCTGAGGATAACCTCCCGCAGTATCATTGGTTCCTACATGGATGAGAAGCATGGGGTAGTAGTCAGAGGGGCGGATGATTCTCGACAATCCCTCTGTAATGTCCCGGATGCGGGCACCTGGCAGGCAGCATACCTCTCGAGAGACCTTGTCAGGGCGACAGATGGGTGCCTCCGTCCCCCTCAGAAGTGAGTCCCCAACCACCACAACTCTACAATTTCTCCTAGCTGTGGTGGCTGTGATCCTCCCAGCCTCGGGGGTGCATGGCCTCTTCTCTTCCACCTCCTTCACCGTCTCTAGCACCGCATAACGATTCTTTACCACAACGGAGGGTGGGTTGTGGGCAGGGGTGGAGCACTGCCTACCGCCAGAGGTAACCAGCTGCCAGTGTCCTCCCCCTGCCACAGGCTCCCCATCCAGCTCCAGTGTTGTGGCAGTAGTCTCTGGTACCTGGTCAGTGCCCTCCTTCTTGCACTTCTCCTCGTGGATGCTGTCGAGGAACTTCTCCAGGGTGTGGATACTCCTAAGCCGAGACACCTCCTCCTGTAACTCTCCCACCTGCCTCCTGAGAGATTCCACCAGCAGGCACCTGTCACATCGATTCATCTCCCCAGCCAGATCGTTGGAGACAGGGAACTGCAGGCTGCAGTCCCTGCAAGTCCACACCAGGGTCTGGGTAGAGATATCTATGGTCAGGATGTCTGTCTGGCTACAGGCACAGGTAGAAGAGACAGAAGGGGTGCGGGCAGCAGTGCGGCTCCTCTTCACCATTGTGGCCTCACCAAACGCCTCCCCAAACTCCCTCTTAAACTCCCCTGTTTGCTGTTCCCTGTTTGCAAGCTCCCTTTGGTCGCTCAGCCACTGGCTTTTAAAGCCCTCTCTGCCCTAGGTCAGCCCTTGCCCCTCGTTAAACACACAGGGGAAGGCTGATCACAAGGCTGATTGAGGCTGATGCTCAAAGGTGATCAGGGAACAATGGTGCAAACAGCCCCCACCCACAGTAAGAAACAACTAACAGAAGTCAGCTGTAAGGGAAAAGTCAAACAAACAAACACACAGTTAGCAAATCCTCACCCAAGCTATGCTCTGTCCCTTGCTGCTTTCAGCTAGGGGATCGCCTTCACCTCCTTCTCCGAGCTTCACAAACTCCTTCCCTCTCAAACTCCCCTGTTTGCTGTCCCCTGTTCGCAAGATGATATGATTTAATCACACCATGAACAACTTCACTTAGAGCAGACTTTATTTATCAGCTGTTGAAGGAAATATTTTCAGTGAGAACTAGAACCTTAGAATCCTCATCCAGTGAAACTTTCTGAATGAACCTGGGATGGTTTATATTTTTCCACCAGAAAAGTACAAAAATATATATTTCTGTTACTGTTTGCATTTACATAATCAAGTGAAACTAAGCAGTTTGACTATGTTGTGCTTTGACATTTTGAGACTCTTTGAAATTCAGGAAAAGTTCGGTGGGAAGGAATTGACACATAGTGAAGCATAGGAGAATGTCTGACTGCTGCTTCCACAGAGTGCCCAGCCCTGTGCAGATCTGCATAAGGCCACTGAAGTTTGCCTTTAGCTGAGTGGTCTTGAAAGATTAGCTGGTTTTATTGGAAAGATGTATTTAACAGAGTTTTTGAATGAAAACTTAGACCCATTATTAGAAGGCACTCTTATCATTAGGGACATTACCTGGCCTTATCTGAATGGATGCAGAGGGCTCCCTGCAGCAGAATTGGTAGAGCTCTCCTGCTCAAGAGAACAAGATTTCTGAGGGTGGCCCAGGAGATGTTTGTCACTTATGTGGCACCGAGCCCGTCCCTCCAGAGCTTCCTGCAAGGTAGAAAGCTGGGAGTGTTTGGGAATGAGACTGAGGGAGGGTCGGTTGGGAGAGAAGACTAGAAAAAACACAACTGTAACTGTCCTTTAGATCTTCTCGTCTATGTCTCTGAAATGGGCACATAAACTTGGCTTCCATTCAGTGCTTTGGCCTTGTTGGCAGGATTCTATTCTTGTCCCACCTTTCCCCTTGTGGATTTCAAATGATAATAGACATGAAATGAAATTGGGATGTTCCAGTGGGATTTGCCCTGGTAGAGAAGAATGTAGCATGGTAAGGAAGTAAATATTTTCTTTTGATTCTCTTTCTTTTTTTAAGTTGGTGGCTAATACCCCTCTGCCACAGCATTTTGTTGTTATGATTTCTGTAAAGGCTTCTTTTGAGCCCACGCTTCTTGCAACAGGTGTTGAGTCTTCATTTGTGTATTGTACAGGGCTGAGTGGTCAGTGCTAGTAACTGATGGACCTAAACCACGATGTTAGGATCTTGATCCTCTTTACCTTAAAAGTGAGGACGTTTGGGAACTTAGGTTTTGGATAATGGCTATCTCTTAAATAATATGTACATTGAATGAAATCATGACCTTGTGTAGGTCAAGCATTGTATTCCAGATTTAAAATTCCACTGCATAGATCTTCTTGGCAGTTATTTCCTATGTCTAACTAGTTTTCAACTGGTGGATATTTTGACAATTCCACTATATGTACTGAAATTGTCAAAGCAGATGTACAAAATGATGTCTTTGTCAATTTAATTAAATGGGTAGCTTAGGACAAAGTAGTGTTCGCTTGGTCAATATAATGGTAAGGTTTATGTAAGGCAGGCCTAGAAGCTGTGCTTAACAGCTTCTGAAGGGGGCATCTAATCTGCATGGGGCCTTTATTAGCATGAACACAAACAGCACAATTAGGTATTAGCATATTGGGTGCAGGGCATAGTGGTTGATGGTATTTGGGGTTAATCTGGTCACAAATCTGTCAATATCTGTAGTTCTACTGAGGGGAAATATGAAATACTGTCTTTTTGTGAATTGCTACTCTCTGTTTCAAATCTGTCTGGGTTAGTTAAAGGGTAAAAAAATCTGGGTGGGGGCTCGGCCCTTGTTCTGCCAGCCTGCCCTGCCAAAAGGGTTACATGTATACGTAGATTATTTCAAAAGGTAATTAAGGGCAGGAACATTCTCCTGTTGAAGTCAGTGGAAGTGCTCATACTGAGTTACGAACAAACCTGCTAAGCGCTCCTGAGAGCTGCCAAGTGATCTCACCTCCCATCGTTCCTAACAATATAGAGTCTAGAAAGGATCCAATTCAACTCCAATAAGAACATAACAGTCTCTTCACAGTGAATTCCAGTAGCCTGTACAATAGATCGTATACTAGAGCACAGTGAGCAGGGTTCCCTAGTGATTTGTTTCTGTTGCATGAAAAAAGACATAAGGAAATTCACACGTATATATTCCAATCACTAGCTTTCATTTTATGATGTACTCATGAATTCTGCTCCTTCCCCCCCGCCCCACGTTGGTAATCAGAAGCTGAAACAGATGGTAGAGGCTCAGCCTAAAGTGAAGTGTCCATTCAGATAACCCGTTAATCTCTGTCATGTGTGTTTATTAGAAACGTCTGCTTGTTCATTAAAACAAGCTTGTGGTTTTTTTGTTCTCAGCTGAAAAACAATGAAAACAAAAAGAGCCATTGGAAATGTTTACAGTGGCTCACCATAATAAGAGTTATCGAGTCAAAGGTACTGTTGTACTTTCAAATAAACTCAGTAGCAAATCATTCCTCCACTGTGTCTGGATACGCTTGGTTTGGGTTGTTAACTAATTGGAGTGTCTATCAATGGCTTTTCATGAGGCAGCATTTGCAAAGTTTCTTAGTGGTATTTTATTTTTATTGTATTATTTAGTAAAAAGAGAAGATAGTAGCGTCTGTTTCTTTCCATTTTTCTGACATTTCCTAACATCATATTTTAACTGACTTACAGAGATAGATCCATTGACAGGATGTTCTTTTAGCATCTTCAGATGTGTTGAATTGATGCTGTCTGTTTAAGAAAACTCCTCTCCTACATTTTGAATACACAGCCTATAGATTTATGTGATTTTGACATTTTCAGTGTTTTTTTTTTAATAACTGGTAAACACAATATGTGCAAGTTTTACCAATTCATTCCCATAGCTGTTGAAATCAAACCTGTCCTACTAAATGGGTGTAACTTTGTTGTCAGCATGCAATATTATTCAGTAGAAGTCAACCTAATTTTTGGTTGACCTTTGCCTACTTTTTTTTGTTTTCTGGGAAGTCTATAATGAGGCAGTTAGTGAGAATACCTTTATTGGTGTTAAAATTAGAACTTGATGTGCAACATAATACAGCATTTTGGTGCAAAAAGTGTTCTGTAAAATACAGAACATTCTATTAGGAGCATATAGAGTGTTTATATCTCTTCAGTCTTAAGAAACTAAAAATACCCATGAGTCAGGAAAACCTGAGAATTATGAAAATCAGAGTTATGAACTAACCTGTCAACCACAAACCTCATTTGGCACCAGAAATATGCAGTTCGGCAACAGAGACAGAAAAGAAATATTGTATAGCAGAGGTACGTTAAATGTAAATTACTGAAAAAATAAAGGGAAAGTTTGAGAGGAAGATACAATACAGTAAGGAAAATGATCTGTTCTTGTCCCATTTTTAAATTAAAATGGTCAAAAGCAGCAGTTTTCTTCTGCAAGTAGAGGTTCAAAGCTGTATTGAGTCAATATTCAATTGTAAACTTTTGAAAGAACAGCCATAACATTTTGTTCAGTGTTATGAACAACCTCCATTTCCAAGGTCTTTGTAACTCTGAGGTTCTCCTGCACCATAAGAAGAAACAATTGAATTAAAGAACTTGGAATAAATATATATTTATACATATATATGTGATAAATAATACAGAGATGCCTCTCAAAGCCAAGTTAGTGCTAAAGAGTTGTGACAAGAATTGTATCTCCTGGACGTTCCATGTGTTACATAAAATGCCAAAAAATAAATATAGAGAGGCTATTATTGATCACAAGGTAGAAACAAATCCTGTAAAATGCGAAGAGTGGAGCTGCACTCATCAAGGATTAAGTGGAAGCACAGTTGGCAGCATATATGACCTGTGCTTCTTAAGTTTACTTAAAAAAACAAAACAAAACAAAACAAAAACCCTTTGGTTGATTTCTACAATCTTCTTACTGAAGAGATATCACAAATCTTGTGTTTGTTTAGAGTAGATCCCCTTTTAAATGAATACATCCCTGTCAAATTCCTGGAAAAGTATAGTACACTTTGCATAGTGGTACCCGTGATGAGTGTTCAGTAGAGTAGCCTTTCTTCCAAGGATGAAAGGCATATTTGTGCAATTGAGTTTCCAGTACTCAAAACTGCTGAATGATGAAAATAAATTTATTTCAACCATAAAAGCTGTGTGGAAAATAAGGCAAAATATCATAGATGCTATCAATTGTACATTTTCCTGTACTGTCATTAGAGTCAAAACCATAGAATAGGAGACAATTGAAACACGCATGTTAGTTGCCACTTATTTTCTCTAAGAGCAGTGAATGTAAAATTCATCTTTACTACCAGACTCTATGTTTTCTACTAGAATGCCGTCACAGGTATCCATTTTTTAGATTCCCATTGCGTGAAGATCACAACATACATTTTTGTATGTGCCACATATACACATACAAATTGAAACGATACATTTTTGGTCAGAGGTGAATGGAGGCACAGAATGGCACCAGAGGGGGATGGCTTTTCACCATGTAATATTAGGGAATGCTGTGGATTCAGCGTGTTTTTTCAAGTGTGCTTCTGTGAGAGATTCAGAGAGAAGCTATGCATTTTGCTAGGTGTCTGGTAAATTTAGCAGTAGATACCTAATTAGATTATTGGGTGGTGCAATGTTCTGGTTGTACCCAAAGGAATCCCAATTTGGGCAAGAGACTGATGAGTTCAGAAGGCCCTGGGATCATAGACAGGTTTTTTCCATGAGAAAGGATTTAAATAACAGGGGCAAGAAATGCTGGAGTGTAGTACCCCGTCAGGAGCATAGAAGAAGAAATACAAACTACCGCCAACTGCCTGCTAGGAATGGGCAGATCTAGGCAAAGAAACTGCCAATTTCAGAGCGAGCCTAAAATGGGTTAAAACCTTTAAAGACTGTAGGCCTAATCCACCATTGTCTTGCAAATGGTGCAGTCATTCATGATGGTGCAAAATAAGTTAAATATTTAACCTTCTGATCTGGTAGCATTTTATACCCACTTTGTGATAGTGCAAGTGGCTACATTAAGTGCATGACAATGGTGAATTAGCCCCTCTGTGCTCTGTCTCTCTCCCTCTCTTTCTCTTTTTTCTCTTCTGAGGAATTAAAGAAATTCAGAGAGGTTTGCTTTGTTTTGTTTTGTTTTTTTTTAAATTACTTCCAGCCTTTGTAGCCAGTGTCTTACCCAAAAGAAGAGGATCTGGAGCTGTTTGTGGTATGTCTGTTAACTTTCTTTTGGATAGCCAAGGTAAAGAGTATCAGGAAGGCAGGATAGTATGGAGTCCAGCCCTGACTACTGCCTCACTGCAAGTGCAAAGATTGGTGCAAGGTGGGTTGGTGTTTTCCTCTCCCCTGCGTACTGAAAGATTGCTGTGTTGTCGTGTAATCTTCTCCAAAACACGATGAAAATAATGACAGAAGTTTCTACATAGGAGATGGAAATTTGTTTAGGAAAAAAAAACCACCCTAATTTGTTTCTAATTTGTTTCTTTCATACGTAGCTGTCTTCTCTCTGAGTTTCAGTTCATTTACCCAGACATTCATATGATCCTTTCCTGAAAGGAATATAGAGATGACTGAAACATTCAGGAAAGCAAATGCAAGAGGTGATAAGTAATCTGGTAATATATATTCTTAGACCTATAGACTAATCCAGGGAGTCTGGTCAAATCAGAATTAGGATGCTGTAATCTTTCAAATATCCTGTGTAAGCTATACTGGCCTTCTTCTAATTAAATTTGAATCCTTTACATCCATCAGGAGGAGATGTAATTTGCTTTTTCTGCTAAATTATAGCAGACTGTGAACTTAGTGTTCACAAGTGAATATACAGCAGTTCTGCCTCTCAAGATAATGCCATAAAAAGTTACTACTTGCAACAATAAAAAAGAACAAAACTTATAAATTCTCAGCAAAGGGATAAACAGTTTGCTTCTGCTAGAAGAGTGACAACTTGGAGTAGCTTAGAACAGGGGTCTCAAACTTGCGGCCTGTAGGTTGCAGCAGCTGCTAAAGTTATTTCTTGTGGCCTGCAATGACATGTGGACTTTCACCAATAATTGATAATAGAAAATTTAAAATGTGTTTACTTACTTTTTGTCTTCCTGGTGATACCTCCATCTTGAACGGAAGTAACTCTTTCTTACTTACTTTTGATATATATATGTTACTCTTCATCTTTTCATTTTGACTATTCTTTGTATTGCTGTATGAAAAGATTTCAACAGTGCGGCCTTCGGGCTACCGTATTAGTCCTCGTGTGGCCCTCCTTGTGATTTGAGTTTGAGACCCCTGGCTTAGAATAATAATTGTCACTCTTCAGTAATATTTGTGTAACCATCTTCAACAGAGCTTGATTCATAGTCACAGTGTGCAATATTCTCCTTTATCCTTTTGAGGATATTTACTCAATTAAGTATATCCGCTGCACCTTTCTCAGGACTTTACTGCAGTTCAAAACTATAAAATACTTGAAACAGAAAATTTTCCAAGTCAGACCTCCACTCTAAGATTGTGCAAGAAAAGAACAAAAACCTTCTGCAGTATCACCAACATCCAAACCAACTACTCCTAGCTCAGCTGTAGCCCCTCCCTGAAATGTGTGGCTCAGCCTCCTCCCTGGTGTCTGTTGCTTGAAGTGGTTTCTCCCTTCTGCTCGCAGGAGATTGGTCCTGTATTCTTTCGTGTGATGCCTGATGCCTCTGTCACAGTTCAGGGCTACGGCACCTTATTTTTCCTCCCAGTGGTCCAGCAATGACATCCACTCTCAGGAAGTGATCTCTTTTCTTGTGGTGTTCTCCCACTTGACTGAAGATTTTCCAAGCTTTATGGTTCCAGGCCTACACTGTGAATCCCCCACACAGGCCTGTTTTGTCTTTTCATCAGAGACTATAAATAGTGTAATTGCCCCAGCTAAGTTACCCCACAACTATTTCAAAGCAAGCATATTTATTTTCATGGTAAAAGCATTAAGAGCAAATATTCAAAACAATAAAACAACCTATGCCCATGGACTTACTAAAGATCATCCCAACTTCGAGAAGTACTCTGGCAGGTGAACAGTCCTTCAAACTCCACCAAGGGATTTTTCTGGGTTTACAAGTTCATGATGGCTTTTGCTCAGAAGAAGCTTTCCCAGGAATCTGTGCATCATCCTTTTGTCTAATTTAGGCCTCTGGTTTTGTCCTTCTGCAACTGGTGTTCAGCAGACAATTGGTTTCTCTTTGGGGCACAGCTGTAAAAGGTGAAAAGTCGCTTTCCCCTTCTCCCAAGTATTTCCTAGAAATTTGATGTAATTTTGCTTAGCACATTCTTTCAAGAGTCCTTTGAAGCTCATAGCATTTCCCAACATTTTACAGTAGTTATGTCTCCTGGGGAAGCAGGGCATAGCTAAAAGTCATTTTCTGGCAGGGCCTATGACTAACTTGGGGAGCCTGAACCACTTTCTACTTCCAGTCACATGACTGAAAACAGGATGTTCAGGCAAACAACACAATAAGCTGAAAGCTGCTGACACTCCTGTTGCCGGGTAGAAAGGTAAGTGTAACTTTTTCTACCTGGCAACTAGAGTGTCAACAGGCAGCATTTGGCGTATCACGTTGCTTGCCCAAACTCCTGCTTCAACTCTTCCAAAGACATACCTGAACTCACTTTCTGACAGTTTCCAAACTTAATCTCTGGTACCCAAGAAGGAAACAAATTCCAGTGATGAGGAAGATAAATAGACATTAATGGAGTTTACTGTATGCCAGTCTTTTGGAGAAGATCTTTAAAACTGAGGCAAGTCTGTACTTGGTCGTGTGGAACTATATTAGTAAAATATGACCTACCTTTGTGCATGACAACTTTCAACACACAATCTTTTGTGTGCACATTTTTTTGTGCTTAAGTAATAGAATTTATATTCATATCCACACATTTGTAAATACAAATCAAACGTATATACATGTTAATATACAATCATTTGCATGTCCAAGTGTTTTTGTATGCACACGAGAAAGCTACACAAATCAGTGATGCAAAATCTGCCTCTAAAGATTTGATGAAAATGGGCACAGCCAAAGTGTTTTTAGTCAAACTTTTTCGCTTTTCTTAGAGTCATTGTGTGTTGAGCTCCAGTCTGCATATTCCATTTCAGTTATGTTGAGCAAGGGAGCCTCTATCTGCTCATATACAGATATCTGCATGAATATTTTTGAGCACAGACATAAATGTGCAGAGCTGGTAGATTTGAACAGCTGCAGGCCAAGATGAATTTACAAGCTCAAAGCCCATTTCCCCAGGTGTTTGTGAGCATTAAATTACATGTGCCTGATGTGTGGTGCTGGGTGTATGTAGGGACTGATTCATCACTGTATTTCATGTTGTTTACTAATTTATAGTTTATGCAAAATGGGTATAACTATGTCCAGATAAAGAATCTATATCATTGTGACAGTCTCCCGCCCAGATTGCATCTGGTGTGCTGCTGTGACCCCACACCTGAACCCCGATTTCCACACCTGAACCCCAATTCACCTAGATTTGCCAGGTGATCACTCACTCCAGATTCAGTCCACACCTGCCTCTTGCATGTGATCGGTTCCAGGCAATGGGCATGCTCTAGCCAGTCACATCAGGAACATTCCCCCAGTGTGAACCCCCTGCCTAAGTTACCACACTGGGAGCAACTGTCCTACAGGGATTGGGACCCAGTCCCAATCACCCTGGTTTCAAGTCTGTCCATTTAACATAGAAATGGATCGTGCCCAGTCTTCTTCACTCACACCCTCTAAAGCTCACACATCTTTAGGTAAAACAGCTACTAGTTTATTGATCAGATTACAATTGTAAGTGAGACAATGGCCAATCAAGGCAGAAACATAATATAAATGAGTCAGGAGTGACCATAGGGAAATAAAAGTTAAAACACCCATACTAACCTAATATCTCTACCTAAAATGACCTCATAGTCTGAGTTGATGCTCAAGACATTCAGCTGTCAGATGTTTGTACAGTCAATCTCTGCCTTAATCCAGGTAGGGCCCAGATCTTGCTTGAAGGTGTTTGAAAATGGAGTTTGCCATGCAAAAAAGCCCCAAATCTTTCCAAGTGTCTTTCTTTATTTCTAAACCCCCTCAGCCCCCTCTCCTTCTGGGCAGAGTTGATCTCTCTGTCAGGTCTGAGCCAGGGACCTCAATTTGCATATTCTGTGTTACCTTCCCCACAAAGCTCACAGCTTTGGTTGTTTACATGTTGCTGGAAGAGAATTTGGTCTGTCTCCCACCTCCCTGTGCCATGCAAACATGCCACACATCTGTGCACATACGTGATTCTGCAGGTCACATAATGCCATAGTGATCATGTGGAATAGGTTATGAGAGTTGTAATTGGCATCAGATCATACAATCATGGTGCATAAGTGAACAGAAGAATCATATAGATTATAAACCAGGATGCACAGATGTGCATCCCATGACTGACATAGTTTACAAAGTGCTCTGGGATCATTTGTGATGAAAGCACTGACTAAATCTAAGATATTATTTATTTCAACCAGACAGAGAAGTCAATAAAAAAAAAATGACAGCTCTTATTTTGTGAATCACTGCTGTCCATACAGACAAGTTGTTGGGAAGCTTCGACCCTTCTGTTACATCTGTGGCAAAGATCACTACTGACCATTTGGATATTGTATGGCTTGCGTGATGTATGTATTTGTTTTACAGACAAGTAACCATATCAACCTGTGATGCATAAACTCAGTTGCTTTCAGACAGACTTATGAAACCTATAAGGAGAACTTCTGTAATTCATTAATATAAAGGGAAAAAGGAATCAGAGGGCAGGTCTACACTGCCTGCCCTTTTCAGAGGCAGTCAAACTCAGATAACAAGTTACTTAAAAGAACTTGTGCACCTTTGTTTGAATGTGTAACTCCCTGCTTGTCCATTGTGCTGAGTAGAAGGGAAAGGACTTCCCTTCAACTCAGTGCTGCCCAGTTGCATGGGTGGTGTTCTGGGTTTGAACTTCCTAGTCAGCTGAGTGGGCCTACACAGACCTGAGCAGTCAGTCAGGAAGTTCAAACTATTGGTGGTGAATTTGTCACCATTTGTGAAGACATGTCCAAAATTATTAATTAATCCAGAAAGATTGAAAGGACAATAGAATATTTAAAAAAAGAAAAAAGAAAAAACTTTAGTGAAATAGATCCAGTTAATGAGCCGTTAAAGTCCAGAAACAGAGAAATTGCTTCTCAGATACTAACGAGTTGCATCATACCTTCTAACCTTTCAAGTGGCTAAAGCCAGGATGCAACACCACTCCGATCTGGCCAACCTGCCCCTGCACCTCAATCTATGGAAAGGCAGATGGGTCAATTTTGAGTGGTTCTGTCATCCTGTGCACAAAGTTTTGGGATCTTCTCTTCTTCTGAGGGCCTAAGGCAAATAGCCATTCAATATGGAGAGATGGCTTTGGGGGTCTAAGTGGGGACAGTCCTGTGAAATATGAGATTGTTGGAGGGAATGTTATCTGGAATATTAGAGCACAGGATTTGTATTCTGACAATGATTTGTAACCCTTCAGAGCAGTCTGCTAAATAGCACCATGCTTGCAGTCCACTGAAGCAGTGATATCCAGGAAACATTAACTCTGGGTTAGGCAAAATGTTTCTGAGGTGGCTAACATGGTTCTTGCTATATACTGGAAAGGATGCAGCAAATATCCTTCCTGTATCATGTCAGCTGCACTACAGTAGAAAAGGTGTAACTATGGCTCCACCTACCTGTAGGCGGCTAGTACCACTGATAATGCTTGTGTCAAGCAGATTTTGCTCTCTAAAGCTATGTTCACACACAGGGGGTTATTTCGATACAAGTTGTTTTAAAACAACTTGTATCGAAATAACACCTTATTTTGAAATAAGTTAATTCGGATTAACAGTTTGTTAATTCGAATTAAGGAGAAACGCTCAAAGCGAAATAGCAAGTTCAAAGAACAGTTATTTTGAAATGAGTCACCGTTGTTTCGAAACAACAAGTTCTGATGGCATTGTTTCGAAACAATCATTTTGAAACAATGTTGTTTCGTCCCCACATGGGGTTTAAGTTGTTTTGAAACAACGCCTTTGTTTCGAAACAATGGAACCCCTTGTTTCGAAACAACGGTGCGTCGTGTGAACGTGGCCTTTCTTATTTTGAAACAACCTCTGTTTCAAAATAAGACTGCTGTGTGAACACACCCTAAGAGTGAAAGGTCTGTAATTATGAATAACCCCTGGTGCACACTTGCACAAGCTGTAGTTTGTGTGGTTTATGCCTACATTGCAGCCTACTTCCTCTGCTGGACTTCTTTGCAGATGATTAAAAGTTATAGCTTCAGTGAGCCTGTCCAGTAAAATATACTCAGTGAACATATTCACTTTCTCACCCTTGGTTTAAAGTTTAACTGTAATTAATGGTGTACTTTCAGTGGTTCGTGGCTAGGGTCAGTGGTGAACCTGACTCCGCTGCTTCTATTAATTTAAGAGTGATGATGATAATCCATCTCTTGGAGTGAGGTGAGGGAGGTATGCTACTCCCATATCCAGTTCAATTATAAACTACTTGTTGGAGAGCTCTACCCCATAAGCTCTATAATGCTGATAATTTTTCACCATATACTAGCAGACCAGAAAATAAAATGCAACATTTACAGTGCAGTGTGGAGTCAAGACAGGGAACATAATAGGGTCATCCTTCATTCTGAAAGGATCAGAAGTGACTGAGCTGTTCTGTTGAACTGTAATCATAAGATTTCTTTGTTTGTCTGTCTGTCTATTTGTCTTGTAAGTTTTTAGATCATCGTGTTGGATGCAATCTGTTTTTTCTGTGTTGCCTTTTTTAGGAAATAATTACCAGACCACAGCAACTGGAGAGTGAAGAAATATGAGGCAGTTGAAAACAAATTAAAGAATAAAGATCTTTGATGAAGCATATGCCTATCAAAGCTTGGCTTCAGCAGAAGACATGAAAACTTGGTCATAGAATGACAGAAATAATAGAAAGAAAGAGTTGTTGCATCATCAGCTTCCAATCCATCCATTTTTCAGCCTAATCCACCCTTTGTTCTCTAGGCTATGTCTTCATTGAAAAGCTTAGTTTGGACTTGCTTAGTCCGAACCAAGAACTGCCTGGTTAGTTCAAACTAACTGTGGCTTTTTAGTTCAAACTAACTTTTTAGTTTGAACTAGCCACACTTTTTTTTGTTTGAACTAACTTTTTAGTTTGAACTAAAAAGCACAGCTAGTTCAAACTAAAAGTTAGTTCTTACTAAAAAATGTGATTAGTTCAAACTACCCGCTTAGCTCAAACTTATTTAGTTCTAACTAAAACAGCTACATTGTGCTAGTTTGCACTAAAGTTCTTACTAAGTTTGAACTAAGCTCTAGGTTCAAACTAACCGTTCAAACTTACTAGTTCAAACTAAGCTTTGCTTAGTGCAAACTAAAAAAATAATAATAATGTGAACTAGGCAAAGCCTAGTGTGGACAGAGACCAAATTAGTTCAGATTAAGTCTCCTTAATCTGGAGTAATTTGCCAGTGTAGACATAGCCCCTGTGTTTATCTAAATCTAACTCTGGAAGTTCTAGTGACAGTGCCCATCACCAAGTTCCAAAGAAGTACCTGTGTTGCCTAGTTCAGCAAAACAAACAAGGAGCCTGGTGGCACTTTTGAAGACTAACAAATTTATTTATCACTTGAACTTCTGTGGGAGAGATTCCACTTTGTCAGTTGCTTGAAAATGAAAAAAAACCAAACCAAACCAAAACAAAACACAGTATAGAAAGTAGGGATAAATTCAGTGAAGTATAAATCACAGGATCAGGTCAGATTACTTTAGCGAATCAAACAGATTGCATCGATTCAAACTAAGTAGAACAACAGATAGGGCAGCTGAGAGGTGACAATCACTCTTTATAATGAGACAACCAGGAAATATCTTTATTCTAAACTGAATTGATGTTTCTCTTGAAAGACTTTTCCAGTGGCCAGTATTTCAATACCAGTCTTTCTTGAGTCATTCTACATTTTTCCATTCTTAATTTCATTCTTTTGTTCCTCCTTATACCTCTATGTACCACAATGAATAATTTTTCTCCTGTGGTGTTTAGAGCCTTCATGTGGCTTTGAGTCATTCCTATATTTGTTCTCATTTAATTGAGCTATACGTGTTTCATACTTTAGGGCTATATTTTCAGAAAAATGTTCATGCAAATATATGTGCTCCATTTAGGTGGGTAATTACTCATGATAATTGTATGTGCACACAATTTTGCATGCTTAACTGGTATTCAGGAAGATTTACACTGAGTGTGAAAATGTGCATACATGTTTATCTCATCCTATTCTTACAATTTCCCTGCACCCACTGATCCCTGGAATTGCCAGTCTCTGTGCTCCCTCAAATTTATTAATAGTTTTCTAGTCATTTGTTTATCCTGGTATGAATCAATCTTCTGGTTTGGACTGCTTAGTTTTGTTTAATATGTTACACCATAGAAAATATGGGGACTTTTCAAACTAGTTTCTCCAGCCACTCCAGTGAGCAAAACTATCACTTAGGATTTCACTACTTTATCTTGTGCAACATAAGATCTTGCTATAGATGTGCACTTACTAAAGCAGAATGTTGAGCCTCTGCTAACGTGATAAAGCCTAGCAGAAGTCAGCAGAGGGAGATAGATGGGAGCATAATGGGACTGACTAAGCACAAAATAAAATATCAGTCTGGTGCCAGATGGCACAGGATGGGTTAGCAGCATGCCTTGCCAGGTGCACAGTGTTGGCCCCTAGCAGTCACAGGTTTGACACTACATTTCCCAGTTTCAACTAGATGCCATGAATTGTAGCTAATTTTAAAGCCAGAGCTTGCTCTAAATACTCACCTAAGTGCTAGATAGAGATGCTGCCCTAAATTTTTAGATGTCTGTGCCAAACTGTACAAATGTGACTTGTTTAGCCTGTAATTATTATTCTTGTGAGCCAAACGGGAGAATAAGCTATCCTGTGTTGAATTACTGAGTTATGACACACTACAATGGACCCAGTAGCTATGGCTTCTGCGAGAAGGGTACACAGTTCTCTATTACCCAGATTCACTGAATCATGGTAGTCTAGGTGCCTTGGAGACAAAATAAATCTCAAAGCTTTATCGTTCTCATAGCAAAGTAGCATAATGTACTGCTGCAGCAATGAGGACAGGTTTACAGGCACTCTTCTGTGTGAATTTACATAGTTTGCAGACATGTCATTGCTTGTAGAAGTGACCCGTCATGTGCTCTGGGAGCTGATGAGCTAATCAGAAATATGTTTTCATCCTCAGGATATTGAGAGGTTTGTATTACTTTCCTCCTTGTCTCTTGGCTTATAACAAACTCAGCACTTATGCAGGAATATTCTCTTACAAAATGCATGTTTTGTATGAAATGCACCTAAAATGCTGATGATGAAAGTAAAGTTGCTGTATATGCAGTGGCTTGTCAAATCTGGTAGAATTGGAGCTGAAATGTTTAGATTCCTCCTTGGTATTCTTCCAAGGTATAATGTTCTAATAAAGGATAAACCTGGAAGAGACGTTTTTCATCCATAGAAGGCTCTTTTGTGTTCTAACTACAGAAATAATTGTTTTGAACTCATAAAAAAGTAAAAGCTTGAAGCTCTCAAAGATTCCCCTGTGAGAAAAGTTGTACTGTAGACTTATTGCTTTGGTATTGCTGAGAGCTTCCACTGTATCTATAATATTTGATTTCCACATTACAAGCAACTGGAATGAGTATTTAAAAGGTCTCCAAGGTAAATTTGTCCATGAACAAGATTAATATTAAGAGCTGCTATGACTTTCTTTCAGAGGTTTATTTTGGGAGAGCGAGGAATGAGAGAGAAATCCAATCTTGCAGTTGCATGAGTTTTGATTATTAAGGTAGAAATGACAAGAATTTTATGTTGACAGTCAGACTTCTACTAAAAATGAACACACACAAACACCACACATATATTTTCACTTTGAAAAATGAAAATCTTGCAACATATTTGCCTTTAAAGAGGCAGTTTTTCCTAAGACTGAGACTCTGTAGACCTGGATTCTGTTCCTGGCTCTTGCACTGACCTGCTGGCTTAGACAAATTACTTTGCTTCTCTCTGCCTGTTCCCCTTTCATGGTTGGGCTAGATCTTCACTGACAACAGCAAATGTTGGCAGTTCTAACTTCCTGATTGACTGCTTGGGTCTGTGTAGACCCCCTCAGCCAATCACGAAGTTCGATCCTGGAATGCCACCCTGGCCAATGGGTAGTGCTAAATCGAAGGAAGGACCCGTCCCTTCAACTCAGCACAGCCAATGAGCTGGAAGTTAGGCATTTGAACTAAGGTACACAAGTTATTTTAAGTAACTTAGTTCAACTGCTGCTGAAAAGGCAGGTGGTGCAGACCTGCCTTCGGTCTGTTTTATCTATTTAAAATGCAATTCTAGTGACTGCCTCTTCCTGTGTGTTTATACTGTGCATGGAGCCCCGCTATTTAGGCTCTATTATAACACAAATAATAAACAATAGCTAAAACAAAAGCTATTTAGTAAGCTACTAGTCTGACTTCATCATTCAATTTATTATTGGAATCAGTAGTTGCGTCTACTATCCATTATCACAAGCCATGTCCTATCATATATTCAGTTTTTGGCTTCTTATATTCTGGTAGGGCGTGGGAGGAGCTGGGCCAGGGTGCTGCTGTATGGTCCCGTGGCAGGGGGCTGGAGCCTGGAACGAGGAGCAGGCCCCTCACAGGATCCTCTGGTGGTGCTGAGGAGGGGAGGGCAGCCTGGAGTCTGGCATGGGCCACCTGCAGGGTCCCCCAGTGGCAGGGTTGGGGGGAGGTCCTGGAGTCCAGAGCCACAAGGAGGCAGCCAAGGAGCTGCGTGCGGCTCCACAGCTGCAGGTTGCAGACTTCTGACCATGTGGAATCTTCAAAAGTACTTAAGGGGGTGAGATGTCATCTCTGTGGGACAATCTGTTCCTTAATCTTTTATGAAAAAGATTTGTTTCAGGAACAGGAAGAAAATTGTTGACATGGGGAAAAAAATCATGGATCCCATAGTATCAGGGAATCATTCCATCGTTTTTCTACATAATACTGATTTTGTTATGTTCTAGGCTGTCTTTGAAACAAAACAAAACAAAACAAAAAACAAACAAACAAAAAAAACCCCCAACCAAACAAAATACATATGAACTTATAATCTTGACAGGTGCTGAGCAACTCCTGCATAGTGCTTAGCTTCCTCAAATTACACTGACTCCTGGACAAATTGGGTATGCTTCATATCTCCAAGGGTTAGGCCCCAAGTTTTCATCTTCTCCATTGCAAAGATGAAGGCATAAAAATATAAACTGTTCTATTGCTGCTGTCCTGTTATCTCAGTTTGGCAGAAAACAAAGATTGGACTTCATATTGCCATAGTCACACTATAAAGCTAAATACACCTTAGTCCCTTTCTGGTCTCTCTCAGTTCATCTCAGGTGTAAGGAGGCCTCTTGCCTTTACCTATCTCAGGCTGAAATCTACAGTTTTTCCAGCTTAAGACTGGGACTTCGGTACACTACCCAGCGCATACCACCATTTTATCACCCTCTTCTCTGTATAGGTAATTGATTTGGAGAAGTGATAGCTAGGTCAATAAAAGAATTCCATCAATTTAGCACTCTCTACACTAGAGGTTAGGTTTATTTAATTATGATGGGAGTAGTCCTGCTTTTAGCAGGGCGTTGGACTAGATGATCTAATGAGATCCCTTCCAGCCCTAATATTCTATGATTCTATGATATTCAGAGGTGTGGATTTTTCACACCCGGAGTGATGCAACTGTGTTGATGTAAATTCCCATTGTAGATGAGCTCCCACCCTCTCCTCTTTTTATATGTAAAAATGACACCATTCACATCTGGACACTGCTTAAGTCAACTTAGCAGAAACTGGAGGCCTTTCACTCAGCAAGCCTAGTTTGTTGCATTAGTTTTTGAAGGTACTGTGGTTACAATAAAAACAAACAAGGAGTCTTGTGTCACTTTTATAAGTAACAAATTTATTTATTACATGAGTTTGTTAGTCTTGCAAAGAGCCACAGAACTCCTAGTTTGTTTTGCTGAACTAGACTAATACGGCTACCCCTTTTACCATGTTATTTCTGACTCTTTAAGATGACATCCTGAGTGATTCTAACTGCAGTATTATCTTTCACTTTATGTGAGCAAAATAAAACTGAACAAATATATGAGCTTGGTTAGGGTAAGTGTGAAATGAGGATGGATGAACAGGATGGAAATCAGCCTGCAAAGCCCACCTTTGGGAGAAAGAGCAGTCACTGTTTATGGTCTGCTCTCAAAGTCATTTGCACTAGAATTCATTTTTCTGGAATCAAAGACATTAGTGAATGGATGGAATAACAGGAGTGTCATCTATGGGACAGGTTTCAGCTAGGCTGAAAAATTCAAAAGAAAAAATAATTGTACAGCATTCTTACTGATGTTGTTCTCCATCTATATCACACAATTAAGGAAATATCATTATGCCTCAAAGAGGAAAATCAGTTAAGATTTATTTTTAAAACCATATAAAACTTTCCACTGCCATAGACTTTAAAACATTTTTATTGCCTTTCAGCTTTCTGTTGCTTGTAAGGATCACTTAGGGCCAGATTTATGCTCCTAAATAATACATGTTCACAGACCTTTCATCCTGGCAGACTACATTATTATGATATGCATATTTGGTATAGGTTTTTGTATACACATGTGAGACACACCTATGAGTGCTGTACTGAGTGGGCATAGGTTGTACAGTCCCTGTGGAGTTTTAAATAATGGTAAGAATCTAAAATCCAGTTTTCTCTGGCATGAAACAATACTATTGTTAAATATCACTCAAGAGCACTAGAGAACAGCTTTGGGAAGTTAAAATGAAATATTCTACCCCAATTGTTCTGAACCACAGTGTCAGGACACATTGCTGTGTCACCACACAGTGGTAAGTGTGTCATGGAGACCAAGGGAGGTAGCTGGATTTGGCCTGGGCTGATGTGTCCTGTGGGGTTACAATATGATCTGCAATGTGTCATGATGTGCAAAAGGTTGAGAACCACTGCTCTACCCAGTTAAAAATATACAGGAAGGAGTGAGAGTTAAATTAACCCATTTACCTAAGCAAGAATTTGGCCATGAACCTGGGGTCACTTCACATTCATCTTCCTGAAAACAGAAAAATGTGATTTTTTTTTCCCCCAGAATTGTTTCTCATGAGCACATATTGTCTGGAATTCAGTTTTACATACTGAGAAGCAAGTGGGGATTCTACTTGTGTCCTCGTAGTGACCCACCCTGGTCTGTAGACCTGAAAAATAATATATAAAAAGTGTCCTATAGATTTCTGTCCTGATTCTCATTTACATTATCGCCCCTTTATACCACTCTGGCAGTGTAAAGAGGCCTAAAATTATATGTTAATGTAATGTTCCCATCTTATGCCTTCTTTACAGTTAAAGGGTATGTCTATACTGGAGGCTAAAGTAGACTTAATGGCCAGGCTTAAATCGACTTAAGCAAATCCAGGGCTCTATTTAGAACTTATTAAGTCAGTTTAAGTGCTTGCTTAAGTCAACTTAATAACTCCAGCCCTGCAAATCAACTTAAGCTTTTAAGTTGACTTAACAGTGCAGGAAGCACTGGGCCCTGCCAGGAGCGTCGCTGCCCCAGGAAAGGATGTGGGGCACCAGCCCAGACCCTGCCCCCCAACTGGAGGCCCCGCCCCCTGTCTGCAGACCACGCCCCTGGCCGGGGATGGGGCTGGGAGTGACCACAGCGGCCATGGGTGGCTGGGCCCCGGATCCCCGGCTGGGGATGGGAATGGGAGTGGCAGCCACGGCCACAGGCAGCTGGGCCCTGGATCTCCGGCCCGATTGGGCCGGAGACCATGAAAGGCAGGGCCCTGCCAGACCAAGGGACTGGCGCCAGGATTTGGGGCACGGGCCCCATGTGCCTGGCATCAGCGACATCCTCAGCCCTGCCTTCTGCCCTGCCCTCAGTCTCAATTGGGCTCTGAGAGCCCAATCTGGATCCAGTGGCCTGATCCAGCCCCAGATGCTGGTGGTAAGGGGCTGGGAACAGGATCAAGTTCCAAGCCCCTTGCTGCAGGTGGTGGGGGCTGGGATCCAGCTCCTGCCAACTGAGGCAAGGGGTGTGGAGTGCGATCTGGTTCCCAGCCCCTTTCTGCAGCTGATGGGGGCCAGGACCTGGCTCCTGCCACCAGCGGCAAGGGGCATAGAGCCTGATCTGGCGTTTCTGCCCCTGGGGAGACAGCCCAGTGACCAAGCCTGGTCAATTTCACAGGCTACTTCTGAGATCTGGACGAGCCTGTGAAATTGACCAGGCTGCCCAACTGCCTGCCGGCGGCGGTAAGCGGCTCGGGGCCAGATCAGGCACTGAGCCTCCCGTCACTGCCAGCAAGTAGCGTGGGGTCCAGCCCAGCTCTGTGCCCCTTGCTACAGGTGGCAGGAGCCAGCTCCCAGTGCCCTCCTGCCTACGGCAAGGGGCTGGGAGTTGGATCCTGCTCCCAGACGCTTGCCGGCAGTGGCTGGGGCCAGATTGGGCCATGGAAGCCCGATTGGGAGCCAGAGCAGGGCAGGGGGTGAGGTCCAGGCCTGGACCTGAGCCCAGGGTATATCAACACTGTGTCCAGTGAAGAAGAACCTTAAATCAGTTTAACAAGGTCAACATAAAAGTCGACTTCGAAGAGTCCCCCAGTGTAGACATAGCCTAACAGTGGTGTTCAAAGGGCTTGTGTACTATTTGTGTTTACTATTTTTTCCATTTGACAATTTTTGTAGCATATGTTCTTTTCGGTTTTTCTCTGCTGGTGTCAGCACAACAGTGGGACTAATATCTGCTTATTAATTGATGCCACAGCATCAGTTAAAGGGGAAGTCACAGAAAGGTTTTTATGTCCCCAAAATAGTAATGGGCACTGGTGCTGATGGGAAGAGTAGTCTGAAAAGATTAACTGTAGTTGGGTAAGTTATTTAGATGTCAGAACTCCACTGAAACCAACAGGAAAACTGAGAATCCAGAAGCCATCTCAGAACTTAGTAGTATCTAAAATGGTCTATTTCCAGGTTTAAATTATATGATACATAAGGCAATCATTTGTGCCAGGATAACTTTACCTAAGAATTTCTAAAGTAGACCTAACTCTTAAAATACCTTATTAATGCATATTTCCCTCTTTTCACAATTTACCGTTATCTTTCAGGAATAATTCAGAAAGTGTAGTAGAAATCTTCATGTCTTTCCTAATTATAGTTTCCAGTATTCTTCAGAGTTTTTCCTTTTGGAAGAGACAAATGGGGTTGGATCAACACCCTTGAGGGCCCAGGGCTAGAACATTTTGTGAGGCCCCTAGCTGGCCACAGGGCCAGCCTGGGGGCAGGAAAGTGGGGTCTTTGGCACCCAGGGACCATACTTACATTGCTCCCCCCCTCCATTGATGATAGCACACCATGGAAGAAGTCTGTAGTCCCATATCCCACTTTCCCACTGTTGTGAGGGTGGTAGGGCAGCTGTGGCAGGCTGTCCATGGTTCCCTCTCTATGCCCAGGTAAGGGCCTGAGGACATTGTGGCTGCCTGTGAGCTGTGACAAGCTGGTCAGTGGGGCCCCTGCTCTCACATTCTCTCTCCAGCCTCCCCAATCCACATCCTCCTTCCATCAGTGTCCCCAACACCCACACCTGCCTCTGCTCCAGCCTCTTCTCCCAGCCCCATAACCTCCCTGTCATGATTCGCCTACATCCTCCTCTCCACCCTCCAGTCACCCATTGCCCATGCCTCCTCCATTCCCCTTCACCTCCTCCAGCCCCTCCTATCCCTGTACCCCCCTCTGGCCCAGTCCCCAGCACCCTTCTTCAGTTCTCCTGCTGGTCCAACTTCTAGGAGTCCAGGTTGGAGGAGGTTGCAACCCCTGCCATGAAAACTAATGGAGCTGATGGCAGCTTTTTGGGGTGGTGGGGAGGAAGGAATTAAGCTTAGGTGGAAGGAGCGTGGAACCTATCTCCCTGCAACTGGGGTTTGGGACCCAGAGGCTATGCTATCCGGAGCAAGGTCTCTGATACATTTCCGCCAAGCAGTGTCTCCCTGTGAACATGGACAGCTAATCGGGGCTTGATTTTTGTGGACCCCCCCCCGCTCCCAGGCTGGACCCCTAGGCTGCAGCCTCTGTAGCCCCTGTATTAGTCTGGCCCTGGAGACAGGCATTGAGGAACAAGTCAGAAAAGCAGAGAAGTTGGTGTCATTTTATCCATTCAGAAACATTCCAATAGTAGCTTTAATATCTTTGAGTTTATTTATAGAAACTATACTCAGTCCTAACTCTTTTTCCTTACAAAGTGTGCAATGTAGTTAATCTGATGGCATTTCTTCCAGAATAGTTAAATCATCATTATCGAAGACGTTTTAATCTTTTCAAATGACATTTGAATAAGGGTAAAGGTTTAATTAAACCAACTAATGTAGGAAAAATTTGAACTAATGTTAAATTCTAACTTGTACTCCCTTCATATTTGCCTACTCTAAGCACAATATTTCAAAGGCCTCTAAGTAGTGGGTAATCTTACATATCATAGAACAGATTTTTTGGCCTCTAAGATGAGCTTCAAATTTTGATGTTTGCATCAATTTGCAAATGCAAAACACACTGAGGTTTTGGTATGTAAGTGTGCTTTTCATGTCAGTTTATTCTACAATTACTCATTTTAGGGGGTCAATCCAATATCCATTAAAGTCAATGAAAGATCTCCATTAATTTCAATGAACAGTGGACCAGGATGTTGAAAAATAACATGAGGTTTACTGCACTCAAAGCAGGCTCATTTTTTAAATGTTGTGACAGCTGCCTAGATTGATGAAATATTACCATTCAAATACTGACACCAAATGATTCTGTTGATTTCTTTGTTTTCCATTGTCTTTATTGAGAACTAGATCTGGGTGGGATCACCATGAAATACAGCTTATTTGCCAAGATCCAAAGGGGGTAACTGTGTTAGTCTAGTTCAGTAAAACAAAGAAACAAGGAGTCCTGTGGCACTTAATCCCACTTTGTTAGACACTTTTTGGGATTTTCTCCCATGAAAGCTCATGAAAAAATAAATTTATTAGTCTTTAAGTGCCACAGGACTCCTTGTTTGTTTGTTTTAGCATTATTTGCCTTTTCTTAAGTCAACAAATCCTTCCAAAATTAAATATTAAATATCATTTGTATAGCTAAACATCCTCACATCTGTGTGTTTTCTTATATTTATTTATTAAACAGCATTTTACACCATCATACACTCAATATTGCATTTCACATTTTTCCCCTTTTCCCTTTCAAATGCTCAGTGAGTTTCTTACTTTCCTTCCCTCCCTGCCTGCATTTTTATGGTATTTTTCTGGACGCTTTTCATTTAAACACAGCAGTATTTCAGCATCTTGCTTCTCTTGTCCAAATGAGTTATTGAAATTGAGTTCAAACAGCGTACACCAAGAGAAGTCATATTTGTATGGACCACAGACATATGCTGTGCATCCTTCTGTAACTATTTCTCTGATTAACTTATCATGGGTCCCCCATAAAACAGTGGGGCCTTGGGTGTGCCTGAGGCAAAGAAATAATCAGTTTGGTTTTGGTTAAACAATGGTGATACATAATAGGATACCTTTAAAAAGCAAAAAAGAATTTATCAGAAAAAAAAATACCTCATGAGGAACAGATGTAGAGGAGGGTTTGTTTACCCCCCCCCCAAGAATTTCTAGCAACTTCCTTGTTGCATTCATCTTTATTAGTTATATTAAAGGGACAATGACAATGTTTTAACATGAATGTACTACAGCCAAGTATAGTAAAATCCCTCTGACCACATACGTATATCTAATTATCAGTAATGCCCAGTACATTTCACTCATACTGGGTACAAAACTGAGCTCCAGATCCAGAGATCCTCAAACATCAGTCAGCGTACATTCATGAACTCTGCTGTTGGATCCCGCCACTACAGTGAGCTAAATTAAATGCCTACTCCAGCAGAAACGTCTAGAAATGCTAGTTCCAGATTTCGGGTTTGGACCATCACAACTCTTCAGATAATTGTACCACCCACCTAGACTAAAACCGCGCCTGAGCCTCCAGTGACTTCACTGTTAGAGCCCTGCAGATCTGCAGGTATCAGCTGCAGAGCCATGGGTATCTGCATCTGCAGATGTGGGTGCAGATAACTGCAGACCCATGACTGTAGATTGAACAGTGGATGTGAACAGACTGCAATCCATCTCTGCCCTTCTGCTATGATCTGTGTCAGCAGCACATAAGGGAAACAAGGAAGTTCTTCAGCCAATCCTTGCCCAGCTCTGATTGTGGTCTGCCAGCCAATCAGAGCCTCAGACACAGCAGGCTGATTGACAGCACAGTGTGCAAACTGCAAACAAGAAAAGGAAAAAATGGGTGGGACCCATGTGGGGAATGAGCCAATCAAAGGCTAAAATGCTGACTGTGAGCCCAAACTGAGCTGAGGATGTGGCTACGGATGTAGATGAAAAATGGCATGTGAATTACAGATCAGATAGATACTGTCACTCAGCAGATGCAGATCGGATACGGATCCACATTTTTGTATCTGCATAGGGCACTACTCATTGTGTCTTTCCATAACTAGCTACTTCCGTAGTTGCATGGAGAATGTACAGGATCCATAATATTCTTTGCTCTCACTGTTTCTTTTGTTGATTCTCTGTGTATTCTCTCCTGGCTCTGCCACTGACATGTTCTGTGGCCTTGCGCTAGACACGACACCTCTTTATGTATGTTTCTTTAACAGTAAAACAATGATAATGATCATTAACTTCCTTTGAAAAGCATTTTGAGATCCCTGTTTATAAAATCCTACATATGACCTAACTACCATGGCTACTACCCTGTCTCTCTAGGTTTATATATTTATGAGCACTCGCACCCTGATGGTAAGATTGAAGCCATACTCTTTTAAGGAAAAGAAGCAAGGAGTCCTGTGGCACTTAAAATCTAACAAGTTTGTTTATTGCATGAGCTTTTGAGTGAGGAAATCAAAGCACCTGTGTGACAGGCTGCTCCCTGGATTCAGTCCAGTGTGTCACTGTGACCCCCAATTCCCTCTCCTGAACCCTGATTGTGAGTCAGTCCACCCTGGTCTCTGGGGTGCAACCTGTGCCAAGCAGTAGGTATTTGCCCTCTGGCTACTTAAGGGTCAGCCCGCAAGCAAGCATCCCTAGCCCCAGTTGCAACACCAGGAACCACTGTCTACAGAGATTGGGACCCACTCCCAATCACCATACACTCAAGTATGTCCATTTAACAAAGAAAGGGATCATGCCCAGCCGCCTTCACTCACACACTCTAAAGATCACATAGCTTTAGATAAGACATCTACTAGTTTATTGATCAGATATAATTATAACTGAGAATATGGCCAATTATGGCAGAAACACAATATGAATGAGTCAGAAGAGACCCCAGGGAAATAAAAGGTAAAACACACATACTATCCTAATATCTCTACCTTAACTGACCTCATAGTCCAAGTTTATGGTCAGGGTGTTCAATTGCCAGACATTTGTACGGCCAGTCTCTGCCTCAGAGAAGGCAGGGGCCAGATCTTGCTTGAAGGTGTTCCAAGATGGAGATTCCTAAGCAAAAATCTCCAAATTCCTCCAAGTGGCTTTCTTTGTTCCTAAACTCCCTCTCACTCCTCCCTTTGTCCAACTCTGAGCCACCACAATTAGCACATCTTTGCTGCCTCCTCTAGGTGCTAACTTGGTCAATGCTGCTGGGAGAACTCTGTCTCTCCCCCGTCCTGAGTCACGTTATGGCTGCAAGAAAGATATCATGGTAAACATGTAGAATAGGCTATGAGCATCTGTAAAGAAACACTGTATGGTGTAATTGGCAACAAATGATACAATTACTGTGTATAAGTGAACAGAAAAATCATATAAATGATAACCTAGGGTGCACAGATGTGTGTCCTGTGGTTGCCTGACAAATTGGGATTTTCTCACACACAAGCTCATGCAGTAAATAACTTTGTTAGTCCTTAAGTGCCACATGATTCCTTGCTTGTTTTGCTGAACTAGACTGACACAGCTACCCCTTTGGAACTCTTCTAAGGAAGTTCATGGAAATTTTGCTGTTGGACACTGTGTTAGTCTGTTTGTTTGTTTTTTTTTTTGTTATTTTGTATGTTAGGTTTCCCTGCCAAATACAAACTGGAACTAAACATTAATTTATGTTGTCATCCTAACTACAGTGTGAATATTCTGAGAGTTGATATCAGGTATAATTTAAACAGACCAGAAAATTTCATGAATTTAGTTTGTCACATTCAATATATGACAAAGGCTTTCTTTTTAAGATGCTTTCTTTTTCCTTTAGAGTTGTGATGCTGAAGACTGAAACAATTAAATTGTGAGGAATATAATCCACAATGAAAATTTGCACTTCTTCAGTGGCCCATGCCTGAGCGAGCAAACCTTTGTCATTTGTTTGACAAAAACACCAAGTTAAAAAAAAAAAAAGGGAATCAACAGTGCCTCAACTCAGTAGAGCATGTCAACATCAGCTCTGACTTTTTTTTTTTTATTCACTGTATAACTCTGGTGCTTTGCTCTGCTCATTTATAAAAGCACTTTTTCTGAGAATAGGTTGTGTACTGCTGATTTACTGCTCTTGACACTTGCCCACTAAAGCCCTAAGAAGGGCATGATGTGGGATGATATATTTTCATAATATTTCTGTGGTTTTGCTTTGTTGAATGGTGATAAAGGCACTGAATATAGTTCACACCGCAGCATTTTTGTATGCATATCAATATTTGGCCAGAAGATGTGAAACAGCTGGATTCTTCACTTTGGATTTAGATTAGTTTAACTCCACTGGAGTTACACTAAGCTAAAACTAGTGTGATGGAGTAGAGAATCAAGGCATCAAAGTCTAAAATGTCATGAAGAAACCACCCAAAAAATCTCTTCTAAGTTCTCCTCCTGTGAAAGGTTGATGATATTTACTATGGCAGTTTGATGTGATAAAGCTTGCTTTTCCTCTGAAACCAGACACATAATTTGCTTTGTGCATTGGTGTGCTCTGCAGAACACCATGAATTTATTTTATGAAGTTCTGACTATTGCATACTTGCCAAGAAATTAACAGTTTTGTTGTAAACCCTCAAGGTTATGGACATTGTATCCATGTGAATGAGGGAAGTAAGAATTCAAATATGTCTTCGCCTACATTATTCCTCTATAAAAAAAACTTTTTTTTTTAGCAAGGCTATAAGAATAGGGATCAAGAATTCTATCATGTCCCTATCATAATTCTTCTTCCAACATTTAACCCTCTGTTAAAGTCACCATTTTTATATCTCCCTATGAAGTTTTGTCATCTGACCTCTTTGAAAATAATGTAAAGCTGTCCTTACTAACTTCTGCAAGTTGGTATTAGAAGATGCTCTTCTCTTTCTTGGGAAGTGAATACCTCACTGTTCTCAAATATTCTTACAAGTTGTGGAAGTTAATTAAGATCTGCAGCTGGGAATCCAGGCAGGTCTGTTGAAGGAGTTGATTATTATAAAGACTCATTTTCCAAAATTGTAATCCAGAAGAATAAATTGCACATGGAGAACAATTGATCACATTGCTCTTTAGAACAATTTTATAATGGGTCTCTCCTTGCTCCCCCTTTTTTTCTCATTATTAAACATTCCCATAGTTTTTTAATATGTACTCATATTTTCTAAAGTTTTATAATTTTTGTTGCTCTCCTCTGGAATTTCTCCAGTTCGTCCTCATCTTAAAGGCTATGTCCACACTTACACAATTAAATCGATTTAACTTATATCAATTTAATAAAATTGATATAAAATCATTAAATCAATTTAAGTTAAATCGATTTAACAGGTCCTTACTAGACACTCAAATCGAAATAGCATGTCCATGGACATGACTTGCTATTTCAAGTTAGGAGAGGGGCACCATGGGAGGTGTGGCAAAATGGCCCGCTACAAAGGCCAAGCCCCCACCCAATGTATAGAGAAAGGAAAGCATCTGGGAAGGAGAAGAGCAAAAAGGATTAAAGCAATTTAACAGTTAAATGAAAATAACATGTCTGCACTGTGTTATTTCAAAATAATAATTTCAATTTCACCATCATATCAATATAATACTAGGTTTTGTTATATCAATATGATTTTCCTTATATCAAAATGAAGAAGCTCCTCATTTCAAAATAAGGGAAAATTGTGTGGGCCTACCATTTTTTAAATCAAAATAACCAGTGTTATTTTGATTTAAAAGTGTGTGTGTAGACATACCCAAAGTGTCATGCCCAAGACTGGACACAGTAGCCCAGCAGAGGCCTTAAGTGCTGAGCACTGTCCTGTTAATACACACTAGAATTACATTAGCTTTTTCATAACATATCACACTGTTGATCTGCATATGATCTGTGATCCTCCATAACCTCCAGATCCTTTTCAGCAGTAGTACTTTCTAGGCTGTGGTTTATCCTTTTGTAACTATGCATTTGATGTTTTCCTTCCTAAGTAGAGTACTATGCTATTGCCTTTACTTGAATTTCCAACCAATTCTCCAATTTGTCATGGTTGTTTTCAGTTATAGTTCTCTCCTCCAAAGTGTTTGCAGCTCCTCTTGGTGTCATGCTCCCCATTCCATTATCCAAGTCATCAGTGAAAATACTGAATAATACTGGAACCAGGACTGATCTCTTGTGGGACTCCAATAGGTAAGCTCTCCCAGTCTGGGAGTGAACCACTGATAACTATCCTTTGAGTACCATCTTTCAACTAGTTCTGCACTCACATTAGATGGGCCGTTAATAGCACACCAGCTCTAAATGGGGTTAAATGGTACAGATAGGGCTAATTAAACTTATAGGCTATACCTAGTGGAGCGTTTGGCTTCAATGGAAATGCTTAATGGCTGATAAAGTACAGCTTGGCAAAACACTGGGTATGGTACAAAGCCAGGAAACTTTCACCAAAAAAGGGTCTGTAGTATGGAAGCCAGCAGTCAAAGTGTGGGTTTAGAAAGGGAGAACAAGAAACCGAAGGAGTGAGAGAAGCCCTGGCATTCTGGCCCTGCAGGAAGGGTTTACCTTGAAAGGTGGAGAAAGTCTGTGGGACATAGGTTAGGAAGCAACCCATGGAAAGATCAGCAAGGCCAAAAAATAAAGACCATGGAGACCTGGGTTACTGATTTTAGGGTTCCTGAGTTGGAACCCAGAGAATCAGGTGGGTTCATTTTCCCTTACCAGCCACTGGGAAAAGGCAGAAGACTGTGGGAGATGCCAGCCAGAGTCCAGAGGGACTGTGATACCCCAGTCAGAGGGCTGAGTCATGAAGGAAGGGAAGGGAAGTGAACTTGAAGTGTTGCAAAGAGAAAGAAAGGCCATGTGCATGACATCTGGGACCAACAGGATTTCCTAAGCAGGATGCACATGGATTCATCTAAGATGGAGGAGATAAGCAGGATTTGGTGGCACCAGAAACAGAAATGCCTGCTCTGTGGATAAGCAAATGATTTTTTGTACGATTCCTTTTTGGCTTTCAAGTCATTAATATTTCAGGCATTTAATATCACCTCTTCAAGAAATTGCTAGCTTTCCTGAACTACTTTTTCCCATACATTTTTCCATAGGTTCATCCCTACAAGTTCTCTCAGTTTGTTAAAGTCTTCTTTTCTAAAATGTAAGGGAAAAAAGAATCTTACAAAAAATCATTTGCGCACCCACAGAGCTGGCAGTTGTGTTTCTGGTCCCACCAAATCCTGCTTATCTCCTCCATCTTATATGAATCCATGTGCATTCTGCTTAGGAAATCCTATTGGTCTAGATGTCATGCAAATGTACCACCGCCTCTTGTAACCCATTTTCGGCTACCTGAGTGATTCCATCAATGGACATGTCTCAGACTGAGAGGTTCCCTCTGCCTGTTTTTCTTCATCAGCAACATACAGGCTGCATTAGGTAGAAGCCCCTAGGTCGAGGATCCCTCTCTGGCCTGGGCCCCCACAGGTTCAGAAAGGGGAAGAGCTAGCACTGGTGGTGGTGATGTGCCACTTTTCTCTCATTGCAGATTCTTCTGCACAAAGTACCTGCAAATTAAGGAATTAAATAAAAAACTACTTCTTTCTCTGCTGGCTAACTCCCTTCATCTCACCAGCTATAAGGATCCTGCATGCTTTTTGAAGCCTAGCCACCGCACTCAGCACTGGAATGAGTGACTTCCCCCCATTTTCCTCCTCCCCGCAGTCAGCTGTCTCTGATCACTGACCCATTCAAATACGATGCACTGCTCTTACGTCAAGGATTGTTGCTAAAATCAGCCACTAATTCACCCAACTGCAGGGTAACCTAGGAAAAGTAGACAGCAACCAAGCCTGCATTGAAAACACAGCAAACCAATAAACCCATCCAGATTCCTAAAAGACATGATGACAAGTTTCTAGCACAGAAAAGTGTTCTGTTCTTGTTCCCCAATTCTGGAGAAATTAACCTATGTCAGTAAGCCAGAAGAGCCCCAGAAATACTCATCAGGTGGCCCCTGCACAAGTGCTGAGGAAACTTAGGATGCCGCAGACTAACATGCTATTATCTACACTTCTATCATCAGGTATCAGCAAAATGATACATTTCAGATATAGAGAGGACAGGGTTGCCGGAAGATAAATGTATCACACAGTTTGCTCTTTTGTATTAATGCCTTTTGTGGGTGACAGACTATCTGTGAATGCCTTCAGAGGAAAAGAATGCATTTTGAACAGGAGGAGGTCTGCTTCACCAGGGGAAAAGCTATATAACTAGCCATACTTGAGATCCAGCAACAGATTAGTTCACCAGGTAGGAGATTGTTTCCACCTACTTCCACTCTCAGCAATCTCCTGCTTTAGTGAATGAGTCTTTAAATTACAAATCCATGACATCTGTTCTTATTTCTCCTTTTCACAATCTCAGAGAGTCTAAGGAATCAGGACAACGTGACTACATTCAAGAACAGCAGAGAATTTTCACCCATACACCTTTGCTGCAAGATATCCTGTATTTTTAAAGTGTAAATCATAGGGACATTCCTTTCTAGAAACATCTGCCGCATAGTGCTGTGAAGTTCGCTCCTTCTGAATGAGTTGTAAAGTATCATCCAGGTGTTCTGGCTCCTGCACACTGATCTTTGGCTATACAAAGGCTTTTCTTGAATGCATCTCTTTTCTACAGTATTGTGTTATTAATCAACAAGTCAGTTACCTCCATAAACTGAACTCTGTACAGACAAGCAGACAAAATCCAGGACACGATTTTCAAACCTGAGAGCCTAAAGTTAAATTCCTAAATCACTGGCATAATTTATAAATCTGCAGAGCATATAGCATTCCTCTTGAAACTGTGGCAGCTCAGCACTTTGAAATGTCAGGTTATTTTTTAGAACCCTAACTTAAACTTATTTTTGAAAACCCTGGCTCTAATTTCCAACTTCACTTCCTAGTTCAAATATGTGTGTTGAAAGAGCTCTCAAACTCGCTGATTTGAATGCTGATCCGAGAAAGCCCAATCCATTTCCCATTAAACTCAATAGCAAAATTCCCACTCACTTCAGTGGAAGTCAAATTGAGCCTTCTTTCCTACTATATTGATTGGTACCAGATATAATAATTGAGCTAGAAAGACAGAAAGCATCACGTTCGCAAAATTTTTATGAACCTCAGTTGCAAATATGTAGAATATGCATGCCTAAATGGCTTCACAACTATCTTTAGAAATGTCATCAAAATCCAGCTAATAGCTAAACAAGTCCTGTACAAGTTTCTGTTTGACTTCTCAAATTGCTGCTCTTCATCCATGCTGGTAGTAGCTTGCTATTAACTAGCAATAAAAATGAAAAAATTGCAGCTGTGAAATGTATTTTCAAATGTCTGAATTTTTTTTATATATGTAATTGGTTTATAATTAGGGCATATTCTTTTTCAGCAGAAAAAAATGGCTTTTCTTAAGGCTCCCCCCCCCCCTCGTGCTATAAAAGGTATTCAGTTAAAGAAAAAGAAAATCTATTTTTATGGCAAAGTTGATTTTTTTTTTTAAAGAACTCTGCTTAATTCTGTTGAATGTGCACAAGAAGAAGGGGGGGAAATTAATTAAACAGATGCCAGTGGGTGCATAATTTGAAGACCTGTGCTGAATAACCCTAGTCATTAATCCTAAAAATCAATATAATGTGTTGCATTCTCTAGTAACTTCTAGTCATTTACCTTTTCTAGATGAATTTGGTGTCTAATGCCATGGATAATTACAGGACAATATAGCACCTAAAATTAAAGATCAAAGTATAGAGATCAAAGTTAAAATAATTATTAAAGCTCATGTATGGTCATAGCTGGCTGCATCCAGAAATATTTAAGTCAACACGTGGTAGCTGAAGTACTCTTATTTACGAAGTTCCAAAGGGGCAGCCAAGTTAGTTTAGTTCAGCAAAACAAACCAGGAGTGCTGTGGCACTTGAAGAATAACAAGTTTATTTATTGCATGAGCTGCCATGGGAGAAATCCCAGATTCCTGGTTTGTTTTGTTTATTTAAAAAGGCAACATTTTATATAATTAAAAAAGTGTAAAGCAAGAGAATAGATAAAGTTCAATCAGAATTAAATAAGATCAGCTTTTGGGTGTAAAATGTGGAGAAGTGATCTGTGGGCTGGATTTAAAATGCTAAAATAATAAAACTGTGTTAATGAAAGGAGACCCAAGGTAGGTTTGACAGCTGGTCCTTAAGGGTAAATGTAGTCTGTTTTACTCTATGGAAAAGTCACAGAACACCATCATTTTTTACCAAAATGCCAGACTTCAGAATTTAATTTTAGATGGCATCAGAGGCTTAGGCCTCAACAGTTTGCCTGTCTGTCTCTTAGATAGCTTTGGCAAAATATCTATAATATTTTAGCATAATGTCAAGAACATTCTATAAAACACAGGACAGAGAAATTGGAGAACTGCAGTAACAAAGAGGACTTATTCTTCCGGTAGTGAGTGTGGGTTTCAGGTTGTAAAAACACTGTACTGAAAAGCATAGGCTTTTATGGCTCTTGGAAGGTCATGCAGAATTCAGTGCTGAATTCTGTTTTAAATATGCATGCCAGGAAGCCCACTGAAGTAGCTGGGCCAAATTCAAAAGACATTAACTAAGTCCTTGTGAAGTAAAATTCTCCTTGACATGAATGTCTTGAGTAGGAACTGAATAAAAGCTGTCTGTTGAAGACAATAGGCAACAGAAGCTTTTATAATAAGAAAGTACTATACGTCCTTTAAGGCTAACCTGGGCTAAGAAGCTGGGGATCCCTTGGTTGCCTAAATCAGTGGTAGATTAATGCACAGGTACATGGGGCCCATGCCCAGGATCCCCAGCCAACTGCCTCCCCCTCTGAAAAATCTTATAATGCTGGGGAAGGATGACTGATCTGCTGCACCCTCTATTCTTTTGGGCTGGCTGTGGTTGGGGAAAGGCTCCTTGGAAAAGTCAATGGGTATGAATGGAGGGAGCAGCAGCAGCCACCACCTCCTCTTTTGCTGCTTGTTTTTTTTTTTCTTTTGTTGTCGCTTCTTACTGCCATCGGTGATGGACTTCCCCACATCCTCTGCACCTGGCTGGGTGGCCGGCAAAAGATGATGGGGAATACTACTTCCTTTTGCATCTCTTTCATCTCTGAGATGCACAGGAATGCCCATTTTGGCTAGAGTCCTATCGTTCCAAGCCCAAGATGGATACATACTGCAAACCAGTGATTGGGAGAACATATACAGTAAGAGGGGTGAGGGGCTGCTGGGATAGGGAGCTCCCTTTAGCTTGGGAACTGAAGAAATTGCTCCCAAGATCCTTCTGGGACCAGGAAAATGCCCATTATATTAACCCACAGGGGAAACCCCAAGGGAAATGCAACCCCCGACCACACACACAAGGAGGTGGGAGAGTAAGGGGGTAGGAACTCTGTTGACCTGCCCAAGTGGGGAAATATGGTAACCACCACTCTTCCTTCATACACACACACTGTGGGGTTCTCCATCATCTCTTCCTTGCCTCTCAATTTTCAATTACTTCTCTTCTCCAGGCATGACCTATTACAGAGGTCTCAAACACAAGTCACCACGAGGGCCACAGGGAAACTAGTAGTAGGCCACATGAGGATTAGTATGTGAGCCTGAGGGCTGCACCACTGAAACCTTTCCATACAATGATATTGCAAATATCGGTAACAATCATGTCATTCTGGGCCACAGGAAATCGCCCCTGACCTATTATCTCCATGGCTTTTGGTGACTGCAAAATGTATCGTCAGACAGGGGCTTTTGGGGGGAGGGGTTGTACCTCCATCCACAGTTTTGAGGCCTTTGGTTTGTCCTATCCCTGCATCTCATAATGCAGCATTATTTACCCCATCCTAATAGGTCACGATGTAGCCCTATTTACACCTAGCTGTGCCCTTGAGACCTCTGTGGATCCTGCCTGTCAGTGCATGTAGGTCACAGTCTTGGCCTCTTAGTGTGGATTTTTTTACTTTGTGATCTAGCATTATTTACTCACTTGCTCAGATGAGATAAGGCCTTCTATAGTATAGTTTTTTTCACCTTAGCACTGGATGAAAGAGAGTAGTGCTATCTATCCCAGAATGTCATTTTAAGATCTTTGTGTGTGTTTCCTCCCTCACCCAGCATGGACTGATGTGGCACAGGTCCATAGTTTCCAGATCCAGCTTACTAAACTATGACTTTCACAAATGAATTGTGGTCCAAATTTACTTAACAAAGATGGTTAGTGGAATCAACTATTCTCATGGACTAATGGTCATCTGTTGCTATGTGAATGCCAAAGCCAAGTCTAGTTAGGGGATAAAACATTAAGGACAAACCCAAATTGTAATAGAAGTGGGAGATATTTATCTTGTGAGGCCCTTCAGTTCTAGTGACTTGTTTCCCTTGATTACACTGATGATGAGGCATTGGTATAATGGAGTGATGAATATTCTCTCTCTGCAATATTATTGGAAAAACTATAGTCTCATTGACTTAGTAATGACTGAACATCCTATTGTGTGGTCTGGCTAATCAGAACCTGGCCTATTCTTAAAAGTGAGATTTTAATGTATAAACTGATTTCTGATTAACTGAAATACTCCTAAAATTTAAGTAGGAAAATGTCAATTTTCTTATGGTTTGACATGAATTACCTTTGACAGAAAACCAAAATAGTCAAACATTAGTACATATGAAATTATTGGCACACATCAGATTCTTTCAGTTCTCACCATTGACTGAAACATACAGTTCTAATAATAGAGTAATTTTACCTCAGACTAGGATTATGTCTGTTTAATTAAGTTACTTTCTGGACCTGTGATTGCTGTCTTTAAGACAACTTTGCTTCCATGGTAGCAAAACAACTGTAATAGGATCAATAAGTGGAAAAAAATGCCTGATAGTCAGGTTTCAGAAAATGGGGATATGAGAGAACTACTTGTTGACCTGTGAATGATTCTTGTAACTGCATTGTTGTCCTGATTAGCAGTGTACTCCTTTGTGCAATTATATGAATAATATCTTGCCATGTTAATTGTTTGTGTGGAAAACTTGAACAGTTAATTTTGGCATAATGAACTGGGATATGATTTGCTTAATTATTAATGCACTGTGCAAATGTTGAGTGGAATCTTTGTATTAACACTATTTGATAAATGGTTTTGAATAGATTGTAGGGGCCTAAAGTTCTTTGTGCCCTGAACCCCAACAAATATTAATGCGCCTCTGGGCCTAGAAATCTTGTCCAGAGAGTCCAAACAGTAGTAAGTCAGGTTCCCCCGCCCCTTCCGTCCTCCGCTTTTGATCTGTAAACTCAGCTAATCAGAGGAGTTCGCTTGCAAGATTCATCTTTACATTGGGGGAAGCATAACCAGCAAATTTTTTTGTTCTCTTTGGTGTCCCATTCTCTTCAGTCCTAAATAAGGACTTTGGATTTTTTTCTCATTATAACAGGCGATTTGACCTCATCTTCCTCAATCTGCTGTTCCCTAGTGTTTGAATCTTAATAACTGCTTTGATTTGCTGTTGTAGTGTGTTTCCAAAGGGATAACCATGTTAGTCTAGTCCCGCAAAAAAACAAAACAAAAAAAAAAAACAAAAAAACAAAAAAACAAGGAGTCGTATGGCACTTTAAGACTAACAGATTTATTTTCGCATGAGCTTTCATGGGAGAAAAATCCCACTTTGTCAGATGCTTCGAAGATGGGTGAATTTACAGAATGGAATGAAAATAAATGCAAAGGCGTGTAAAACATAGGATCAGGTCATGCAGTATGACTTAAACATCCCTGCATATGTTTTCCTTCCATTCTATAAGTTTTGTTCGAGCAGGCAACTGACACACACCATGTGATTTCCGCATCCCATGGCATAGGCACTGACTATGGATTTTGCCAGTAGTTGTCAGTGAGCAGACATGGGGCTTTTGTGGAAGAGGTAGGATGGGAAGAGGTGGAGTATGTGGGTGGGGCCACAAGGAGGATTGGCCAGTGATCAGCTGATTCAGGGCACTGCTGCCTGACCTGAACAGCTGATTTGTACACTGCTGTGTGAATCGGCCTTTTGGCAGCACACAGTGCCACCCTTTGTCAGCAGACAGTGGCAGCCCAAAGAGCTGATCTGTGGTTGTCAGCCTCAGTGGGTGCTGAGATCTCCCTGTTTTTTTTCTCATGGTTGCTAAAGCCCTGGTGCACCAATAGAGCCAGCACCTACGTCCCAGGGAGAAGCAGGCAATTAGATCCATTAGAATGATTGCTAGGAAGCTCCTCCAATCTGTGCTACATAATTAAGTGAAAAGAACACTGCCATTGTTTACAATGGATCTCTCTTTGAAATATTTAGATATTTGGTTTTAATGTGAATCTTAATAACCTAATTATTTTGGGATTGTTGTGCCCTTTGCTTTTTAAACTGTTAATCATAGGGCTCTCATATAGGTATCATTTAAGTCATCAGCACTGGTGTAATCAGTAATTAAAATGATAGCCAACTACAGGTGCTGCTAATTGTTAATCCAATGCATAATTATTGCATCTGTAACTGAAAGCCCAATTGAAGTATTGATCCTTGCCTATGAGCCTCAGAACAATAAAATACCTCTTGATATTCTGAAAGTTAACTTGAGCATTTTTATGAGTGTGCATGTTGCAGAATCTTAGGGGAATAAAATCAGCTCTGAACATCAGTACCAATGGCTCCAACCACGCTAATTCATATGAGTAAAATTGATATTGTAGATCAGAACTGGCTTGACTGGCTGTTGAATGGGTGTTTGAATTTTAATAGGTTTATTTGCATGATAACAAGCAGTTTGCTGCAGATGGTTTTGCTGTCCCTATATGTCTGGAGTTGGCAAATGCCAGGCCCATTGCATATGTAATGTGACAGTCAATAAACAATGCTAGAATTTCTGTTTTGCCAGGAGGCTGTAGTCAGTATCAATGTCAATTTGCTGATTGGCCTTTATGGAGGTTAATTAGTCAACATGTTTATAGTTATTTGGAAGCTAGCATACTGACAAGGAGAAAAAGTATATATCACAGAAATAAGTAATTCTGAGTCACAAGAGATGGAGTTCATACTGAAAAATAATATTTTACCTCTGTTATGATATAGTACACTATGGTGTGTAGAAAATGGCTTTCCTTTCTTCAGAAAATTTTTGAGATTTCAAAAAAAAAAAAAAAAAATTCCCATCCCAAATGGAATAAAAAGTCAAAATCTTGCGACTTTCTCCAAATTAGAAATAAATTTGGATTAATTGGAAAATTCGGTTTCCACAATTTTGAGATGTTTCATTTCAGTTTTGACCTCTTTAGGGTATTTTTTTTTGTTTTGTTTTGTTTTGTTTTTTAACTAAATTAACATAGATTTATAATGGAAGGCTGTTTTAAACCAACAATTGCCTGGAACTTTTCATTCAGGCTATATCAACATGTCTTTTTGACAACTTCAAAGCATTTTTCCTTTTCTTTTTTTTTTAATTTTAAAACACCAGGATATTCATCAAAAATGTGCCTACTCAAACTGTAGCTTTCAACAAATCAACATTTGTTAATTGGTGAAATGTTTTGTTGATTATTTTCCTACTAGTAAAAAAGTATTTCTAATGCTATATTTTTACTTCTGAGGAATACTTCATTGAGTTGCTCATGTTTATTACCCCAATCATATCTTCATGCAATAATAGAGTAGGCTAATTTGGAGAGAATGAGAGCAATATTCCTTGTTTTTTTTTAATTTAATTAATTTGTTGAATGACCGATTTGCTATAGCATGTTCAATAACTGCAATCACAGAAGCATGAAAATATGGTTGGAAAATTAAAAATGATTTTTTCTCATTGTTAATTACATCCATTAATATTAGTTATACTTCTTTGTGCCAAGCCAAAGGATTCTGCTCTTTACTTGATGTTTATGCTTTTAGATACATGTGTATGGATATGTCCCCCTGTCTCCTTCTTTGTAACTGTTTAGTCAAGATATTGTTAAAATTGTCAGTGTGACACTTTTAAAAATCCCACCCACCTTTCTGGGCTGGGCTGCTCAGGAAAATCTTGAAGGAATGCATAGGTGTTATATCAGTCTTTCTTTCTTTCATTCTTAAATGAATGAATAAATAAATACAGATTGTGCTTTTAGATGATATTAAGTATTTGACTATATAATTTTAATATGAAAGCTATGTGGGTAAATATTTGCAAATGAGTTAAGTATCCTAAAAATGTTGGAAGGGTCTTGAAGCTGTATAAAACCTAGTATATTCTCTGAAGCAAAGACGGTTGAAGAAAACAGCATAACTGATGACTTCAAAACTGCTGGAATCTAAGATGACTTCCAGTGATATCAGATCTGCTTAGCAAATAAATTTGCAGCTTCTATGTTAGTTACAGAATTGAGGCTTCCCTATCTGTGCAGATTAAATCATGCTCGGAGTAATGATGCTATAGAGGAGTGTGGGCAGAGATAGATCTAACAGCAGTGAGCAGATTTAGGGCAATGAAATTTTAACATTCAATTTAAAACCTCACACACATACCAGTGGGGCAAGAAAACATGATGATGTTATTTAGGTCATTTAATTTACAGTAACATATCATTAAGTTAGGTACATCCCTAACTGTGCCCCCTTGGCTTGTCATGAATTGCATCGTATGTTCTATTCACATGTCATTCAGCAACTGATTGAACTTCTAATTGAATCTTTGAATGTTCGGAGGTTCAGTTCTGATCCTCACTCTCAGTAGGAAGGCTGAGATGACCTCAAAAAAAAAGTTCTTAAATATTGGGTTTGCAGGCTTGAGCAGTGTGTTCTACTGGCATTTACCTGTTTTACCTGACTGTCTAGTGGCATTTACAGAAATATTTTATAACTTCACATACCATGATAGAACATACAATCTAAAAAGATATTAAAGTTTAGCAGATCAAGACTTTTAAAATAGCATCACACAAGTACCCAACTATACAAGTTTTATCAGCTGGTAATGGCATTGGTGAATATAGATACACGTATATAAATTGACTTGCTAGAATGGATTAGAAAATGGTTTGCAGTGTTCACAAACGTGTCATCCTTTATTTTCCATTGGCTTCTAAAGTTTTCTGACCAGCTTTAATGAAAAGAAACTCGATCAGGACTTGATTCTGCCTTCCCTCACCTGTTATGCTTTCAATGATTTCTATATGCAACAAAACTATCCTGGGTCTGTTGTGCACATGTGTGGTTGTGAAGATCTTTAGCTCACCGCCTCAAGGGGGAGGTTTCCTCCCCTCTGGACCTTTACAATGGGCCTTGGGGGCTGGCCTGGTTGACCAGGCCAATAGCCAAGGTTTGGCCCTAACTAGGAGTGCTGTGGCTCTGTTATATGCATATCTATAAAGAAACTTAGGTGGGCTAAGAACTGATTTCCAATCACAATGAAGGGTGCTTAATTAAAGGACTATATTTATTCTGAGGGGTTTATTATCACTTGTAATTGTTTGGGTTTCGTTTGTTTTCTCCTAGAACTGAGACACATGAACTCCTTTAACATTAAACACACATTTCTTATTACGTATCGTATAGCAATGCCATAGGCTTTATAGTCTGATTTTTAAAAATGGAGTTTGGATTTTGCATATAATCTTAATCTTTGTCCTTTTGTCTTTGTAATTACATGTACATTAAGCCTAACTGGCATTTCTTGGGAATTGATCCAATCCTATAAGTCCGAGAATTTACATGTAGCAAAGTGACAGTACATTAAGCTCCCTTCACTTCACCTCAGGATGGTTAACTTACTGATGAAATCAATTACTTTACAGTTATACCAATGTTAGTACATCTTCCTGCTCAAGTAATACATTAATTTTCATGTTCTCAGGCTAAAAGGAACCATTTATTTGAGAAAACTGAAGCAATAACTTACCATAAAGTACACCTGAAGACTATTCTGATGTCTTAACTATAATCTTTGAGTTTCTTCTCAAGTACCTCATGTTCTTCAATAGATACTTGATTCAAGAAATAGTCTAGGTATAGATAGATATAATTTTCCTCTGAATGGGTGACTGCCTATTCAGGAGGATTTTGATTTACTTGGAATTAAAAAGGTGGATTGGGACTTTCTGTCTGTTCTTTCTGAAAATACATAAACAGGGAAACATTTTATTAAATTGAATGGTAGCAAATTCAAATACAAGGGAATGCTTTTTCACACAAATTAGTCCATGGAAGTCATTGACCGAGGATATCTTTGAAACCAAGGACTCAGCAAGATTCAAAAAGTGATTTGATGTTTTTATGGGTAATAAATCTATCAAGAGTTTTAATAGTATTGTTTAAAAAGAAGGTATGAGAAAGATTGGAACCCTCATGCTTGATAGCATAAGCCGGTAGTTTTCAAACTTTTCTTCTTGGGATCCAGTTGAAATAAATCATTTATGACCGTTACCCAACAATTACATCTTTGAGCAATGCATTCCAGTCTTTCGACAGCAGGGGGCATGGCAGCCCAGTATCTTAGGGTCTGCGACCCAGTACTGGGTTGTGACCCGTGGTTTGAAAACCCTTGGAATAAGCCAACCTCAGAGTATTGGGTGTTGGTTAGGAAACTTTTCCTGAAGGCAAACTGTCTGATAACTGCATAATTCAAAATTTTTTACACTTTCCTCTAGACCAGCTGGCATTAGCCACTGTTGGAGACAGGATACTGGACTACTTGAGTTAATATTACTAGCTGGATCCTACGACACAATTTCTTTGCTCTTTCTTAAGTACTGAAGATGAGTCAAACTAATCTTACAACCATCCATCAAATGTGTCAGAAGGCTGTGGTTGTATATAATTGGTGTCTGTTGGGAATGGTACTGTGCATTTAGAGGTAATTGCCAAGAAGTACTGAAACTATTGATACAGTGGTGTAAAGCCAGGATTCAGGCTGCTGGACTTTGGTAGAATAGACTGGAATATGCTTTTTTTTTTTTTTTTAAAGGAAACAGCATGCGTGTGTAAAATCCATTCCAGAAATTTCTACTTTCCATAATGATGGATTGTTGTCTTATTTAATACAAATCTCTCATTAAACTGAGTTCATTTTGAGAGGGAGCAGAGGGATTTTTAGATAGATTTGTATCAAAGGACTGTACATAACATTGCTGTGATTTGACAGCACACAGTCAAGCATGTGCAGTACACAAATTGAAAGAACAAAATATGAATAAAACAAACAAGGAGTCCTGTGGCACTCTTAAAGACTAACAAATGTATCACATGAGATTTCATGGGAGGAAATCCCACTTTGCCAGATGCTTTTAAGAAGTGATAGAGGGATTTTCTCCCACAAAAGTTGATGTGATAACTAAATCTTTTAGTCTTTAAAAGTGCCATAGGACTTGTTTGTTTTGTTGAACTAGACTAACATGGCTACCCCTTTAGAACTTGTCAAAGTATGAATAGAAATTAATATTTAATAAATACAATACCCAACACTGTTCAAACATTAAATAATTAATCTTCACAACATTGTTGTTGATAATAGTAAAAAGTAGATATGGTTAGACTGAGGCAGAAATAATGCAATAGAGCCATTTATGCAAAGATCTCAGATCATTTTACAAAAGTAAAATGTTATCCACAGGGAAACAAAGGGAAAGAAAATGTAAGTGCTTGCCTAAGAGTCCATGGCAATTCAAAGACATAACCTATTTCTCCTGACTCCCAAATCTTCTGCCTATTCATTGAATAGGTTAAGTGATTCTTCAAGGTCACATAAGGAAGAGAGTGTTAGACTTGGGATTAGAACTAAATTGTAGGGAGAGCTATAGGCCATGTCTCTTTGTTGCATGAAATCATCAGATGTGGGCACAGGAGATTATTTCAATTTAGCCTCCTTCCCCCTCCCCCAACTTTATGCAAGCTATCTGTGTCCATGTATTCTGCAGAACAACTATGTACATTCACTCTGAGTGTCTTTTGGTTTTGATTCTATTTCACCTCACCACAGTTTTGAAATTTTCAAAGCTTGGTTTTCTTACAAGGGCACATGAAAATCAGGTGTGTACATAAACTCAAAAATAATCAATGTAGGTGCATAACTGACCTTTCTTGGCTGGGTGACAATACCTGATTTGTGGATCTAGTTGTTATAATTGGAAAAGCACTTTAGCATTTTCAGTTGAGCTTTTCTTTGAAAATTGCAACCTCATTATCCATTAGCATTGCAAAGAGAAAGAGAGAGAAGAGCAGCTGCAGCATATACTCCACATATATACATTATTTATAAAACATGATGAATGTTGGATGAAATTTCAGGTCGATACCTATTTTATCTGAACACGTTTACCTATTACTAGTCTTCAGTTGAATTAATATATATCATGCAGCGTCATTTGCTATCTTTAAAAGAATAGGTCCTTTGAAGATGTCTCTGAACATTATGATGGAGGGTTGTAATCTCCGTGACTTGCTATGAGTGAGGTGGTGCGGTGTCCATTGTTGTATCTATAGAAGCATAGTGCAGTGTTTATTTTTTCAGAAGTGCAGAATATTCATAGCACCTTATAAAGCCAATGAGGTGCAGTGCTGCTGGACATGGCCTTACTGAAGTGCAGACCATTGGACCCAGTTCAATTACAGTGGCAGTACTGCAGTAATACGCAGATGGTGAAAAATCTTTTGAATGCTTTATTAACATTTCTATGCAACCATGCCTAGAAGACTCATAAAACAAGCTTGGTAGCTGAACCTTTTTTATGGTTTTCTTAGGAATCCTGGTATAATAGAAGTGAAATATTTTCCTTCAGGAAATTGTCCCTTGTATAAAATATAAAAGGATCAAAGTATAGGTAATTACTATTCTCTCTCAAACAGAGTAAAAGGCAAGAGGCACTTCAGAGCCTTAGCCATTGATTTTTGAGATGCAAAGGTCACAAGTTAAGTACTATTGATAAAAAGCATTGCTGCAATGTCCGTGGAGACTGAGTTGAGGTGAAAGTGAACTGTTACCACAATGGTGATAGCCTTGAGTAGAGCTGTAAGGGACTGGAGCTTGTCTAGCTATAAAGTAGTTTTATGCATTACACCTTGAATGTGAGATCAAACCCATTGCTCCTATGGGGCCAATTATTCAAAGGGTCTGTCATCAGTATTGACTTGAAAAAGAAATAAGGGTGCACAGGATCTTACAAACGTGAGCAGCACCATGCAATTTTATAGGCCCGAGGAGTAATCAGATATATATGAGCTAAAATTATTCATTTAAGCAAATGCTAACTGTTAACCTCCCAAAAGAATTCAGAAGCATGTTTTATGTTCTCCAATATCTCTGTGTTTATAGTATCTGTTTTTCAGCGGTTGCATTTTGCCGTATACATATTACTTGAATGCCGTTTTCACAGCCAGGGCTGCTAAATCCATTTAAATAAAGAAAATCATTCCTTGAACTGAAAAATGCAGTTTGTTCTGCCTACTGTTACTTTACATCATTTAGCACTGAAAACACCACTTTTGATTTTGATGTGTATAATTGGTTGGACCAATAAATCACTAAGCAGCATATGTGCAAAATAGATTTTTTTTATCTCAGTAATTAATTTGATATATGGCATAACTTATATTTGTGCATGGACTAAGCAGTTCAATACTGATGATAAATTGTATATGGTCAAAAACTATATCCTGCCCCACAGGTGACGCTTCATTGTGCCCAAAAGCTTTTTACTTAGCTTCTGTTATAGGGCTCTGATCTTATAAGGTCCTGAACATCCTAATCTGCGGCTGATGTTAATGGGAGTTAAAGGCACTCAATACCTCATAGGCCTAGAGTCTTACAAAGAGTTCATTCACAGTCAGTGGTCCTTTGGAAGAGACATTGATGGATAATAAATGTTCCTGTATTAACTCAAATTTCGCTTTTTAGCTAAGAATTTTACCTCTGGGAATATTATTATTATTATTTTTTGCATCTGTTGATAACATGGTGTAAAGTGAATTATCATAAAGTATTCTAAAAGCAATTATGTCAGTTTTCAAAAATGACCAGTGATAGTTCAGTACTGGGAATGCCCAGTCTGAGACATTGCAAGAGGGCATGTTTTTCAAACTGTCTGGTGCTCAATACTTCTGAAAATCTGGATCCTTTAAAATGCCCCAAAACTGAGACAAGCCAAAGCATTATTATGAAAAAAGGTAGACACTTATACAAATTTTGATTAGGTTTATTGATGCTGATATCATCAAAAAATCTGTTAAAATGTTCTAATGTGTCAGAATCGGCAATAAGTTTAAAACCATGGGACTGGTTTTTGATGAGGACTAGTATACATGAGAAACGAGTCCACTAAAGTCAGTGGAAGTAGAAAGCTTTTGCGGAGAATCCAACTCTAAATATTTGTACACCTAAAGTGGATGGTTTTGTAGGTTGGAGGTTCAGCAGGAAGTGGAGATGAGCCATATTATGCGTTCACATATAAAGATGACAGCTGTAACATTGCAGAAGTACATAAAGGAGCTGAAATATCCTTTTGGTCTGTTGAAATGAAATATTCCTGAAATGGAGACCGTTTTTCAGCCAGGAACTGCTATTTATTTCCCAAGCCTTTAACCATTCATATTGTTAACTTTGTCAATTAATAGATAGCTTTACTGATATTGTTTTAATCTTTTCAAACCTATTTGAGGCCTGGTTTAAACTACATCTGATTTGTTCTGAAGCTAATCATAATTAAAATTAACCAATGTTCCTATAAAAAAAATAACACTGACAGCAATCCCTTCTCTCTCTTCAGTCCCTCAATGCACTTTTGTTTACATGTTATTCCATTTATTGAGCTCCATTTCTCAGTGTACTTTGCAAAAATTTCAACATTAATATGTCCTGTTTTTACAGAGCATCAAAGTTAGTTGGCTACCTCCACCATCAGGCACACAAAATGGATTTATTTCTGGCTATAAAATACGACACAGAAAAACTACCCGCAGGGGTGAGATAGAAACACTGGAGCCAAACAACCTCTGGTACTTGTTCACAGGTCAGTGTTCATGGTGTAGCCTGACATGATTTTGATGAATTAAAAGCTTTGGGAATGAAATAAATTTTCACTTCGAGGAAACACTGATTTCTTTGATAGGTGACATTTATTGGACTGTATAGAAACTATATTTGTACTTTTTACTTCTGTTTTCTCTTTAATGCTTTTATCATAGACTTCTTTCCTGGATTTCATCATATTAATGAATTTTAAAGCAAATTTCCCTACCCTCAACTTAAGCCTAGCTAAGTTTCTCAGACCACTGAGTCAACAACACATCCTTTCTCTTAGACTGTGTCTACATCTGCAAAATTAGTTCGGACTTGCTAGTCCAAACTAAGAAGTTCAAGGTTAGTTCAAACTAACCGTGAGCCTATTAGTTCAAACTAACCACATGTTCTAGTTCCAACTAATGCTTAGTTCAGACTAGAACGTGTGGTTAGTTTGAACTAATTGGCTTCGTCTGAACTTCTTAACTTGGAACTAAGCCTTAGTCCTAGTCTACATCACGCCTAGTTTGAACTAAAGCTCAAACTAAGCACTAAAGTTTGAACTAAGCTGTCTTTAGTTCAAACTAAGAAATATCTTTGTTCGAACAAAAGGAAAGCTTAGTGTGGTAATGAACTAAATTAGTCTGGACTAAGCTTCCTTAGTCTGGACTAATTCGCCTGAGCAGACATAGCCTTAGTATAAAGACATCTATCACACATCTCTTTTCTCCATCCTTTGTCTTGTATTTTATAAAGAGTCTCTTATTCCAGTGTGAAAGTTCCAAAACCACACTATTTAAAAACAAAAAATAATTGCCATGCTAAGTAGCCAGATCAGTACTTTAAAAGGAGTATTAAATAAAATGATTAAATATTTCATTTGAGTCTGTTTTAGAGGACGGTGTTGTATTAGGGCAGCTGCATCTGTATTTTTCCTCAGTGGCCTAGCAAGGGCACTCATTGTCAGGCTTACAGTTCCCCATCGATTGTCTTTCTTGGATGGAGACCTGCATTTTATTCCCTTCTGACATGGCTATTTCTGTGGTGCACAGTTCCTTACCTTCAATGTACTTTTTCCCAAAACAAACAGGTTGTCCAAGCACGCTTGATTGCTTTCTCTTCAGAAATGGTTAATAGCTGTGATTGCTACAGCTGTATATTACCATAGAGTTCATTCTGTGCAGGCCTATGTTATTCTTAAGGTGAAGATGCTACAGAGAAAATGTATTTAAAACAATCAAAGAACCTATACACATGCTAATAAGATTATCAGGTCCACCCCAACCCTAACATGGATTCTGGAACAGGGGTTACAGTAAGCAGGAACACCCCAGAATGGTGTTCCAGGCCCCCTATTTTTTAGGGGGCAACATTCCAGGACCCCGTAAAAATAGGGAAACACGCTGGAATGCAGCATTCTGGTGCGTTCCCCCCCAGAGCCAGCTGAAGGAAGGGACTGCAAGCTGGAGTGAACCTGGCAACCCCTCCCCACCTTTTCCAGTGCCTGAACCAGCCCTACCTTTCTTGCTGAGCTCAGGCCGTGTGCATGGCCCGGACCCAGTCTCAGGCCTGTGTTCCTTCTTGCTGGCCAGCGCTACAGTCTCCCTCCCACGGCCTGGCCCCTCGGCCATGTCAGCGATGTGGATAAGGGGGCTGGAGGAGGGGGTTCAGAGGCCTGAAGGGGGTGAAGTGAAGATGGGGTGGGGGGTTAGAGAGGCTGGAATGGGGACATGGGAGCAGGCAGCTTAGGAAATGGGGATTGGAGCTGAGGAGGACATGGGGAAGGAGGGGTCTGATGGGGACAAGCATTTTGGGGACAGTAGCTGTGATGAGGGGCAGTAACTGGGGGCAGTAGCTGGGGTGGGGGGCAGGCATTTGAGAGGCACTAGCTAGGGTGGAGGTCAGGCATGGCGGGCAGTAGCTGGGGTGTGTGAAGGGGGCTTGGAAATTTCGGAGGGTTCTGAGGCCTGCTAAAGTATACTTCAAGCCATTCTGGAAGAAGCAGTCCCTGAAATCTCTGCCCAGAGGGATTCCTTATGGTTACATCAAAACAAACAAGGATTTCTGAGGCACTTTTAATGGCTAACAAATTTATTTATGACATAAACTTTCATGGGCATAATTCTACTTCCTTAGATGCATGAAATAGAAATTGCATTATGTTAGGTGTAGATAGATAGATATAGATAGATAGATAGATAGATACATACACATGTAGAGAAGGGTAGGTCACAAGATCAATTTTAAAAGCTCCAGAGGAGTGATCTGTTAGTCTATTTTAGCAAACCAAACAAGTTGTTTTAATTCAAACCATGTGCAATTTGGTTTGCTGAAACAGACTAACAGAACTGTTTGAATTGACCTTGTGGCTCAGCCTTCTGGGCACGTGTATACATACTTACCATACCACAGTTTCCATTTCATGCATCTGAAGAAGTGGGATTATGCTAACAAACTGTATGTCTGAATAAATTTGTTAGACTCTAAAAGTGCCTCAGCATTCCTTGTTTGTTTTGCTGAAATAGACTTACAGGGCTACCCCTCAGGAACTTGTTATAAATTCCTTATGCCAGTGGTTCCCCAAATTTTCTCTGCCATGGCACACCTTGCTACCTGTAATTAATTGGAGACACACCATTACATAGTTTCCAAATGAACTCCTGAATATTCATGAGCTAATGAGGCAATCCAGAGTTCTTCCAGTAGTTTTTCAAAACATTTTGTGGCACGCCTGCTCAGAGCTGATGACACACCTGTGAGCCAGGGCACACTGGTTGGGAAACACTTCCTTATGCTTCAGCTCAGAACAAACACACAGTATTATGGATCTCAGTAGGCCCAATGCTCTCAACCCTCCTCTGTGGATTGGGTCCTCTGTGGACGAGGATACTATCCGTTTGCTGGGTCAGGAAAAAGGCCCTGAGCCATTTTAAACCCACACTATTCATTCAAAAATCTAGGAGAATCCAGTTTGAATTAAAATATGCACAATTCACCTGGGGGTGGCTTCAGAGGATCAATAATTCCTACAAGAGAAGATACATCAATATGACAACACAGTCACAATCTCATTTTAATAAAAATTGGCCCCCCAAACTCTTAGTTCTAACTCAATAACATTTAACTTATTTTCAGTATAGTTTATCTTAATTCCATAACATATGTTTAGGATATCACAGGATATTATCAGACTGTCATAGGTATATTTTCATATTGTGCAAGCAATATATGTTTATCATGAAAGAAGTTGAGTGCCATGGGTGAAACCCAGGCTGTCCATCTGAACTAACCCCATTCCTTTTACTTTAAAATAAAATTTTAAAAAAGTATTGTTTGTCAGATTTGAAAAATATATGCAGCCCTTGAAAGGAAAAAAGTATCTAAGAAAAACAAACAAACAAAAATAAAAATAAAAACAAAAACAAAAACAAAAACAAAAACAAAAAAAAGAAAACAAAAACGTATATTTACTTTGGGGGAAGAAAACACATGAACATTTTTAGTGTCACAGAAAGCCAAAGCAGAAGATAGTTTTTGCATAACTGAGACCTAATCATGTGATCTTGATTGCATGAATAGTTCTTGCTCCTGTAAAAGGTCTCAAAGGATTTCCACACTTGCAAGTTAGTTCGAACTAAAGAGGCTTAATTTGAACTAACTTAGTAGCTGTCTACACTAGGTTTCCATTAGTTTGAACTAAGGAATTCCTTAATTCAAACTAATGAAGGCTTAGTTTGAACTAGTAAGACATGCTGGTTAGTTCAAACTAAGCCCTTAGTTTGATTGTTAGTTTGATCTAAGGACAATGTAGACAAGGATTAACCCTTAATTCGAATTTAATAAATTTGAACTAAGGGCAGTTAGTTCGAATTAACAAAGTGGACTAATTCAAACTAATGTTAGTTTGAATTAGTCGACATTGTTAATTCAAGCTAATAAGTTTGAGTTGAGTTAGAACTAAACTCGAACCTATGAGTTTTAATTAACAAATTTGAAATAAGTTTCCCTAGTGTAGACATAGCCAAAGATAATAGACTCATAAACTCTAAAGTCAGAAGTAACCGGGACAATCATCTGTTTTAGTCTGACCTCCTGCCAGGAATGTTGCTGGCCCCGGAAAAGACCTGGGGCACAGGGCCAGGCCATGCCCCCTTGGCCACATTCTGGCGGCCAGCCCGATAATTTATCGGGATCCTGCCACCTCCAGCCTGGCCCCAGATCCCTGGCCAGTTTCAGGGCCAAGAGAGGCAGGCGCTACTGCGGGTTTTCTGGCCTCAATGCCTGGCCGGGGCCGGGGCCAGGGCCAGGAGAGGCAGGTGCTGCAGCGGGCACCCCGCCCAGGGTCCTTGGTCTGGGACGCGGCCAGCCTGGACTCTTGAGGCACCGGCACTGAGACTCGGGGCACATGCCCTGTGTGCCAGGTGCCAGGTGCACAATGTAGACCTCAGAACCTCACCTGCCCACTTCCGCAATAAACCTCTAGCCTTAAAGTCCTCAAATCATTATTCAAAGACTTAAAGATATAGAGAATTCACCAGTAGGTAAGCCATGCCCCACGCTACACAGGAAGGTGAAAACCCCCAGAGTCCTAGCCAATCAGCTCTGGGGGAAAATTCCTTCTCAACCGATGGGAGTATTTAGGTAATGGTTGAAGGACTAGTGATTGAAGAGTGCAGAGAAGAGTAGTTATGGGGGCAATAAAACTGTCAGATTTATTGAGAAAAGATTAAACATTTATGTAATACGTGACTTCAATTTTTTTTTAAAAAAAAAAGTGGTGGCTGCTTAGAGACTTGGAGTGTTAGAAGTGCTCCTGGTGGTGATGGATTTGTGGCAATCATGCAGATGATATAGTCAAAGGTACATAAAAAGGGAGTTTATCATGACTGCATAATTTGTCCCAGAAGTACTATCAAAGTCTTGTATATCCCTCTGTAAAACATAGCTATGCATGCACACTGTGCTATATATATTAACATAAGTTTGATAGTGTTACTGTACCTTGATCTCTGGAAAATTCAATGTTGCATAGGAAGAAGGACTGTCCTTAAAGTCCTGACTGCGACTGTAAACTGAGGCTCAAAGGTACACATCCACCCAGGCTAGAAGGCTAGGTCCTGGTTGTCCCTGCAGGGCATCAATATGTAGAAGATATTCTGCATTTCAAAATATTGTTAGGGATTTTGTTTTGTGAAAGTAGTAGAAATATATATTTAAATATGCATGTTTAATAACAAAACAGAACACCTTCCACATTTCATTATTAATGTTTGCGCTAATATAATAAAATATTAAATAATAGAAATTAAATAGTAAAATATCATAGATGGTGTTGAATAGTACAGTTGTTTAAAATGGATGACTTAAATATTCCATTGTAGATACTTATTACAGTCTTATAGTTGGTGGGCAGGTATTTTTGGAGGATAAAGAAGATACTTGTGGTAGCAAAGTAACTTTGGGTCACAAAAAGGATTTTAAATAGCAGCTATCAGTTTTATTGTAGGTTCTAATGACTGATATGTTTATATTGCTGTTTTTAATTTTGATCATTCGCCAAATGATTACAATTAAAGGTGCCTTTTTTTCTTGTACTTGATGGTCAGTACAGGCTAAAACAAAATGATAAAACACTTGTAGGAGGCTTTACCATATCCACGTATGGCTTCAGCATAGCCACATATGGTCAAGAATTAAGTCTATGGGCTAAACTGAAGTGATACTAAGTAGCAACAGTAATAGAAAGTTATTAGTGGTCCCATTTTAAATGAGTATGCATGTAATAACGGATCCACTATTGATATTCATGTAAATGAATATATTTATGCACTCCATTCACCTACAAGACTTAAGTATGGTTTTGCGCTAGTATGTTTTTGCGAACTTTGGAATCTTGATAAAACTCTTTTTTTCTTTCTGTTTGGTTTAAATTGTATTTTTATCAGGACTTGATAAAGGAAGCCAATACAGTTTCCAAGTAGCTGCCATGACAGTAAATGGGACAGGACCCTCCTCAGACTGGTATACAGCAGAAACTCCAGAGAATGATCTTGATGGTAATTACATTTCTTCTCACAGACATTATCACCACATTTCTTCTAGTTTTTATCTGACAGGTGTCATTCTAATTGTTAACTAGAGCTTTAACCAGATGCTGTGCAGGTCTTGGGTTAGATTCCAGTGATTATAGTCACAGGAGCTGTTGTCTGGGTGTTTTTGAGCAGAAGAACTCAGTGATGACCATTATTAAGATTGCCTGCCTGCTTTTCTGAACAAGCGAAGTGGAAGGGACAAGACACGACAGCTTAATTTTATTCCTTGTTTACACTGACACTAAGATCTCTTATTATTCAGTGTCACATTTTTGTTCTGTTTTTCCTGCAGTTGCAAAAAACATGCAACAACAAGCTTGAATAATAACCAACTAAATAATGCTTAAATTGTTTTCACTGCTAATATTTCTTAAGCATTACCTCCAGTCCAACCACCAATAAAGAATCAAAAGTTTTTATTGTAATTATTAACTATTAGAATTTCATTCCAGAGAAACACTTAAATAATAGTGATGCATCTAACTCAACAAAATAAGCCTACAGATGTTTTGAAGATTATTGTCCTTGAGGTATTTATTTTTGTGCGTTTGGCGATGAAGCTACATAATTAGTGAAACTTGAAAAATGTGGGCTATAAAAATGAGCACAGCTATTGATATAAAGAAAGAAAGAAGTGAATGCAAAGAGACAGAAAATGACTGAGACTTCTGAAGAACTAAAAGAAGAAAAGGGAAGTAATGGAAACATCAGTCTACTTTCAGTAAATGAAGTGCAAGTAAATATGAACTAAAAAGATGCAGACGGAAACTGAGGTAAAACTATGGAAAACTGACATGAAGCAAATGTATAAGAGATGGAGATGAATAGAAAATATGTGAAAATCATGGTTCAAAAGCAGTGTGTGTGTGTGTATAATATATAAAAGAGAATAGGTAAAATGGATGAAAGAATAAACAGGCAATTCCTAGAAAGGCAACAGAAGACTGTGATGTTCTTTCTTTCTTTCTTTCTTTCTTTCTTTCTTTCTTTCTTTCTTTCTTTCTTTCTCTTTCTTGATTTCAAGACCAGTCTGACCTACTTTGAGCATTTTTGCCTCTCCAGAATGTCCCAGTCCATTTGTATGGAGGAGCAGGGAATGATTCTGTCTGGTTTACCTGGCACCTAAAATATTGTGTTCAATGCAACAGATTTCCAATGAATATTTTAAATACATAATGATATTGATGGAAGTGATGTGACCATACTGACTGGTCAAAATATGAAATGGTATCTGGCAATAAATGCTATCATTCTACTAACTACTGTTTTGAATGGATAGCACTTTCAGAAAAGACACATTATTCAAGATGAGAGCAGCCTGCCACTCATTCGGAGGTAGATCTTAGTAAGTAAAAACAAATATATTCTGAAACCTCTCAATATTTAATATCATGTTAAAAGAAAAAAGCAGATGCATTCATTGGTTTTATTTATTTATGTTGCAAAATGAAACACAATGCATTTCTTGGAAGACATTTGTTTTTATTTGCATGTAATCCACATCAAAATATTATGATCTGTTTTCCTCCAGCTATACATATATGCATACAAAGATGCTAGCAGTTAATCATAAGGGACATACAGTGAAAATTAAAACTCTGATAATCAAATTAAGCCAAAGACTCTTTCTCATTGGTAGTGGAGCTGCTGCAATATGACACTTTGCATGCACTCTGTTGTGTAATATATACACCACTGAGGTACTTTGATAAACTCAGGGGAGAAATTAATTTATTACTGTAGTTATGCAAAGTCCTGCAACTGTCAGCTAAATAGCAGAAATGCTGTTGCACAGATTGTTAACTGCAATTCCCTTTCTGCTCTTATGGCTTATTCAGTTTCCCTTGCCTTTACTGTATGTCTAGTTGGCATAAGCAACACAAAGATGAACAGTATCTTCGAGAACTCCACTAACTCCCTATGGACAATCCTCTTAATTAGTGTGTTTTGTTAAGGTGATTAGAAATCCAAACATCACTGCTTATTCAACGTTCCCTAGAAAGCTCCCATGCCCTTATTGACAGCTGCGAAGTTTTACAATATTTAATTTTGAGCCTGAAATTTTGTGCTTAAAAAAAAAAGGAGACTTACTTTCCCCAAAGGATCTGATTTAAATAGGTTGAGCAAGAGACTCGAGTTTACAAAGGTGTCATCTAGGAAAATGGGTTTAGGATTTTTAGTTTCTGCTTACTGCACCGAACAGATGGAAGCTATTATACATATTAGTGATGTAGTTTAACTTCAGCTGCAAATTAGTGTTCAAGAGCATAATAAGCTAAACTTGTATTACAGTGTAGTTTCTTCTAAAAATGAATTTTCAGAATGCAGAAGGAAAATAGAAATATATAAACTAGCCTTAATTTAATCTGTGAAGCTATGAATTCCAGAGAATCCTCTACAACAATTGATGAAGTGACTCAAAGTGTAACCGAGTTGTCAGTTAACCTGAGGAATTAGAGATTTTCTAATATATCGTAGAATCATAAAATATTAAGGCTCATGAGGTCATCTAGCCAAGCACCTGCTAAAATCAGGACCACTCTCACTAAATCATCCTAGCCAGGGTTTTGTCTAACCAGGCCTTAAAAATTTCCAGAAATGGAGATTCTACCACCTCTCAAGGCATCCCATTCCAGTGCTTCCCCACCCTCCTAGTGCAAAAGTTTTTTTTAATATCCAATCTAGACCTCCCCAATTGCAGCTGGAAACCATTGCTCCTTCTTCTGTGCTCTGTCACCACTGAGAATAGTCTAGCTGCCTCTTCTTTGGAGCACCCCTTCAAGTAGTTGAAGGTTGCTGTCTAAACAAATCCACCCTCAGTCTTCTCTTCTGCAGACTAAAGAAGCCTAGTTTCTTCAGTCTTTCCTCATAAGTCATGTGCTCCAGCCCCTAATCATTTTTGTTGCCCTCTATGTCATTTCCTGAGTGAAAGAAGTGTGTTTGGCCCATTACATAAAAAGCAGAATTATTCAGGATAAAAGAAGACACCAAAGAAGAGAGAGCACGCTATGCAGTACAGGGTTTCATTTCTTAGCGAGTGAAGGTGAAAGAATGGAAAGCACTCTCAGGTGTGACTCTAATGGTCCCATGTATACCGTCCTGGTGCGCACTAAAAGGTACCTATTTTCCCTAGGGCGTAGTCCTGTTTAAAACAAGACTACATTAACACAAATTAGGTACCTCTTGGTGGGGGGGGGAGCAAGAAGTCCTGTGGCACTTAACGACTAACAAATCTATTTATTGCATGAATTAATAAGTTAATAATTTCTTAGTCTTCAAGTGCCACAGGACTCCTTGTTTGTTTTGCTGATCTTCTAGACTAACATGGCTGCCCCTTTGGAACAAGGAACTCTTAGTTCTCTCCAGTGGGGTTCACATAGGGCAGATGAAGCATAGCAGCACCCCTGCCTTTCCTCCCCGCTCCCCTCCAGGCATGAAAGGCAGCTGCCTATGGACATCTCCAAAGGCAGGAACTGGCAGTGTGGGTTGCGAGCTGCTGTAGGAAGACTCACTCATTCAGCCTATTGCTCCGTACCTGGTTCACTGGGGCAGTGACCAGACCTACAGACCTAAGAGTAAACAGACACCGCCCCCATACTGCAGTCAGGAAGCTTGAGAGAGACACGGGAAACAGTCCCCACTACTGCAAAGAATAAGGCTTGTGGATGGTGTCATGTTTATCTACCCTTCTGCCTGCCTCTGACTTTGAAAGTGATGGGGCCAGATGTGATGGGTCCCTGCTGGCCCATGTCTCCAACCCAGTTCTGGTAAGCTGCTCCACCATCAGCAACACTGGGAAGAGTCCAATAATATCCCAATCTCCTGTGATCCAGGAAGACTCAGTGCAGAATGAGAGGTTAATTGTAAAAGCACTTAGCACTTAAAATGCACTTTCTATCTGACCGCAAAGCACCTAACCAAAACCAACAAATTAGGCTACACAGTCTGAGGCAGGCAAGTTTTCTTATTCCTATCTTTTTGAAAGGAGAAACTGAGGCATGGGCTGATTAAGTCCCCTGTATCTATTGCCTTTTAAAAATCAGTGGAAAAAATTCTACTTCAGTTTAAGTGATTGGTGGTGATCTAGTATCATGCTGAAAGCCTGTGCCAGGTGGGGGGAGGAGAGTGCCATTCATAAAAGCCCAGATTTTCACATTCCTTGCTCTGCTTTCAACACCAAGCCATTCTTGTGTTCTTCACTTACACACCCTTCCCTTATAATTTGCTTTTCGTTTCCCTATCTGGTGTACGAATGAAAACAGCTTGAAACTCTGAATTTGGGCTGGACTGTCTGTGAGAAATGGATAAACGTGCCTTGGGGACTGCTCCTTATGTTGTGTCTATTTCTGTCACAAGGAGCTTGTATCTGCCTTTTTAATATGTCAGTGTGAAGGTGAGAGACTTGTTGCTTCTACAAGCTGTGTCTTTGCTTTTTTCAAAACTGAAAAATGCTGCCACACACTGTATTCTCGGTGGCTGAGCAAAGTCATTACATATTCTGAGTGAGGAAAGGCAGGGAGGTGGGAAGCCTTCTGCCCTATCTCACTGGCTTGGGGTGTGCCCACATGCCTTCCCAGCAGGCAAGGATGAGGCTCATGGAGTGGTGGGGACATTAATAAAAGCCTAGATCTTGACATACCTTGGTCTGCTTTCAACACCAAGCCATGTTGGTGCTCTGGGCAGAAAGACCATGTCACTAGCTGCGTGCCTTCCCAGCAGAGAGTGGGAAAGTGGAGTAAGCAGTGAGTTTTGGAGGAGTCAACCCCCCCATGCCTTCAATACAAACCACCCATGGTTGTAAAGTAGCTTAACTCCCTTTTCCTACCCAGTTGGTCCCCAACCCACCTTGGAGATGGCGATAAACCCGTCTCTGGCCAATTTGGAGGTGAGAGAAAATTTCTTCCTAATCCCTAAGAAAAGGGGTGACTAGTGTAATGCCCATAGGGGATCACACCAAAATCTTGTATTTAAAATCTTTCCAGGGTAAGAGGGTGAGAACTGCTTGCCTAACCTAGGCTAAAGAGAAGTTTTCCAGAATTGACCTGCATATAATTAATCCCCCTGTCTTTAGACCCTTTCCTCTGGCCAGTTGGGGAAGGAAGGGACAGCATCCCTCTCTGCCCCTACCTCAGCTTATTGCATCTCTTCTGACTTACGGTTTTCCTCAGTAACTGGGAAAGGTAATCCATTGAGGGAAGGAATCGTAAAAGGGTAATGGCGCCATTTCCCCCAGCCTCTGTACAAGCCCTGTTCCTGCAGTTAAAGGGGACAGGTTCACCTTCTCTATTGAACTGAACAAAGGACACCACTGTTTCACGCACAATGAAGACATGAGGTTCCCCCTACACACACTTTTTCTCTGAAATTATTTTTCACACAGTTCTATGAAGCATTTGGTTTTAACTGTATTTTCCCACGAAAAATAGTTCCCTCTGAGTTTTTTCTGACCAGTTCCACTAAACAGATAACCCTTAAAATTAAGTAGTAAAGATCAAAAAGAACAGTGGTGAACTAGGAAGTATTTGCTGATGAAGGGCTGTGGACATAGTTGGATCTGGTCCAAAGTAAAAGCAGATTGTAATCATGTAAGGCAAGAGTGTCACGCTCATTTGCTATAGCGGGCCAGGTTTGACTTAAATGTACTTCAAGTGGGCCATACATACCATAAATCTAAACAATAGGGTAGTCTTGCATCATCACAGATTGCTGTGTATGTGAAAGTGTGCTCCGTGATACCTCTTTCTCTGCATCTCTCTCTCTCTGTTAGGGAGACAGTGTGGTCCTGCAGAGTGCAATATCGCATACCCAGAGCTCCCTGATGTTGAGAGACGTAATGCTCTTGCCATTTTGCAGAGAGCTAGATATGAAAGACTGCACTTTCTTTCTTTCTTTCTTTCTTTCTTTCTTTCTTTCTTTCTTTCTTTCTTTCT
>ML682015.1:8340270-8393981 GCA_007922195.1 Podocnemis expansa | reverse complement strand
TCTTTCTTTCTTTCTTTCTTTCTTTCTTTCTTTCTTTCTTTCTTTCTGTTAGGGAGTACACACTACACTCACAGGCTGGATGAAAGAGGCCCATGGGCAGGGCTATCCTACAGGGTGGGTGATGGGAAGTGGGGTGACTGCCCATGGCCCTGTGATTTGGTGGGCCCCATGCCACCCACCCTGTGGGACCTGTACCATCTTCAGTGCCATTTCGGCAGCAGGAGTCCATAGAGGGCGATTCACCCCTGGCCTCGCCCACCTCTAAGGATGATTGTGTCCACAGGCCACATTTGGTACCCTTGAGGGAAAATATGTGGGAGCATTTTCAATATGTGATCCAAAGAAATAATAGCAATGTGATGAAATTGTTTTATCACAATTTGGGCCTGTTCAGTACAAAGGAAATGCATTTCAGAAGTATGGGGATTGTTGGGGAGTATGTATAGATTGCTTCATGTACTGCAGGGTTCAAAAATATCAGATAATAAGTCTAAGAACAAAAGGGTGGGTAGAGTTCTGTATCATTTCTAATCATAATGAGGACCACCACCAGAACAGTAATGGAAATTCCACATTCTGGCAAATAATTAGGGTCTCTTGTTGAAGTCAGTGTTTACAATGTTTCTTGCAGAATCTGAATAGTGTGACATTTCTGTTCTCCTGATCGTGAACAAAGCCTTCAAAAGTAAACTAATTCATTTTTCTCTCCCTGAGTCTGACCAGAGAAAACAAACAGTCCCTGTAGTGTATTTTTAACTCTAAGATCTTATCTTTGGTTCACAAAGATTTGAGTTAACCACATTTTTAGTTCTTCTAAACCAGGGGTTCCTAACCCTTTTAAGACTGGGGACCCCTTGCTAAGGGGGAAAGGAAAATTGCAGACCCTGTGGGTACTGCTGCGGGCAGAATTTGGCCTGTGTGGGATCAGAATCTGGCCTGTGCCACTCTTCTGCTGGGGAGCAGGGTCCCCGAGCAGGGACTTATAGCCGCAGCAGTCCCAACTTGCCATCAGGGGGATAGGGCCGCAAGCACCTCCTGTGTAGGGAGCCATAGCCACGGCAGCCCCACTCCTGAGCAAGCAGATGGGGCTGCAGCGCGTGGCCCTCTGCCTCTGCCCCCTCCAGTCTTCTCTGTGCATGCTCAGGGCAGGAGTTTTAAAAATTCCCTCTCTGGGGGAGGCTCCCCGCTAGCCAGAAGCCTTTGTCTTTATGGCAGCCAGACACCCCAGTGCCATCTGGCCCCATCTCCCAGCCTGTTTGCAGCCCCCTTCCAGAGCCATTGTGCACCCCCCCAGGGGTGTGTGAACCCCAGTTTAGGAACCACTGTTCTAAACCTTTATGCCAAGAGCTGAGAAGAAGAAATTTATGTTAAAAGTTTTTCTGTATTGAGCAATTACTGTAAGAAATAAACTTCTAAATACACTTCTAAATATATCAATGACTAATACAAACAGTTTTAAAGGAAATGATTTGCGTATTTGATAGAAACACACATTATATGGTGAGGAAATTACTCAAAAAAAAAAAACCCTAATAGGAGTGAGAAAGTCTTGAGCATTATGGCTTTCTTGGACTTCTTCCGTCTTTAAAACACATTCTCTCTCTGAAATGCCCTGTATTCATTAAATTTATGTATAGACAAATAGTCCAAAGTGATTTAATTCAATCTAGGTTCATTTTTAGCTCTTTTTCACAAGGTAGGTAAACTCATTATAGTCTGGCTTTTACTGCTGAAACAACAGTGACATTGCTGTTTAAAATTGTATGATACACACATTTGAATTCTTTCATATGAACCACTCAACATAACACAATAAAGTAGTTTGAACCCAACAACTACCTAGGGACATCTATGATAGTGTTAAAATATCTACATATTGTATAAGTGAGAAGTAAAGATTATTGCTTGACACCAATCTTTTTGAATGTTCTGACTTCATCATCTGCCTTGAGAATTACTACATCTACTATGCGCAAGGAATCCAGTATCATCTTACTCAACGTTGGCTTATCACAAGGTGCTAAACTGCTACTATATGTCTGATTCATGTAAGAGATACATTTGTAAGTTTTAAAAAAAAATCAATGATGTTCAAAGACAGTCATTCAAGTAACTAGGTTCTGCATTGAAGTAAAGGTTGTAGGACAGAAAAAGATGAATGAAAATTGTATTTAATTTGCAGTGTCACTGCTGGTGTAATCTGTTCTTTGTTTTGTTATTAGCTATTCCTCAGTGCATTTTTCTTTCTTTCTTAAAGTTAATAACATAAATAGTGACTTTAAGGAACTAGAGTGCAAAGAACTTTTATAACTTCTATGTCAGACTGGTAATGTACTAAGCAGATTCAATCAGTCTTCAAAAGATTTTTTATGTCTTAAACAGAATTTATTTCAAAGCACATAAAATACCAAGGATAGTATTGTAACATGTTTGACAGTAGGACTGAAAAGGATTAATGCCATCTTTTTTATTGTATTTTCCAAGGTTTATAGTGGGAATGCTTCACAATCTCAGAATGTCTTTTGTTGGAGTTTATACCAGCATTTTGTATCACTTCTCCCACCCTCCAGGTATTTGCCTATTATATTATAGGCCTCTTCACTGGAGAAAAATAGTAACTTGTCTCTTTCTGCTCTCAAAAAGACAAGCTACTGTGCTGCTCTTATAAAGAGGCTTGTGATATAGTAGCTACCATATACTCCAACGAAGGACATGTATTCTTCTATTCTTTAAAGTAAAAGTCTGTTCACTGAAGACAAATATGTTAGCTAGGCATCAAGTCATTAAATACTACATAAGAAATGATTATGCCTTGAGAACTTGAATAAAAGATACCATTCTATTATTTCATTTTGTTATCTGAGTGCTGTTGTATTATTCATAGCAGCCAGGGTAGGCATGTCCAAGAAAGTTAAAGCATGCTTGCTAGCAATTAACATTACAGTTTTCACAGGCATGAGATAGGTCTTTGCGAGAAAATACTATTATTACAAAGTCAACCAGTTTATTAAATACTGTAGTTAAATGATTGGCCTGCAGTAAGTCACATAGTTGATTTCAGCATCTTATTTTACTTGCAAATATACAGGAAGACTTCAGTGTTTCTTATGGGAAATTTTCTATCCATTCCCCACTTTCCTGCATAATTTCAATCCTGCCTTGAATTTATACACTAACAATGAGATGAACACGGAGATATTCTATTTAAAACAAAAAATGGAAAAGTAATCGTATATGCTGAAGAAGCTACTCGATGTGCTTGTTGCTGAAGAATGTGGTTCAAAACAAGGATCCATATTCAGAGGGGAAATTGAATGTACACTATGCATGCAACTGTGAGATTCCTGGTTACTTTACTATATCATATTTCTCAATGTGAACTATGCCTTTGTGAATGGTAAAACTCAATGAGCAGTGTATTAATGGATCCTTTCTTTGTATCCCAGAATCTCAGGTTCCTGATCAGCCAAGCTCTCTTCATGTCAGGCCTTTGTCAACCAGTATTGTCATGAGCTGGACTCCACCATTGAATCCAAACATTGTTGTACGTGGGTACATCATTGGCTATGGAGTGGGCAGCCCGTATGCTGAGACAGTGCGAGTAGACAGCAAGCAACGCTATTATTCCATTGAAAATTTGGGTAGGTAGCTCTTTGTTCTTTAATTACTTTAAAAGAAACAGGTTCTTTCTGGAGTTCACAAATTTTAGAGACTTTTTCTGAGTTATCACTAAGGCCCTATGTACAAATCACTTTTGTAGCCACTTAGTGACAGGGTTTGGCATAGTATGGTTTGTGTCAACACACACAATGGTTGCTGTTCAGCTCCTAAAAACAGAGGCTACCCAGGTTTCACTCCTGCTATTTGCATGGACTGGCACTAATTCTTCAGCATAGATGTCAGTGAAGCTTTTAAATCAGGTTATCAGAATAAAGTTTTACTTATAATGTGGGTTGAAGCAGGGCCAACCCAAGGTTTTCTGGTGCCCTAGGTGCCTGTGATTTTGGTGCCCCCCTCTCCCCGCGGTGGTGGCCCGGGCCACACAGGCTGAGTAGTGGGCCAAGCGGTGGGTCAGGCCAGGTGGTGAGCCGAGCTGGATGGGGAGCCATGCGGCATTCTGGGCCACTCCGAGCAGAGCGGCAGGCTAAGTGGCACACTGGGCTGAGTGGCAGGGCACGCACGAGGTCTGGTTAGTAGACCAAGCTGGTCCAGGCTGAGTGGTGGACGATGGTGCCTCTGGCTGAGTGACTGGCTGGGTGGCGGGCAGAGCAGAGGACTGGTCAGAGTGGTGGGCTTTGGGCTGCTCTGGGTGAGTAGTACCAGTCGAGCTGCAGGCTGGAAAAGCGTCCCTTGGCCTTCCAGCCAGGACTGTCCCTAGTGGGGTGCAGGGGGTGCTGGGGACAATTGGCCTGTGGGGGCCCCCATCATCCCCCCTTGGGCTGGGGGAGGGTGAGGCAGGCCGGCCCAGAGGCTGGCCACACACTCCTGCCCCTCCCCTGAACCAGCCACTCTGCCTCCAGGGCTGGAGCGGAGCAGTCTGGGGGGTTGGCTCTGCTCTCCCTTGCCACCTCTGGGCTGGTCCTCCCCACCCCTGGGCCAGCTGTTCCCTGCACTGGGACTGCAGCTGCCAGACCCAGAGCAAAGGCCGGTCCCACGCTCCCCGCACCCTCTCCCCTGCTGCCTGCAGCTCTGCTCCAAAGGCAACGAGGAAGGGGTGGTGGACAGCGATGTGGGCCTCGCCTGCCCTGCCTGCAGCAGGGCAGCAGGGAGCCTGTGGAACTGAAGGGCCAGGGGCAATCGCCTCTCTCGCCCCCTCCCATGAAAGACGACCTTGCACCCGCCTGTCCCTAGCCTACCCCCCAAGCGCTCACCTTTTGGAATGGAGCCAGCCAAGAAGGCTTCTCCCCTTACTGCACACTGGGCTCCATGCAGCACCCCCTATTCTCCGGCACCCTAGCTCTAGACAGAGTGGTTGGGTCAGTGGAGGGGCAAGAGTAGAGGGTCTGCCTCTGGGCTGGCCAGCCCCACCTTGTTCACCCGGGTGGTAAGACTGGCCCTGGGTAGAATCTTAGTTATGTGACATTTAATAAAGTTGTACTTGTATGACAATAGGTCTTATTTCATTAATATTTTTATTGTAATGAGCATGTACATACCCTCAATGTTCATGAAGTTACTGCTAATTCATCTTTGGCTTGGCTTTTAGAAAACCATGAAATACAGCAGTGATAGTGTTGGGAAAAGTACAGTAAATGTAGTTTGTCATCATGATGCTTAGTACAAATAATTCAGCCACTAGACTGAGATGTTGTATTTATTTGTTTGTGACTGATAGGTTTAATTTTTTTTTGTGTGTGTGTCCTTGATCATATGCTGAAAACTATAATAGCCAGATCAGGCAGGATCAAGTTTACTTAAATCAAGTGCCCATGGCATGCATTAGACCTTGTTTAACTGATAATCCAGTGGAAAGCTCCCTGAGCTGAAGATAACTCACAATATAATCATTATTTTATACTTCTGGCTTCAGCTTTGGTGGTATATCAGCTTGATTCCTTCATATCATTGCAAATCTAAATATTAATGAATACTTCATCAGCTGTATCAGACCCCCTATTTTCCAGAAAACAGGAGCTGGAAATACTGCTCTTTGAGCTGACCCAAGTGTTGAACTTAATAGCAACCAGAAAACTCATATATTGTGTCCGTCAGAATGGTGTAAGAAGATATTCTTTTATTACATTGTTCATTAGAGACGGTCTCTGACCGTTCATCTTGATGCTCAGTGTAGTGTTCAGGGAGCAGGGTACTTTGGTGATGTGCTGGTATGCAGGCAGTGGGAAAGTAGTTTGAACAAAGTCTTGAAAAATAGTTAGTTTTCTTTGTTCTTCTTCTAAACAACTTTTCTTTCAAGGATGTTATTTCGTCTTCATTGTTATTTAACATTTGTACGCAGTGCTAGGCTTGCTCAAATGTTTTACAAATATTAAATCTCATAATGTATCTGTATGTTAGGGCTGCTGGGCAGAAAGGTTAAATGACTTGCTAAACTTATACAGATAGTAATTGTAATAGCTGAGAATGGAATGTAGAACTTTTTGTCTCCAGTCATCTTCTCTGATCATTGGATATGTTAATTGTTTTAGTAGTAGCCTCCAACAGCATAAGAAATCACATGATTCAAAACTAAGGCCTTCTGTTCTCAGAAGCTTGAGAGTGACGTGCTACCGCACCGATAAAATCAGGGCCAGCTGAAGCGATTGTGGTGCCCTGAGCCAACTTTTGCTTTTGCACCCCTGTAGGGGAGCGGAGGGGCAGGGCTGGACTGGCAGGACATGGTGGCAGGAGAATTCACATGACCACATGGTGGAGGACCTGGAGCAGCCCAGGCATGCTGTCCTGGGCCAAACTTTCAATTTTTGGTGCCAACACCCCTAAGTTTTTGGACTCCAAGCCAGTGCCACACTGGCCTGCCCATTAAGTTGGCCCTAGATAAAATCTTCCTTCATATGTAGGAGGACTTTGGGCAGGGAGCTCACAATCAAGGGCAGTGTGAAAAAATGCTTACTGTGACTTCATCAAACAGCTCTTCTGTGGCTATTAGGGCATTTCTGTATTTAACTGATTTGGCTTGATTGTCATTTTGCAGAATGAAAAATTACATTAGCTACATAAAAACATAGCGATCATACACAAATCTTCCATAAGGAAATATATATCCATCATCTCTCCAGCATGTTTTAAATCCTTAATTACTTAATCACAAAAGACACAATGCTAGATGTTACTGTAGTTTTCCCTTTTTCATCAACATTGTAATAAAAGACCTGAGTATTTTTCGACAAGTCAGATGAACAGCACTGAACTCAATTTAATATATTATGTATCCCTCTAACTCTTAATATTCAGTTTTTCAAGATTGTGCCATTGAAGATAGTGAGCACTGCCACCCAATTTGAAGACTTCAAGGGTCATGTAGATAAAGGCTGACTTGAAAGTGTTTTGATGGAGATTAACGTTATTATTGCAAAATGTAAAGAGGTCTGAATGAGCCATCAAAGAAGGTTGGTGGAACACAAGGATAGAAGTAATTACTAATGATTGTATAGGTCTAACAATTAATGATTCTCATGAAACTAAACACATTTTTCTAGATTCCAAAGTGGATTTGTAGTCTTCCAAATGTAATCGTTCTACTTTAAACTTTTTTTAAAGCTTTAATGAGTTTGAATTGAAGTCTCTTACCACCACTGACCTGAAGATATTAGAACAGAAATGATATTAACAGAGCTACGTAAGTCAATATGTTCTTTGAACTCTGGCAAGGTTCCAAGAGAAGATGGTTATACAACCAAATTCTTTAAAGTTTTTAATGAACACCTATCACTAGGGATATTCTAACTAGCTTTGGAAGATATGCCTTATAACATAACTTCTTGTGGCTTCAGTTATTCTAATACATTACAATTACAGAAATGACTCTACAACTTTTACCAAAATATCAGGAAACTAGAGGTATACAAATATTTAGTTACAAATAACTTATTCACTGAACTTCTTTTTTTTTTAACTTGCTGAACATTCTCTAGCAGATCAAGATTTCATCAGTGTTCACATTTTTTGAATGTTTGTACTCTGGTTTGATTACATATATTAAAAATGGAAGCAAAGTTTTTAGTTGTGATTGTCCAAATGCATCACATGCAGTTGTTCCTTAACAGGCTGAGGGACACAAAACACTTGTAGTGTGAATTTTGGCATGAGTACTTTTTTAAGTTAATTTCTGTGAATATTCAATTTCTGTGTATTCTCATGGGTATAATTTTGAAAATCATTTTCTGTGAACAACTGTGCTAATTAAATTCAGCTTCTCAAATGTTCACAAAAAATTGAACCCTGAAGGAATGCAACCAAGAACCCAGAGAAAGCTTTTAAAAATTTGAACAAACAGCTGCCAATATTTCTTATGTTATTCCCTAACTTTATTAGATACCACTACAAAGAAATTTTTGTAAAATGATTAGACCTGATTCTTCTCCTAACAGAAATATTGTTTTCAAGAAGATATGGATCACAATACATTTGCTGTCAGAAAGGAAAAAGTGTATTTTTCCCTAGGTATTACATGGACTCATCCCAACTAAAGTAACATGGCTCTCAGCACATTCATATTAAGTGTGTGTGCCTTCTATTATCATCAGTACTCAATATCATCATAAAATCTGATACCTAGAATAAATGTTGAAACTTCACATACTTCCCTCTGCATTCCAGAGAACAAATTCATACTACCCCATTCCATACTCATGACCTTCAGAAACCATTTCTCTTACTTCACCATCTCCATTGTCTTCCTTCTTCTTCCTCTCAGTTCCAGGTCCCGTCCCCCTGAATCCCCCCGAAATCCCCAACTCCTCATTCCACGCACTTGTTGCCTTCTCATTTTGCTGGTGCATTGCCTCTTACCCACTCACAGCCCAGCTCTGACTCCTGCTCCCCAATTTCATTTCCTGCCCAACTCCACAAACCCTCATTCTCTCCTCCAGATATTTAGTGGGAGGCAGACTCTTGAGATGGAGCAATGCAGAACATTAGATATAATTTAGTAGTGTAATATGATAGTTGCAATTACAGTGTTTTTGGGATGCAGCTACCTAGATGTACATCACAGGAAGGGGAAGAGACTTCGATAGTCTCTTTCTAAGCTCATGTTTCTACCAGATGCTGGGAGGTCAAGGGTATTTACCTGATCCCAGTATGTGGTGCTAATCAGCTGTGGACTTTGGAATACCATGTTCAGTTCTGCACACCTTGTGCCAAAGAGACACTGTCAAATTGCTAAAAGACAGTACAAATGATCATGTAGCCCATGAATGTTGATGGAATTGCAAGTCAAGAATAAGATTTAAATGTGTATTTCGCTGAGCAGTAAATAACTGGGCAATGATACCAGGAACAATCTACAGGTATCTTAAATGCTGAAACCTTGCAGACAGAAAGGAATTGTTTAGCATAATTAAAAGACATTACCCTATAACTAGGGGTAATAGAATACAATTCAGAATGAATGAATTTAGGTGAATATCAGCATAAAGCGTCCTGAATATGACTATTAGACATGTCTCCCATTGAAAGTGTTGGAAAGCCCTAGCTCTTGGCACATTTCAGACTAGCCTATACCATGTCTTGTGTGCAATGGTGAAAGATCCCACACTGGAGGATTCTGAATATCGTGATTGGTGACCTAGTTAGTGTGTTCTCTAAGACCAGGATCTAGTAACGCATGAAAATGATTGTTTGCTCAGAATGCACAATTACACATTCAAACAAGAAAGAGAATCTTCAGGCCCAAGTGCATATTTGCATGTATGTATGTGTGCTTAAATTAGGGCTCTTTTTTCATAATTTGGCCCATGGCTCCAAATTATGAATATCAACACAACTCAGATTTCTAAAAAGGTAATTTATTAATGTATTTGATCTCTCTTTCCCCCTTCTTAATTCTTTAGGATCTACCCTAGTATTTATTTTGGCCCTCTTTACTAGTCTGGTGTGCAAATGAGCTGAAAGACAAGGGGTAATCCCAATAGAGGATTTCTCCAGGCAGGCCAGCAGGATTCCCACAGCTAATATAGGCCATTGCGAGTCACTACAATGAGATTGCTGTAAATCCACCTCCCATTTCATTGGACAACAGATGCAATGAAAAACTAGGGCTTTGTTTTAGGGCTCAAACTTAATAAATATCTGACCTCTCTATGCACTATAATGTTTGGTTTTGCTTGTTTATGCTTTGGGTGTTATTTTGAAGTATGCTAAATATTTAATTAAGTATAATTTGGATTCTAGAGCAAAAGATTTGTTCATTAATGAGCAATCAGATTTGCCTAATATGATTGGCCTTGCACAAATCCATGCTGACTCACTTCTGTGGCATATGCTTTGGCACTTGGGTATCAAAGATAGCAGCCTAACTCCATGTTCAGACATAATTTAATTAATAAAATAAACATTATTAGGTCATTTTTGTGGGCCTCAGAGAAGTGGCTTTTAAAAGCTTCTTAAATGAAGAAAATGGATTTCCTTTGTGGGACATGTGAGGGAAGAATCGTAGAAAGTTTGGAAATGGGATTGAGAGAAAGATTGACTGAAGCAGCAAGGGGCCTCATTAAAATACACAAGATCTGATTTCAGCGGGGTTGAGCTTCAGCAATGCCAGTTAAAATCCATGGTATCTGTAGATGCTCAGACCATCTGAAAATCAGACCAATAGGACCTAGTACAAGGGCAACATAGTGGCATAAGAAGAATCTTTGCAAATGGTCATGAGTATAAACTGAAGTAGTAGAAGAGTGGGGTCACAGTAGGCAAAGTAATCAACAAGTTATTGTACCCTGAGTAGAGTAAAATAGATTAAGATAGAATAACAAAGTATAAGGTAATATAGGCCTTCCAAAGAATGGAAAGTGTATTAATACTCTTGTGTGGGTGCTGGTGAAGCTGCTAGAAAAATGTAGTTTATCGCATGACTTCACAATTTTGCTACCACTTTTGTAAACATCATACATGCGTGTCAAAGGAATCAGTGACTGACAGATTCTCAGATGAATAATTCTAACAAGAAAGTCCATTTGCAATTAGCTCTCTTCTTTTTCCATCTTCTGATTAGAAAAAGCAAAGTCATCTCCTGATTAATGGATGTTTTGACAAATGTGCAAGACTGGAACTTTCACACATGCCCATTCTAATCTTTTACGCACAAGTTATAATGATTTCTGTACTGATCCAACTCAAAAGGCATTAAACCTTGTAATGAGCTGACTGGGCTCACATCCACAAAGCTTTGTAATAAAACTTACTCATGAAATAAAAAATTAAAAAGAAAAAGACAGAAGCATACCAGAGAGGTTTCTGTTTACTAAATGTGTGACTATTGACAAAAACTCTGAGTAAGTGAAAAATGAAAAAATGTGACACTGGAACAACTCATTTGCTGTAATAATTCATGTGAAACTTTTTATAATCTTAAAAGCTTTATTTCTTTATCAATAATATGTGATATTTCAAATATACTGCTTCTCCCTAGCCCCCTTAAATGATACTTGGTGAGTGGATGAAAAACGAGTCTGTGCTCCAAAGGATAGGGTATTAACTGGGAGCCAGGAGATGCATCTAAGTTCATGGTTGACATGTCCATAGATGACTATTAGCTAGAAGAGGCAGGGATGCATAATCATGCTTCAGAATGCCCTTAGCCTCTGTCTGCCAGAAACAGGGAATAGGTGAAGGAACCTGTTCTTTTCATTCCCTCTGAAGCACGTGGTGTTGGCCACTGTCAGAAGACAGCACTGGGCTAGATGGACCTTTGGTCTGACCCATTTTGGCTGTTCTTGACTCAGTTTTGCAACTGACCTACTTTGTGACTTTGGGCAAAACACATCAGCTCTCTGCCTCAGTTTCTATCACATGGTAATGATCCTTCCTTTGTAAAACAATCTAAGATCTGTGTTTGAGGAGCACTACATAAAGCTATCTGTTAATATTTAACTGTTAAAAAAAATACTAGTCAAATATAAGATGAACACTGTACCAAATTTTAGTAAATTAAAGGAGGTGAATTTCATTCTGTAAAATACATCTTTCGTTTTACCCAGTTATGAACAGAAGAAAATATAATTTGAAAAACTTTAACAGAAATCGTTTCTCAAGTATTTACGTGTTGCTGTGGTCAACATTGTGAGATGTTAACTGATTTTTGAGCCCAAGTGTTGTTTTACAAAATGCTTTAAGGACTTAGGAGCCAAAATTCCATAGGTTCATAGGTACCTAAATTGTTTTTTCAAAATAAGACTTAGGTGCTGCAACCTCTGAGTGCATCAACACCTAACTCTCCTTGAATCTCATTGAACTTGATAGTGATGTAGAAGGAGTTCATATATAAGCACATAAAGGGTTTCTTTGGGAAACAAGAGTACACATCTTGAAATATTATTCTCCTATCTTTTTTAATGTATACCTTTGATCTATTTGTCCACCTTGACACTGAATCTTATAAAACATAGCCATTGTACATAATCAAGATAAAGACTTTTTTAAATATATGTTTTTTTTTCTGATTTAAACTCCTCCAAGCTTTCTTAGGGACATTTAAACCCTTCATAAGACTTGGAGTTTACTTTATATGAAGCTCCATTCTGTAAGGTTAAAACTAAGCTCTTGTATTACTTTTAGGAAGACTGATCAAAGAACAAACAAACAAGGAGTCCTGTGGCGCTTTTAAAGACTTACAAATTTATTTAGAAGTGCCACAGGACTCCTTGTGAAGTAGACTAACATGGCTAGCAGCTTTGGAAGATGGAAGAAGGATTCCACTCCTATGAAATGGAGCAGCTCTGCAGAAGTCCTTAATGACTCTACAAAACTGAAGATGCCCATATGTAGAAATATAATGAACACTGCAGTGTAAGCCTAGGGAACATTACCAAACTTCAGTTAACCAATAATTTGGAAAATAAGGGTTAACCTATAAATAATAAGCATTAATACTACTAATAAAACTCAGACATAGGAACATTTTAACCCCACATACACACTGTATGCTTTTCATATACTCCATGTTAAAACTATTCTCCAGGGGTTATATATAACCAGAGCCTCACTCCATGAATGACTGTTTAATAGAATTAGTTCCCCTTCAGTATTTGCAAGCCACATGTTGTGGCCTTTCTATAACGGATGCAGGGAGGAAGGTGAAATTGATTAGGAAAACAGAAGTGCAACTTAATAGACAGTTTCTCTTTTCTCTACTAAGTGAAATACCAATAGCAAGAAAAGAGTGGTAAAGAATAAATGCTGAAAAGTGAAATAAGATTATTTCAAGTTCTTTCACATTAATAATTTTTCATATGGGAGTCAAACAGTGCAAGACAATTTTGGGATTTATTACATTTGATTTAGCGTCTCTCCTTTGTGTTGCTACAGTATGTTATATTTCACATTGCATTTATTTGGGCTGAAATCTGCTTCTCACTAATAAAGCCTCAGTAATCAGGTTCTGAACAGAATAAGTGCAGATAAGTTGATGAAATGAAATTCACTTTCCATTCTACCTAAGGCTCATGATAGCAGTAGCAGTTGAATCCACACGATCCTGCTCATAGCAGGTGTTATTGGAGCCACTGGGTGTAAAGTAAACATGGAGTCCATGGCATTCTCTCAATCACATGGCTCTGTGTTGGCCTGTGTGGAGCCAGTTCGAAGACCTTCTCTGATGCACGTGGAATGCACAGCTATCTTTGCGGAGTTGTGCTTTCTGCAACCATCACGCACACTTCTGATGGATTCAAAGAGATGGTGTGCTACTAAACATTAAACATGGCAGAATGCTACATGACTCACAATGACAGCAAAAAGAATGATCAACAAACACAAACAGGGGAAAATGCAGATGAAGCACTTGAGGTCTGAATTTATATTTTAATTAACATAGAATGAGAAACATCAAGCATGTCATCAAATTCACCTTCCTTCTAAGTACAAATTAGATTAAATTTGACCCTCATATGTAAATAAAGCAAACAATTATTTCGGTTTGTTGCAAAGAGGAAAAGAGAAAATTCTTCATTTTGTTTAATCTCTGAAGACGACAGTTATAGATTCCAGCAAAGACATGAAAGGGAACGAAAGTGTTTTTGTATTATAGTTGTAGGAATTTTCTCTTCCCTTTACATTTTAAAAACAAAATGGATCAGTAGAAATCAAACAAAACCATGTTATGTTTTATGTAGTACCACTGCCTCTCTCAAAGATCAAATTAAAGCACAGCACTAACAAGTAAAGGCATTTCAAAACTCCAGGGACTGTTCATTCTATTTCCTTCCTTTGAGAAATGGCTGCAGAATGGTTAATTGCACCAAACATGACGCAGAGCGATTTTCCTTCCTTCCTCCTTCTCCCTTGATTGTGTTTACAGATCCCAGTTTCAGTGCAGAGACCTTGCAACATCTATGCTAGGGCTTAAATTGGGTTTACAGCATCTCTCAGAAGTATGACTTTTTCTCACTCCTAGGTGATATAGCTAGGTCAATCTGTTTTGATTGTAGACCAGGGCTCACTTTGGGGCAGAGGGTCAGCACAAATTTGTGCACTACTTTCATCCCAGTTTAGCCCTGGGCCTTGAGTGGTGTACAGGCCTTGTCCTGGCTCCTAATATTGATGTAAATTTTTGCCAACGAGATAGCTAGGCTTGGTGCTGTACATCTCCACAAGGAATAGGAGGAACTCCCCCACGCCAGATCACAGCATAGTAGCAGAGCCTTTGTACTTCCACAGTCTCAGGACTGTAGTGGGCTTTGGAAACCTGGCACCCTTATTGCACAGAATCAGCAAGAGACAATGAATCCTTTCAGTGACAAGTCTATTAGCTTTGCCTTGCTCTTGCCTCAAGGCTAGCCCTGAACCAAATGGCACCCCAAGCAAGGGATGTCTTTAGTGCACCCCCATTTATTAATCTTCAGAATACCTTATGTTTTATTGCATTTGTAACCTATGTCATGCTTTGGTGCATGATTTGCATGCATGATTTATCTGCTTCATACAAGATGATAAAATTTGCCATTAGGATCTGTACATCTGTATTCATTCAAACATTCTATCTTCCTTTTGGTCTCTAACAACAAAAACAACATCCTGAGCCTGGAGCCCCCAAGGCAGTCGCCTGCCCCTAAACCCATCAGTACCTTACATGCCAAAACATCGGTGCATAAGAAGCCCCTCTCAAGCTACTACCAGTCTTGTTGTAGACATGCCCCACTGTGAAGAGCTTGCAGCCTCAATGGACAAAACAGACAAGGGTGGGAGAGTATTATCACACCTTATTTTTTTAAATGATGGACAGCCTCTGGATCAAAGGTGAATACTGCCGCATACAGAGGATTTCCTGCAAACCCATATTTCTCACGTGAGCTCCCAGAGATTGTCCCTCTCCTCTGTGCACAGTAATACCACAGCAGTTGTTGTGCCTGCCTCCTCAGCCATGGAGAATAAGCATTAAGATCTTGTGAGGGCGAAAGACGCCTAAAATTGGGCAGGAGAACAAAGAGATCAGGGCAGTGCTGTGATGTAGTCTAGTGGCTGCTGCCCAAGCTAGAGACTGAGAAGACCTGCATTCTATTCCTTGTTTCACTGTTAGCCTACTAGGTGGCCCTGGGGAAGTCACTTATCTGTCCATGCCTCTGTTTCCCAATCTGTAAAGTGGAAAGAACAACATTTATTTCAATTGAAAAGCACTTAAGTAACTGTCGGTGTACAGAATTATATAGGAGCTAGATTTTAGAAGTAGTATTCCTGGTTGCAGCAGAGAATGCCCCAAGAATAAATTCCTCAGGCCCAGTTTCCTGCAGAAATGATACAAGTATCATAAAGGTATAATTTAGTTGCATATATTTGCTCATAAATATTGACATAATGACAGAGTTATTACCAAATGGTAATCCAGTGACAAGCTTATTTTCTCAAGGATTTGTTTTCTGCAATGGCAGATTCAGTGAAGTGTCCTGCCTTAGGCAGGCTTACAGCTGCCTCACCTTGCCTTACCAGACCAATGCAGAGCAGAACAACATGGTGAAACCGATCCTAATTTCATACTTTCACATTTCCCTAGATGCAAGTACCATTTCTGTGAGGTCAGACAGCCTTTTTCCATTTCCACAAGTCTCATTATTACTTCCTGTGCTTGTACCCAAAGAAATCCTGCACAAGAAGGACTTTGCGCTACTCACACAATGAAAAAATTTTCCTGTGAAGCCGGAATGCCTCTTAGATGATAATTCATTTTTAGTTAATTGGCTCATGTCTTTTGCTTTTGTTCCAGCTGCACTACCTACCTACTGAATTCATCTGTTTGTAAAATTAATTCCAAACACGTATGCCATACTTTTTTTTAACTTGCCTTATCTTTGTAACTTACTTAGAACTCACTGCACTTGCAATGCACCATGAGAGTTGTAAACATTCATGTCACCACAGGGGAGCAGACCTATTTCTAAGCATGTTCAAGTTAACAGTCATTTTTTGAAAAGCCTGTATGCTTTGTTATGATGCACATAGGATCTGACTCATGAGAGCAATCAGTGTGCAGGTATAATGTATGATGAGATGACATCTTAAAAGCTACTATAAAATGAGATAATTAGCCTCCTGAATGGCATTAAAGTATTGTAGGTGAGTTTTGAAGAGAGAATTTAACATGAGATGAAATTCTATTTTTTTTTAAGAAAAATGTTTCCAGAGGCAATGCAAGCTTGTAAATATATACATAATTGTCTCTAAGATCATGTGGCACAATAACAGCAATCACAATTAAATATTTTAATGTCATAGAGTTTGCAAATTGAAAGTTGTGTTACTACCTCAGTGCCTGTTCGTTCCCGGAAAATGCACTTTGGTCCTATGGCTAGGCAGACATCTAATTTTGGTAATGAGTCCTTGATTGTCTTTCAAAGCACGGTCTTTGGAAATTCGGGGAAGCATAGCACTGAAGGAGTAGTCCAAGTGAAATGTTATTGTACAGGTCACAGAAGAAGCTGAATCCTGTGGTACTGACTGCAGACGAATTTCCAGGAAAGTGAGTATAAAGCATGACTGAATAAGGACTTCAGAATTTCCTCCCCATTATATTCGGTGGAGTAGGTTAATCACAGGCATTGGATGAAAAAACTGAGAACAAAATTGTGCCCTTCTGCAACATCCCTGTCCCCTCCATCCACGTGCAACAGGCATGGCAGCAAGTCCCCAGAAACCCTTGTAGCTTAAATTTAAGCACATTTTAAAATATCCTCAGATGTTAATACAAATAATAATCAAATTATTATATATTACTGTAATGTCTAGGTGTTCCCACTGAGATCAGTGCCCAAAAGAACTGGGCCAATACAAACTCACAGTGAAAGACAGGTCTATATGCAAAGAATAACAGGAAAGAGCCTAGATAGAAATGGAGACAAAGGGTAGCTAAATAAATAGTATCATTTCTCAAAAAAAAAAAAAAAATTAGGACACAGAATGTTTATTTCTCCCAGGAAGTCTGTGGCAGAGACAAGATATGAGCCCACATACCCTGACTCCTCATTCAATGTTTTAATCATAAGACCATTCTTTATTTTCTATAGCAGATTTCAAAATTCAGTCTATCATATTTTCTAGGTCAAAAGATTTAAACTTGGGTGCCTAAATCAGGAGTCTTAAAATTTATATTTGGGAACCTAAACAAAAGTGGCCAGATTATTTTTAAGAGTTTCACACTATCATATCTTCAGATTCTCAGAAATCAGGTCATTTATCTATGTGCCCAAATATGTATTTAGCTTATACAATTTGGACAATGCATCTGGACAGTTGCACTCAACCGTCACTATTTAGAGGTGCTTACACTTGTGTGCACAAATATTTGTTTTTGCATTTCAACAAATAAGAGAGTTATGCCCACATTTTATAGGCATGCAGAAGAAACTTTAGAAGAGTACCATGTAAGGCTAGTTTAAATTGCTTTATACTAATATGTTTTTAAAATGCAATAATTTCCTCTCTGCTGTAATACAACTTAAATTCAATAGATGAGTCATAAACGCAAGTTCCAGTATGTTACAGAATGGACAATATATTGGTAGGTGTTTTATTTTACTGAAAATGCATTCAAGAGGCATATATTCCATTTCAGTGTTTAATAGTAATAATATTCACTTATTCCAAATGAGTAGCTGAGTCTGTCTAGTTCAGCAAAACAAATGAGTCTAGTAGCACTTGAAAACTAAGAAATTTATTTCTCACATGAGCTTCCATAGGAAAAAATCCCACTTCATCAGATGCTTGAAGATGGAGAACTACAGATGAGTTGGAAGAAAATAAATACAGGGAAGTGTAAGTCATAGAATCAGGTCAGATTGTTACAGCAAATCAATGAAGTTTAGATTCAAACAATGGAGAATGGCATATTAGTGGGAGGTAAGGGAAAAAGGAAAGCAAAATTGTTGTAATGAGAAAAGAAACAATAGTTCCTATTTAACCTTTCCTTTGCTAACCAAGCAAAATTTTCAAATCACCTGAGATGCTTTGTCCACTGATATTATAGAGTTGATTGCCTAGGAGAAGTTAAAGGCACCTAGTGAAAATACTTTTCTCTAGTCTTAAGCACAGGGGAAGTTTAGGTATGAAGAAATTAACTTCTTTGAACCTCACCATGATACACTGTTAATGCTATCCTAATATGGCACTTTATAAAGAGAACAGCTAATGTGATTAAAGGCTGGTAATAGGATTAAAAGATTGTTTCTAAATAGGATATACTTCTGTTATACTAGGTTCAGGTCTACTTTTCAATCTTCTTCAGAGGGGAGATATAGGGCGGTTCAAGATGGGGAGCACATCAACCTTGCTGTTGCTTTTCTCTCTCATTGCACCTAATGGCTTTGGAAGAATGCTGAATTGGCCCTTTACTCTACTTTTGAGGCACATAGACTCATAGAAATATAGGATCTTCAGAGTTTGTCTAATACCATCTATGTGCTGAGGCAGGATCAAGTATATGTAGACAATCATGACAAATGTTTGTCCAGTCTTCTTAAAATCCTCCTATGGCAGAGATTCCACAATTTCCTTTGGAATGCTAGTCCTGTGATTAACTTTTTTTATTGTTACCAAGTTTTGCCTAGTATCTTACCTAAATCTCTATTCTGCAGACTAGGCCAATTATTTATTGACTTACCTTTAGTAGACATGGAGAATAAATGAGCACAGTACTCTTTGTGGCACCTTTAACATATGGCAGGACTGTTTGGTGGCCTCCACCCCCACAGCTCTTTACTCCAGATTAAAATGGCCAGGGTGTTTTTTTGTTAACTTTTCCTCATATGTTAGGTTTTCTAAACATTTTATTATTGCATGTGCCTTTCCTATGATCTCTCTCCTATTTGTCCACATCTTTCCTAAAGTGTGGTGCCCAGACCTGGACGCAGTCCCCCAGCTGAGTTCTCACCAGTGCCAAATAAAATAGCACAGTTAACTCCCATATCTTAAATATGACACTCCTGTTCAGACATGCAGGAATTATATTATACTTTTTCACAGCTGCGTCATGCTCTTGATTCATTTTCAATTTGTGATCTACTACAACCCCCCAGATCCTTTTCAGCCTTTCAGTACCATGGTCTAGATAGTTTTTCCCTAGTTTGTATTTGTGCATTTGCTATTTCCCTCCTAACAGTAGTTCTTCCCCTTGTCTTTATTGAATTTCATTTTGTTGCTATCAGATCAGTTCTCCAATTTGTCATGTTCAACATGCTTGGTTGGTGGTGCTGCACACCCACATGGCCTCACTGGGCCAGGAGGGGTCCTGCTTCAAAAAGGCAGAATCCCTTCCTCGGCTTTCCACCTCTCAGGGGAATCATATCTACAACTACTGTACTTGTACAAGTAGTGCAGTGAATTTCCTTTGCACAGTTGACCACTTCTGCATGAACGTGTCAATATCAATCTCAAAGAGCAGATACATTCTGCATAGCATAGTTTGCTAAATACTGGCTGTTTTTCCAAGGCCAGATCTAGTGTCACACGTTGTGAGAAAATTCCTCCTAATTTTACAGAGAGCATTCTTCAGATACACATTTAGATGTTTCACAGAGCAAGATCCTGAAGCAGCCACTGACTCAGAGTTCTCTGCTCAAGTTCACAGATATGTAGCTCATTGCATTTCTGCATCTGCCAGGAAAACTCATTCCAGGCTTGTGCTCTGAACAACTCTTAATGCCTCAGACTTCTGTGGCTCTTATCAATCTGGTTTTCAACCTTCAGTAGTCACTTGTCATACTGCATAATGGTCTGTTGCTGACAACATGTAATGATCATTTAGCATGCTGGTGTTAGCCGCTTTATCAACAAATGTGGATTCTATTGGTCATTGCATGTGGGTGATTCACAGACCCAAATGGAAGCAGACTGGGCTGTTCTTTGGTGGATTTTGCATTTTGCTCTCAAATAATCTTAAGTGATTGGTGTTCTGTTCCCAGGGCTCACTCCTGCAAAATTCCATATTATCATTCTCTACTGTTCAATACATACACGGATTTGCTGTAGGGGGAGGGGTTAGGCTTCGGTTAAAGTGTTTTCAATATGCTGATAACATTGAAGTCTCTCTCCACATCATGGGACCCAAGGGCTGCAGATAAGGTTAAATCTAGAGATGACAGAAGTGATGTTAGCAGGCTGTGATAGGTCACTGGAATACATGGAAAAGGATATGGGCCGGGTTCTCAGGCTACGTCTCATTTGTGCTACTCAGTTGATTCGTAGGAGCCATAATTCTGCTGAGACTGTCAAATTTAGCTTTCTTTTGCTGGAAAGGAGGCTCTCTTGTGTGCAGCTGGGCCTTGCACCTCCACCCCTATTGTCTGAATAGAAGAGGCAGAAGATGCGAAGAGAGCTGTAAGAGGTTAAGGTTAAGGAGAGCTCACTACAGCAGTCCTTCACTGGCAAGGGGATCTAACAACATTATGTCAGTGGCACAGCTTCAAGCTTCCCACAAGAAGCTATACATATCATCAGGGCCAGGCCCCATCAACTCATCAAGGTTGCAGTTAGGAGGCCTTGTTAGAATGTTCTCTCTTATTAGACAGTTGTGGGGCAGCCCCGCGACAGTGTTTGGGGTGTGCTACGGACCACCAGCCTCTGACTGTTGGACATGGATAGAGACCTCTTTAAGACTGTTTATGAAGGAAATACTACTGGGATTTCATGACATATATAAGCAATTTTTTTTAAGTTACCTCTAACTTTATGGAAAAAGTTTAGAATAAGTGAAATGTACTAATATCAAGAAAGTGAATTGTGCACCAAGAATCAGTGAACTAGAATTAAATAGTGTTACAGTACGTGACAGCCTTTGAATATTAACCTTAGTTCTTTAGTTGAAAAATTTGCTTTCTCCTACTTTGCTCCTGTAAAATGAAGCATAATATTTGAATTATCCAAAGACTGGCCAATGGCATTTTCAAGTGAGAAAACACTAAGCAATATCAGTCTTTCACCAGGCGTTGTTAATATGTTTTAATGAACCCAAGCTCCAGAAAATGGCACTTGTCACTCACAACTGCGGCTGGCAAGCATGAGCAAAATTCTCAAATACATTAGGAAAAAAGATTCTTATATCTGACTTATGTCAGACTGACTGATGATGCCCATGCAAGATACACTTGCAAAGGTGTGGCTGATAACTTCTAGGAGGTTCAAAGAAAATGTAGCTCTCAGAAAGACTAGAAGGTTCCCCAAGATTGTACAAAAGCTCTGAACATTGTCCCAGGTTAGTGGAAAATGGATCTACATATGGAATACCTGAAACATTTCATTTCTGACATATTTTCCCTTTTGTCACTAACAACAAAAATAGCACCCCAAGCCCAGTACCCCAGGCAGGCACCTTGGTCACCTGCCCCTAAGTCTGGCCCTGGTTAAATCTAAAGCAAATTGGTTAAAAAAAAAAAGAAAAGAAAAGAAAAGGAAAAACCTAGAGCAGGATGTGATAGCCTGTTTGTTAAAGTGACTATCTCATCAAGAGCATCAATATTCTGAAATCTACATTGCACTTCAAGCAGAACTCAAGATTTTCAGTTTGACGTAGAAAGTTCAAAATGACTTGTAACTTGCCTACCTGATAGACCTCCATTCTCCTTGGGCCTCAATGTCATAGTTGAGTCTGGTAGAAATACTGGAATTAGCACTCCCTTGGAACATGAATGAAGCAGCTGCTGGCAGGGTCCTCTTTCTGAAGGCTCTTGACTTTGTAATTCAGCTGAGTTCTTATTTATTAATTGTATTACATTAACATCTAGTCTCTGAAGAGCTCATGACCTTGTTTATGACAAGACACAAGAAATCAGTCGGGAGATAACAATAAAATGAACACATATTTCATGGTAAGCAGTCAATTCCAACTTAGTCTTAAATATCCCAAAGGTATTGACTTTTAAGGCACTCTTCAAAGCCCATGTATTGGGTTAGCATATGTGAAAAGATGACATTATGGCTGAGGGAGAGAGCATCAAGATTAGGATTTTATGGGAACTGAGGTGGGAAAAAAACTTGTTTTTGGTTTCACGTATGATGATTGCTGTTTTGATACTAGTGCTTTTGACTTGACTGGATTGTACTTTTCATTGTCCTTTTAAATATTTATATTTTAAAACCAGGTTAAACAGAAATTAAAAAAAAACCCTCAACTCAGCTATAAATAATTTTAATATAGTGTGTGCAATTTAAAAGGTAACTTTCAACTGCACAATTGTATTTGACTTTACTGCAGTGTTTTCTTGTTTTAGACTAGGATATATGCCTGATACTAAGCTCTAATATCATAGCATTAACATATAATAAGAAGAATTTATTCTACAAGCTGCTTGAAAGTGATAGAAGTATAGAGACCATGGTGTGTTGATCAGTCACAGGATGAATGTGAATATTAGCTCCCATTGTGAGGTGACTGTGAAAAAAAAATCCAATATAATCCTTGGACATTTGCCATGTTTTGGCAGATGTATGGGTCTCAAGGATATTAGAGAGATAAGGTAGATGAGGTGATATCTTTTGTTGAACTAACTTCTGTTGGTGAGAGGGACAAGCTTTTGAGTTACAAAGAGCTCTTCTGCAGGTCAGAAGTTGTACTATGTATTAATTTTTGTTAGATGTCAGAACTAAAGAATTATCTGTCTAGCTCCAAACCTTGTCTCTTTCACCAACAGAAGTTCATCCAATAAAAAAAAAATGTTACCGCATCCATCTTGTCATCTTAGGATGTACCTATTTCCAGTAGAGATAAATTAATACATCACAGAAGGCCCTGGACGGACTTATTTGGTAGACATTTCTGATGATCCTATGATCAAGAAAGGGAAATTCAAACTGAACCAGTCACAGAAAAGAGTTACTAGAATGATCATGGGACTGCAGAGCCTATTTTATGAGAGGAAATTAAAGAGCTTGACTTGTTTAACAAACAAAATGAAGGCTAAGGGATAGGATTGATCTGTATGAATGCATCGGATTAAACTCAAGAGATAAGATGAAGAACTGTTTTAAAGCATGGTAAATGTTGCTTTTTCATTTTTTTAATTTTTTTTTTTTAAATGAGACTCAGTCCAATGGCACTCAGCCTTTCTAGACTACTGTACCTTTTTAGGAGTCTGACTTGTCTTGCTTAACCAATCTTTTACCTCAGTTAAAATCTGTGCATTCACACAATGTAATGAATATTCAAAAAGTGTCCTAATATACTATTACTGAACAATTTGCTTACTTTTTCATTTTTACCATACAATCATAAAATGAATCAAATGGAATATAAATATTGTACTTACATTTCAACGTATAGTATAGTATAAAACAGCATAATGAAGTCGTTGTATGAAATTTGTTTGTATTGACTTTGCTAGTGCTTCGCTAGTTTCTGTAACTCCTGGAAGACATCTGTGTACCCCTGCTTGAGAACTACTGACCCATTTTATAACTTATTGCCCTAGTTAGCAACAGACTTCACTGAAATCCCTGAACTTTTCTTCTTTGTTAATCAGAGCTGTTAATCTCTTCCTTCCATCCAAATTTCATACCAAATTCTCTTGAAATTCGATCCATGATTGCAAATGAGACCGTCACGAAAAGTAGATATAAATCTGAAACCAGGAAGGTATAATTTGGTCTGTGAGAGGAATAGGAGAGGAAGGCATATGTGCATGTATAAAGGTGGATGGGTAACAGTTTAGAGCTCAATGCAGTTGTAACGAGAAATATGTTTGATGAAGATCACCTCTGTTGTGGATTTTCTGCAAACAGATCACAATTTTCTGCAATCGGTTTCTTGGAATTATTTGGTGAATAATTCCTAGCAATAATTTTTCTTCACTAGATTATTTGTGAGCAATTAATTTCAAGTATTCAATATTGGAATTTTAGGATGTGTTTTGATTAGAAATTTAAAGCTCATGGTATATTTGTTTTCAGAGAATAACTATTGTAGTATTTCAAAATACTAGTGTAAATGTTTCTTTCTTATTCTAATAGCTAGTATATCTTCATATGAAACAAAGTCGGGTACACTCAACAGTTAGAAATCTAAGACAGTAAACTAATTTATGGCAGAAATCTCATGAATATCTATAGTACATCTCCATGAATACTAAATAATCTCATCATGACTAATGATATTATAGTGAATACCAAATGATGTGATAACCATGGAACATTTAGCAAAGTGTTATTAATGGATAATACTTGAATCATTTGTGAGCCAGTTTTAAATGTTTAGCTCTTATTGAAAATGAACAGAGCATCTACCTAAATATTAAGCAAATATGTCACAGTTTTTGCTAAATATTAAATTAATTACAAAATGGTAGGGTAGCAGCAACACTATACAACATTCTGTTTATTATTAATTCATTCAGCATTCAATATAATAACATTTAGTGTGTTGAACTCATTTATTATTAATGTGGATGAAGTATGTAATTCCACAGCAATTCCTATGTAATATTAATTCACATGTCCTTATTTAAAAACATTTGTTTCTGTTAAATAAAGAATCTCAAAAAAGTAATTCAATGTGTTTAGCCCACATGTGAACATGCAGCATTATTGGTTAAAATTTACACCTGCACAATAACAACCAACTTTCCTATGGAAGAAAATGTGGCCAAAAATTCACATGGAAGCATAAAGAATAGATTGTTTTATTTTCTTCTGGAAACAGAAGGAAAATGCATTATGAAGCTGACCTATCTGTTTACTTTCTTACCTTTGGGGCCTATATTTAGAATATTCCTATGATAACTATAACACATAAAGGTATTCACTTAATTCTTATATATCAGTATTTCCCACCTCCAGTTCCACTTATTTGCTGCATAGGCAGAATAGCTAAAGAGCTTTGGATGTATGTCCCTGGATGATTAGTGGTTTTCATTAGAACAACAGTTGGCTAATTATAGCTGTCTAGCTCAGTGGTTCCCAACCTTTTTGGCCCGAGGGCCACAAATATAATTTTTACATCCCTGAAGGGCCACCAGTTTACTTAATTAAAATTAATGTAAATTGAATTGATTGAATTTAAATTAAATTTTGATTACAATTTAATAAAAAAAATTAAATATTCTCAATTAAAATGGAATAATCTTTTAATTCAAATCATTTTTTTAAAGTTTTTCTAAAAGGACTAGATGCAGATTGAAAATTTGAATTTCAAATTTAGTAATTTGAACAGTTTAAATTTGGATTAATTTAAATTTAAAAAAAATAATTTTTAAAGGTTTAAAAATAAAAGAGGAAGAACAAAAAGCTGGATGCACACACCAGACAGGAGGAGGGTGCCCTTGAGAGGCTGGCAGGTCAGGGACAGGTAAAGGTTGTAGGGTTTACATTCCTCCCTGCAGCAGGCCCAGCTTGAGTCCCATCTGTGGTCCTCACCCCCAGCAATGAAAGCTTTCAGTCCCCATCCACTCCCCCAGCATCACTGCCCTGCAGCCCTTGACCCCCCACACAATGCCAACCATGATTGCTCCCTGACCCTTCTCTGTAGCAGTGGCCGCACCTGCCCGCTCTCTGCACAGCACCGGTGTAGGCGAGCTTCTGCCCTCGCCCCCCCATTTGTGAGAGAGAATGGGGGGCCCCAGAAGGGGTGGGCAGCCTTGAGCCCCCCTGGCCCTGCCTGGGGCCCATGCCATTGCCCCTCCACTGTCATGCTATCTCCCCCGCCCTGTACTGCCGTCGGTGGCAAGTCGAAGGTGGGAACGTGGAATCTGGATCTAGGCCAGTTCTCCACCATAGGGATGGGGCAGACCAGGGCCGAGCTCTGCACTCGCACTGCACCCCTTGCCTTCAGCTTAGCTTGGGGGCACAGGCCACTTTAAAAAGCCCTGTGGGCCACTTTTGTCCTGCAGGCCAGGGATTGGGAATGCCAGGTCTAGCCACACAACGGGGTTATAAATATACAATGTCTGGCCCTCAGGTTAGGGGGCCAGTATTATTCAGATAGTTCAAGGCTTGGCAAATTCACTGTATTAGTAAGATCAAAAGTATGATAATGTCTATTACCAATGTATTTTCTGTCACAAAGTTAGGGAGTGAGATATGCCTCTCAGCACCAAGGTAGCAATAACAGTATGTGAGTTATTCAAATTTTGTTTCAGAACAAAATCTCCAGCAAAATGCTGGTACCTGTGGAGGGGAAATACATTTTAAATGCACTGGTGTGCATTGCAAAACCCAAAGCAGATATACAGTTTGAGATCTTACATTCTTGGCCTAAAATCCTTCCCCAAATATACAGTGAGCTGGGGAGCTTCTCAGAGATTGTAAAAATGTAACACATCCTTTTACTGAAAGGGAATAGCAGCCATAGCATCTGCACTGACAACTTGCCTTTCACGGGGGGGTCCAATGAGCTGCTCAGTTCATGCTGCACATTGACATGAAGCAAGACCCCATGCAACATGGGTGGGAAAGGTGAACTAGTAAATGAACCCCCAGTATTCCTACCCTTCATATTTACATCTGTATTTACTTCCTAGAGTAATAGTCTTGCAGTCCTTACTCAGGCAAAACTTTCAAGGATTTAAATGGGAATTTGGATTACAATCTGAGAAGAAACTGGAAGGTTTGGCCCTAAATAAGCAACATACTAATGATCCTGATTGGAGTGGAACCACAAACATGACAGCTTTCTAAGTTGTTCTGCTAGCCGTCGGTTTGGTTTGAACAGACATTCCCTTAACATATTTTATATATTTTATTTATTTTTCTTGAAAATGCTAGTTCAGTCTGATTCAGAGGATTGATTTTAACAATGTGTGTTTTGCCTTGTTTGGTTTTTTCCTGCAGAGCCAAGTTCCCATTATGTAATTTCCTTAAAAGCTTTTAACAACGTGGGTGAAGGAGTCCCCCTCTATGAAAGTGCCACCACTAGATCACTGACAGGTGAGTTGGAAGTGTTGATTCTTATTTTGTTCCATATCTGTTATCATTAGTCTTACATGCATTCATGTTAGACAAACTTTTTTGGGAAGCTGCTAATAATAATAATAATTATAAAAAGCTCTTCTACATCCAAATTTGTGCTAGATTAAATCAGATTATTTTTTTCACCTCATTTTAAATGGTTGAACTGCATGGCTATAAGGTAATGAATTAATTACATTTTCATGAAATATATGTTACTTCAGTAAATTTTCATTAGCTGATATAAAATAATGTAATGCTTGCACATCCGTTAGTAGTTTGATTGAGCTGGCTTGAGAGCAGTATGAATCCCAGAGCAATTTGAATATCTGAAGATCAGATTAAAATTGTGGCTGCTGTCACAAATCAAGCACAGAATTTAATTATTTTCTGTATCTCTTATAATTTTTGGTAAATTAAAATTAATTAGTTAAAGCCAGGAACAGTCACAGACATAGATAGGGTTAGTTAGCCAGGTCTCAGATAAGTTGAAGGAAAGTATTGTGAATAATTAATGAGAATGTAAGCTCACACAAAACAGAATTCCCAATATTAATTGGCCTACTCAATTAACATGCAACATTTTTCTTCCTAGATGTATTCTTGGTACAAAAAACAGTGTGCTATTAAGTTGTGGATCCTCTGGTCCAATCTGGCTGTTGTGATGCATGTTTTTATTAGGTTATGGGTGACACTAAAGAGACCAATTAAGAAAAAGAACGCTTTCAAGAACAAAAATGATTTTCCACTGGCATACCACCAGCATTTGGTAGTTCTTCCTTGCGTTTCACCCACCATATTAAGAACTTCCTCACAGAAAGGGAGCTTACGTCACTGAGAGCAAAAGAACTATTGAAAGACTGAACAGGGTGAAACATTAGGGAAAATTAAACCAAATGGCAGAACTGTGGCTCCAGATGGAAAACCATCTTTTGTCCATATGTTTTTGTGAAGTATTCCCCTAAGAAATCTTGGAAAGTACCAAAGAGAGTGAGGAGGAGATTCAATGTAAAAGCAAAGGCAACCATGAGAAACCAGAAACCATATCCAGATGTGATAAATGTAAGTCAGTGTGTGGCTCCAACCATTTTAATGTTACTTCTTGTGTGGTAACAAAGAGGGTCAGATCTTCCTCCTGAACATGCCAGATTATGTATGAGTCTTTTCAGATTTTTATTTGATTAACTTGGTTCAAAATCCCAGTGGGTTTTTTGCCAGACTTCTGTTCTGTGTTGAACCTAGATGAAGAATTACCTATGTGTGGCCTGCAGGGATTTTTTTTTTTAATGTATGTAGGTATATATTTGACCTCTTATAAATGAAGTGTTGTTCTGATGTGGAAAAAAAAAAAAAGTATTCAAGCTTGGGTTCTACTTTGGTGAACTGCCCCAAGGACTCGCTACAAGTATGCCACTTGCAGTTTCTCTTTTTATTACTAAGAGCAGCTCTAACACGGAGCTTCCTATATAATCTCTTACCCCTCTGGATGTGACTTCTGAAGTGAGTCAGTACAACTGGGTTATTCATGGCAAAGTATTTCAAAAACTATGTTCACCAAAGCGAGAATCTTTCTAGCTGAACTCCCTGAGTGGTTGTTGAACTGACTTGCCCTGAGTGAAACAGAAAATTTAACTATTGTATTTATTTCAGTGTATAAGAACTGTCTGTGAACAGACAGTTATAGAACTTTGTGTGTGTATATTATATACCGTCTCATATGATATGACAAGCAAAATAAGAATTAAAATAAACAGGACTTTTTTTTAATCAATGGTATACAATTTCTAAATAACAGATATCCTAACATGAACAAAAGTAAATAAAGCTGTTTTTAAAAGAGGAGGAAGTATTTAGGGACCTCTTTTTAGACATCAAAGGATTATAGAAATGCCACTTTCTCAGCTCAGTGATGACATGTTTCAAGAATTAAATTATCTTGACTGACTGAAGCTAATCATTTATTTTGCTAGACCTACTCTTTCTTCATAATCCTCTGTAGAACAAACCTTCAGAATTCAATGTATCGCTATGGGGAAAGAAGAAAGATACAGTGTTTTATTTGCCAAAACATCACATCTCTGTAATGCATATTACCTTACAGCATGAATTATGTAAGCAAAAAAGAAACAAAAATGATGAATGTTCATTATTTCACAACGTATAGTCAAATCACTTTGAACATTTCAGTTTGAACCTGGAAATTGAAACCTTCAGAGTAGCAATGTTCTTTATGAATAGGCAAAGAAGTTTCAGTCCAATCTGCTATGCAGAATGTCTGCCTGAATTTTGGAACCATAAATGAACAACCAGATTGCTTTATTTCCCCAACCAGCTATATTCAAGCTTCCTAAAGAAGCTGATGATGAATGAAGCAGCAATAACAACAACAAAAGGTTCATCTAGTTGCTTACCAGAAATTTTAAACATGCTTTTCTCCTGTATTTTTATTCCAAAAGCTGTGGCCTGCTGAAATCCTAAATAATTAAACACCAAATTACAAAAAAATCAGAGTGCCTAAATTTGAAATATATATAGAGCTGACACATTCCAAAGGGTTGACCATGTTAGTCTAGTTCAGAAAAACAAACAAAGAGTCCTGTGGCATGCTGAAAGACTAATTTATTTATCTCATAAACTTTCATGGGGGAAAATCCCACATCTTCAAGCATCTGACAAAGTGGGATTTTCTCCCATGAAAGTTCATGTGATAAATACATTTATAAGTCTTTCAAAGTGTCACGAAACTCCTTGTTTGTATAGAGCTGACATACTTAAGTAATTATCAGTTGGGAAATGTCAGATTAATTTGTACTTTGCTTAATTACATAGTCTGATTTTTAGGAAGAAAAAGATTGTGGGTATGCGTATTCTGTGTCATAATTACTGCAGCTTGAAATTTTTGGTTGGTAAAATCATAATTTTGTTTTTAAATTGCATATATATGTGTGTGCGCACACATGGATTTATTTTTAAAGGTAACATTTTGATACAACTGTGCTCTCTCCAACATTTTCTGCCTTAAGAAGCAATGATAATTACCTAAACCTCAAGAACTGAGACTAGATATGCAATTTATTTCTCCTGTCACATAACTGTAAATTAGGGTTAATTCTGTTGAAGTCAATTCAGTTACACTGAAGTGGGAGGAGAATCAGACCCATAATGATCTTGATGCCATTGAATATCTGCAAGTGTAACCTGCTAAGGTGGGCTCAAATGCATTCACCTGCCCCCCTCCAGTGCCCCACAGAAAAAAAAACTCCTGCAAAAAGCAGCTGGAGAGCCAGGATCCAGTCTATTCAGGACTCACAGCGAAGACTGCTCAGAGTTCCCATCCCACACCAAACTACTACTCAGCATAAACATAAAATGCTTTATAAACAAACGTTATCTTAAGAAACCATAATAAATTTAAACAAAACAGTAAGAAACCCAAGAGTCCCAAAGTTCAGGTGGAGTCACCCTTATCTCAATTGCAGTCTTTTAAGTCCTTGAGGCTTGAATGCAGAACGAAAGCAATCCTCATCCTCTCTAGCTGCAGCAATCTTCAGGCAGATGCCATGCAGTCCTTTCTTCCTCCTGTGTAGCCAGCACCATGCAATCAAGTCACTGGCCATCCAACTCTCAGTCCTATTGCAGACAACTCCCCTGCAAAGCAGTCCAAAGCAGGGAGAAAACATCCTGCAGTCCACTCCTGCTCAGCTCCTTTCACTGAGTCCCTTAGCCCATGCACTCTGCAGCTCTCTATTTGCTCCTCTCCAGGCTGCTCCTCTCAGGCTTCTCCCTGGGCATGCCACTCCAACACAACAATAAAACTTGTGGACCATGCTCAATGTGCTCCCGCACCCTCTTACCAGAAGGTTCTGGTTTCTGGGCTGCAAAATCTGCCCAGCAACATAACCCAGCCATAAGGGATCCCTGAAAGAAATTGCACCTTTTTAGGCACATGGGTTACACAAGTATTGCTTTCCAAGACGGAGCTGTATTTTTGGAAATGCAAGCAATCCTTTTTGTGTGAGAAAACCTACCATACGTTGCCTCTGTGTGCTATGCTAATGTCACCTACTACTGCATAACATTATGTTCAGTCTATTGATCTGCCTCAAGGAAGTGCGATTACCAAATGCATAAAAGTGTGCTGATGCCTCAAAGAGGAAACCCACTCAGAGTTGAAAACAATAATTCACATATCCATACCTGGATGCACACATTTATCATGCTGGCATTATGAAACCAACAAATGTGGACCTCCATCTTGGCATTGAAATGATGTTCTCTTTAGGCTGACAAATATTTAAGCAGATGTAGAAAAGCTCCTTTGAATAGCACTAAAAGAACAAAAGAAGCTGCAAAGGCAGGGTGGGGGGAGCACAGGTAACTCCTACACACATCAGAACGTCTTTTAGAAAGGCACTATTTTGTACGTGTTTTTAATAATGCATCATTTATGTATTTCATTATTTTTTTTTACTGCAAGGTAAATCATTTCACAGAGAAACAATGTATTTCAATTTCATTCTAGAGCCAAGGAAAAAAGCATATGTGGAAGTATTTGAACAAGCCATGCAAAATAACATTTGTTGCTAGTTAGCTTTATTACAGTACTGTAAGTGAAATGTTATATATATTATCCTTTTCAATTAATGCTTCTCTTTCTGTTCTCCTCCTGTCCCCTTCTCATCATTTAACCCATTGTGATGTGTATCCACTGGTGAATGTATTTTTTTTAACTGCTATTTCATTTTATTTAATGCTCATTTTGTTTTTGACCCAGATCCCATTGATCCATTAGAAGTTGATTTTTATCCTTTGCTTGATGATTTCCCTACCTCAGTCCCAGATATCTCCACCCCCATGCTCCCACCAGTAGGTGTCCAGGCTGTTGCACTTACCCATGATGCTGTGAGGGTCAGCTGGGCAGACAACTCTGTCCCAAAGAATCAAAAAACTACTGAAGTTCGGTTTTACACTGTCCGTTGGAGAACCAGCTATTCTACAAGTGCTAAGTACAAGGTGAAGTTATAATAGGATATGAATTAAAGATCTGCTGTTTCTTGTGTTGACCTTTTATTTTACAGTAATGTGAATCCACCTATTCTGTACTTATCTGAGGGAAAAAAACCTCCCAATATAGTCAATGGGGGATTTGTCCCAAAAAGCAGGTATCTAGTAGGGTCACAAATATCTACTATATATGGTTTATTTATTGGCCTGAAAATTCCACACTAAAAATCTAACTGGTGAAAGCTCTGAGATTTTATCTTTTACCTATCATATATAAGTTAGTCATTGATTGGACAGCATAATGGCACTAGTCTGAAGATTCAGTAATGCCCAAGAATGAACCTGGGATCCCAATTTCCAGCCCTATGATATTAGCAACAGCATTCATAAAGGGCCAGGTGAGCAGAAAACTTCTCAGTTTGAAGTAGCCTATTATACCCACACAAAATATTATTCTCCTACCTATAAATGAAATGTGTTTTCAAACACTTATGCTAACAAAATAATATTTTTTTTTCCTTTTTCCTCCTGCTGGACATAATTTTTCTCGTAATGACCGTTACACATCTGCCAGCATTTCATTCAGTGGTCCTGATTTTCCTCTTGCTTACACCAGTTTTGCACTGGTATAAACACTAACTTCAGCATCAATGCTTTTGAATTACAGTAGTGTAAATAAGAGGAGATTAGGCGAGTCATCTTTCAGCTACAGCTGCAGATGGTTTTAAATGTCTTAAACTAGTTAACAGCTGCTTAGCCATACAACAGTACATCTTCAACATCTTTTCAAGTGTATCATAGAACAAATGGTCTCACAAATACTAGCATAGCTATCTCAGCTTCAGATAGCACTATTGTGGGCATGCTGTTAAACCCTAAGATAACCATATTTTCATATGTTCACAAAGCATACACATGGGGCTTGTTGGCAGTGTTCTAAGCTCCAGTATAGAAGATTTAGGTCTTCTGAAATAGTGTAAATTTGTAGTTTAATGTAATTATACCTATTAAGAGATTTACTTCCATTCCCTGTAAAATATGGAATATGGACAATATGGTAGAATGTGCCATAGTTTCACTGTTTTAATTGCTATAAGAAGAACAAGGCTCCAAAAAGTATTCTTGTGATTTTAAAGAAAATTATAATGTTGCCCATGTTGTCACTATACATTAATCAGTGATGGCCCAGTGCAAAATCGTAAGTGTCAAACAACTAATATAAATATAACCCTGTTAGAGTCATCTCAGTAGAGACAGGGATCATCACACTTGTGCAAAATGTATTTAACAAGTTACCAGTAACTGTGTTTAATGCAAATACTCCCAAACTCTCAGAAACCTGCTTTTCACTGGTTAAGTGTTAAAATGGATATGGGGAACTCACTGAGAAGGCTAACTTATTACAGCACAAAGATATAGGAAGGGAGCCCTGGGAATGGTCAAAGCTGAAAACAAATACTAAGGCAGAATAAAGAAACTCTGTGGACAATGAAGCCTAATGGAAAAACTTAAAGTGTGGAGTTCTTAGATTCCTAGAAAATCAGGGCATCTAGTTCAATCCCCCTGCTCAGAACAGGACCAGCCCCAGCTAAATCAACCCAGCCAGGGATGTCAAGCTGGGCCTTAGAAACCACTAAGGATAGAGATTCCACCAGCTCCCTAGGAAACTCATTCCAGTGCTTTACCGCATTCCTAGTAGAAAAAGATTTTCCTAATATCCAGCCTAGACCTTCTCCGCTGTAACTTGAGACCATTACACATTGTTCTGTCATCTGCACCACTGAGAACAGTCTAGCTCTACCCTCTTTGAAACCCTCTTAAAGTAACTGAAGGCTAATCACCTCTCACTCTTCTGTTCTGCAGACTAAATATGTCCATTTCTCTCAGCTTCTCATCATTACTCATGTGTCCCAGCCCCTTAGTCATTTTTGTTCCCCTCAACGGGACTCTCTCCAGTTTGTTCACATCCTTTCTGTAATGGAGGGCCCAAAACTGGACACAATACTCCAGATGTGTCCTCATCAATCTGAAACAGAGGCAATAATCATTACCCTCAATCTTCTGGCAATGTCCTACTAATGCAATACAATATGCCATTAACCTTCTTGGCAACAAGAGTATACTGTTGACTTATATCTAGCTTCTTATCCACTGAAACTCCCAGATCTTTTTCTGAACAGCAGCTTAGTCAGTCTCTCTCTAATCTGTAGCAGTGCCTGGAATTCTTCAATCCTAAATTCAGGAGCCTGCACTTGCCCTTGTTCAAACTCCTCAGATTTATTTTGGCCCAAACCTCCAATTTGTCTAGGTTACTCTAAATCCTATCCCTACCCTTGAGCTGTCAACCACTCTTGCCTCAGTCTTGTGTCATCCATGAACTTGCAGAGAATGCAATCCACCCCATCGTCCAGATGATTAGTTAAGAAGCTGCACAAAACTGACCCCAGAGTCAGCTGCTGGAGCACACTGCTTTGTATTGGCTGCCATTGGCTATGTCTACACCGGGGGTTTAAGTCGACTTAAGGGAGCTTAAGTCAACTTAAATAAAGCCTAGGCCACACTGCAAGACTACAATGTCGACTTTCCTGGTTGCTAAAGTCAACTTTATAATTTCTATTTACACTCAACTTTACACTGAAGTTGACTTTATTAAATACACTTAAGGCAATGTGGGCAGGGAATTGCTTTGTCAACTTAATTGGCCTCCTAACTACAAGGAACATGGGGATAGGGCTGGACAGAAGGCACAACACAGCTGGGAGCATTCCCATCTGTGTGGACCACATCCAAACTCCCCATGTTTCCCAACTGATCCGGCATCTCCCCCACTTCTCAGTGCCACCCACATCTCAGCCCAACCCAGCATCTTAGTGTGACCCAGCATCTCAGTCCAACCTGGCATCTCTCGCTGTTCTCCAGCCCGATCCCCCACCTCTCCCATTTGGCACCAGACCCTGCATTTCTTCCATTCTCAGCTGGACCCCACTTGTCCCTAGTTCTCAGCCTGACCCTGCCTGTCTACCCTGTTTTCAGCCCAACCCTGCCTGTCTCACTCCTTCTCCGCCCAAACCCGTGTGTCTCCCCCCTTGCCCTTCTCAGTCTGACTGTGCCTGTCCCTCCCCCTCTCCGACCAACCCTGTTTGTCTCCCCTTCTCAGAGGACCCCCCCCAAGATATTGTTGTAAAACAAACAAGGAATCCAGGGGCACTGTTTTAAGACTAACAAATTTATTTATTGAATGAGCTTTCAAGGGAGAAAATCCCACTTCATCAAACAGTTTGAAGATGGGGGGACTCACAGAATGATAGGAAATAAATGGAGGGCAGTGTAAGACATAGGATCAGGTCACACTCTAACAGCAAATCAAAGCAGTTGCTAAGATTCAAACATTGGAAAACAGCACACAGAAAAGGAAAGAAAGAAAGGAAGAAAGAAAGAAAGAAAACTGCTATTTCTTTTAGATTAGATTGTGTGAAAGTAGAATTAAATCTTGACTATGGATTTTTTTTCCCCATTACAACAGGTGATTTGACTTCACCTTCCTCTATGTGCTGTGTCCCGGTGTTTGTCTTAACAACTGCTGTGCCCTGCCCCTGCACTGGCAGTTGCCTTGCAACACCTGTTCTAGAGCCAGAGGAGTCTAGGCAATACAGGAAGAGTGTGGAGTGTTTTGCCTGGCACATCGCTGGGCTATGTCAGGCTCCTCACCTGCCTGGGTTCCCTGTTGCCACACACAGTATGGAGGGTGGTGTGGTCACTCACTTCCGATAGGAAAGGAGTGGTCAGGAGAGAGGAGCACTTTTCCTGTGGTGCCTTGTGGACCTGGTACCCACAATGCACCACTCCTAAGGTGATCTAACAGCTGCCAGTGTGGATGTGGGCAGTCTCCTGGCATTTTGAGTGTGGACGTGCTAAGTCAATTTAATAAGGTCTACTTAAGCCATCTTAAAGTAGATCTTATTAAGCTGGCTTAACCGAGCCCTGTAGTGTAGACATAGCCATTGATCTCCACCCATTGAGCCTGATGATCTCGACAGCTTTCTATTCACCCTATAGACCATTCGTCCAATCCGGACTTCTTTATCTTGCCAGCAAGAACACTATGGGAGACCATATCAAAACCTTTGCTAAAGTCAAGGTATATCACTTTCCCCACAACCCCAAGGGTGGTCATCTTATTATAGAGGACAGTCAGGCTGATCAGATGTGACAAATCATTCTGACTCTTCCTGATCTCCAGCACCTCCTCCAAATATTCCAGAATGAATTCCTTGAGGATCTGCTTCATGATTTTTTATGTTCCAAAGGGGTAGCTGTGTTACTCTAGTTCAGCAAACAAGGAGTCCTGCGGCACTTCAAAGACTCCATGATTTTTATGAGGACTGAGGTGAGACAGATTGGTCTGTAGTTCCCCAGATCCTTCTTTGCTTTCTTTAAAGATGGACACTGTATATTCCCTTTTCCAAATGTCCAGACATCCCCCAATTGCCCTGCATTTTCAAAGATAATGGCCAATGGATTGTAATCGCTTCAAACAACTCCTTTAGTACTCTCCGATGCATTGCATCCAGCCCCGTGGACTTTTGCATGTCCAGTTTTTCTAAATCGTACTGAATCTGTTCTTCCACCACAGATAGCTGCTCACTCAGTTCCCATACTGTGCTGCCCAATGCAGTAGTCTGGGATCTCACCTTGTCTCTGAAGGCAGAGACAGATATATTAAGTACTTTCAGCTTTTTCCACTTCAGCTATCATTAGGTGGCCTGCCCTATTCAGTAAGGGACTAACATTTTCCCTAGCCTTCTTGCTGCTAATATACCTGTAGAAATGAATCTTGTTCCCCTTCACATCCCTTGCTAGCTGCAACTCCAGTTGTGCTTTGGCCTTCCTGATTTCACCCCTGCATACTCATGCATATATATTCCTCCTTAGTCATCTGTCCAAGCTTCCACTTCTTGTAAACTTCTTTTTCATTTTTAAGCTCATCAAAGAGTTCTCTTTTAAGCCAAGCTAGTTGACTGGCATATTTGTTATTCTTCCTGCACACCAGGATGGTTTGTTCCTGCATTCTCAATAAGCTTTCTTTAAAATACAACCAGCCCTTCTAGACTCCTATCCTCCTCATATTAGCCATCCAGTGGGCCATGCTGATCCGTTCCCTGAGGGAGTCTGCTTTTCTGGAGTGTAATGCTCATATCATGCTGCCCTTCTTCCTTTTTTCTGGGATCCTTAACTCAACCATCTCATGGTCACTGCTGCCCAGGTTGCCATGCACTTCTACTTCCCCTACCAATTCATCCCTTTTTATGAGCAGCAGGTCAATCATGTAGTATTGTTTTAATAAACGAAACAACAAAAGAGCTGTCATCTTTACTTCATCTGTAATGAGAAGTTCTGAAATTAGAGGTGATCCAAAGTTTAAGGCAGTCTCCAAATCTGTTTTTGCTGATGTTGACAGGTCAGTCAAAATGAAGTTCCAATCCCCCTCAGGACTTTTTTGTTTGTTGGATGGTTTCATTTTTTTTTTTTTTTTAATTTGGTCAGTCTGTGGTTGAAATGTTGTGAATTAGTGGTCACATTTCCAGGTAATTGCACTTCTGTCCCCTCCTCCATGCTACACTTTAATATGACCATTCAGGCCTTAGGTCTCCAGCTGTCACCTGTCCCTTGGCAGTGATGCATCTCCCATTCCCTTTTGCCTGGGAGTTTCATGACTCCATAGCTCCATCCTTTACACTTTGATATCCCCAGAAACCCAGTCTTCTGAAATGCTTTGTATCTGAGGCATGTGAACAGTCTACTGCAAGCAGTTACAAGTTACCACACAGCTCTGAGCTAGCACAATTATTGTAATGGTAAAAGCATTAAGGGAAACCATACAAAAACAATAACAGTGCTTGCCAGAGGTCACCCTTCTGTCTCATAATGCTCCAGTAGGCCAAATTCTTTCTAACCTGTCAACAAGCATTCAGGTCCTTAGAAGGAAGGCCCCGTCTATTTCCTGGATCAGAAAGAAGACCCTGTTTCAATTTAAATTAATTTAATTTCAGTTTGTTTATGCCAAATGCTATTTATTTGTAGTTTCTTAGTCCCCAGTTCGAACCTGTATATTCCAACCTTCACAGGAGTGGTACCTCTCTGAAGAGGTTTACACTGGGTGTGATTCACCTCACTAATCACCCTCTTACCCTTCTGTTTTCGTTTGTGAAGTAGCTCTGGTGACACTCCCTTGTGTTGTAGAATGCGGTCAAACTATACAATCCTTGGCCTGCGGTAGTACATCAGTTTAATACAATATTTCTTCCAAAGACACTTCATGCAGTTGCAATATCTGTCACATTAGTCTTTCCTTTGTTATTCCCCAGTCAGCCAGGCACAAGAATTACTAGCAATTTTGCAACTTTCCATTTAATAAAAAAGTCACAATAAATGTACATTCACTCAAAGCCTATTTTGTACAAAAGAGGTCAATCCCAACCTGTTTCCCAAAGATTTTGTTTTATTCCTGTTCCTTCATCCTGGGCATGTGTAATACCTGAGTAAGTCTGAAAAAAGAGAAATTGATTTCCTAGAAAGCTCTCTATCTTTTTCTTCTTTTCTATTTGGGGTTGGCAGCTTTTATAGTTTTTTCCAGAACTCATGATTATGCTTGCGCTCATGCAAATTGCTCTCCCTAAGATCAGTTGATATCCAGTCCTCCTGTACTGAGTCTTTGCACTGCCCATTGGTCGTCTTCCATCCATAATCATTGGAAAGGCAAGCCTACAAATATAAATAATTTCTACAGTGTTCTCTATAAGATTCAGCTCCATTCACTCATGCTGTATCATGGAGTATCTTACTCCACAGATAGTCCCACTTAAGTCAGGGGACTACATAGGGTGAACAGTGTTTTTCGCTATGGTGAAATCTACCCCGTAGTTAAAAAACACATTTTGCCACTCCCATAATCAGGTTATACCTTTCTCCATGATTGATGCCCTGATTTCATTAAGTTTACTCTCAGCCTAGGCTACTACTTAGTGGGTGAAATACTAATCTCAAAGAAGTCAAGTTCAAATCTCATATTCGCTTGGATGGAGGTAGGATTTGTCCCAGTGAGTATAACTGTGACAGAATCTGGCTCTGATACAGAAGCTCCTTTGTTTAACTGCTATGCAAAATCTCTGGGCTTCTCTACAATGAAATTGCTGCATCAGTCTTTATGGATTGACACAGTATGATCAATTGAGAGGACAGGGGAAACGCGCTCAGTCAGTCCCAGAAGTCTTCTATGTTCCATGAAGTAACTCCAACGCCCAAAAAAGAATAATGCTTTGTTGAACAGAAGGCATTTCTATCAGTGCAGCTGAGTGAAGATGCCCAGGTAAGGGAGGGTAAGTCAGTCAGCGGAAGATATGCTTTCTATAATACATAGATTGTATGTCTCCCATTGAACCAGAGAGCAGTGTAGACTAGGCCTCTGTGTGAGTGCTGCAGACTTACATGATGTACTAATATTGACACTAGTACATCTCAGAAGCAGATGTCTCCCTCTTTCTCATAGAAAGTACTACAGTATTCTGCAGTTTTAGAATCTTACTGTAGTATTTTTAAAGGGTTGATTGATTTAACTTTTATCATTTCTAGCACCTCTGCTTAATATGCAGAAGGTCCTGCGTTCAAGCCCCAGGGGGTTGGACTCGATGATCTCATGACGTCCCTTCCAACCCTCTGATTCAATTTGATTCTATTCAGTTCTATTTTAGCTGATGCTTAATGTCACCATGAGGATGACATTTTATTGGTGAATATCAGAGCCCTGCATTGTTCCCGACACATGCTATAGAACAGTAGAAAACGATCCATTCTTATGATGTATGTCAGATGTTTGCAGAACTGAGCATACATTTCACTCACCCGGTCCAGTGGTTCAGGCATCATTCAGTAGATCTTAGGCTGGGGCTCGGCAACTGCTGGCATGTGCACCAGGAGCGAGACCATTCAGAGCAGCACACAGTCTCCTCCGTTGAGCTGCTGAAATTGCCAGTCCTGCCACTAAAAGCTACTCAGGGTAGCTTCTTTCAATGGCAGCTAGAGCAAGGGATGTTCCGAAGCATGCTGCCGAAAGCCACTCAACACAGCTCCTTTTAGTGATAGCTGGGATGAGAGGTGTCCCCAGCCATGCTGCCAGAAGAAGCCTTTTTAGGGGTGGCTGTGGTGGAGGGTCCTCCACAGGACCGTAACTACAGAGGGGCAAGTGGTGCTTTGCCCTGGGTGCACTGGAGTGGTTCCATTGAGCCGCTCCATTAAAGGGTGCATTCGTTACCGCTCGCTTCAGGTGCCAGCCATCCTAAGGGGCGCGTTCCAGTCAATGCTGAATTCTTTAGTTATGGCTCTGGTCCCCCGGGCACAACCCTGAAAGGAGCTGCTCCAGGCAGCTTCTTTCTGATGTGTGTCTGGGGAACCCTGCTTCAAAAGAAGCTGCCAGGAGGTGACCCTGTGGTGTCAGGATACCCAAACCATGGCTGCTGTTGAATTTTCAGCCAAGAGCTGCTCTTTTTTGCAGTGGAGGCCACCAGCACTGCCTGAGTGTTGGGGAGGTGGGGCTAACATTGGGTCGGCAAAGGAAGCCAAGCCCTGTCTTAGGCCCTCAGATATGTCACAAGTAAAAGGTTTGCATCTTAATTATGTGAAAACTGATCACACCTTGTACTGGATCTGGCATGCCCTCAAACATCTCCCTGGAAGTGCTGGACACTTCAGAGGATTGGGCCCTATATGTGGGGCTCCATAATACCCTGAAAATACAGATTAGATTCCACTCAATTCTCACTAGTTTTTTTCCCTGCAATTTTCCTCTGGTTCCACTTAGGAGATAAAAACCTATGGTCTCCCTTAAGTCATTCCTTAGAACAGGCTGAGGCAAAAGCTAACTCAGGTAAATCTACATTCTGAAAACATATTATGCATATCAATATGAGTTTATATACAGGTTCTTAACATACTGCAAACCACATAAATAATGCATATTTAAAATAGAATATATAAACAAAATGCTTGTTTAAACAAGCAAAATGCAAGGCTAAAAACTAGAACAGTTATAAGAAGTAAAGACATATTTATCGAAGAGACTTTGAAAGACCAGAGTTCCTTAGAGCCATTCTGGTGTGAAAATATATATTTTAAACTGCCATTAAAGATCACCGAAATTTTTTTGGGGTGTGGGAAGGAACCTATTATGAAATGGAAACACATTTTAAGTCAAATATTCTTTTAAATATGACGTTTAAATTGTGGCACACAGCAAAGCAGCCCAGTAATGGGAGTCTTTAACTTATTTATGCACATATTTCTGCTTTTTCCCCATAAGGGCACAAACGGAGGATACAGTGCCAGCTTCCATTTTACCCTTCTTGCATTTGAAATGCTGCGTCACAATTTGCTTTGTGCAGAAAATGAGGTGGGCGGAAGAGGATCTTCCAATGTTAGTTAACTGTCCAAATTATGGTGCTAAGAAAAGTTCCACCAGAATACATGCCACAGTGCCAAGGCAATTTCTGTCCTAATTAAACGATTCTTACTGAAATAATTTAGTATTACAGTATTATGCTCTTCCATTTTTCTGTTAAATGAAAAAGTGTATGTGTAAATTATTTTTCTGTGATTCCATTTTTCAGGTCTTAATTGCTTAAACATACACTTGTTTTCCTCTTTCCCCCCCTGCTTTTGTAGTCAGCAGATACAACAGCTTTGAGCCATAGTGTAGTAGGCCTTAAGCCAAACACTATGTATGAATTCTCAGTCATGGTAACCAAAGGTCGAAGGTCAAGCACATGGAGTATGACTGCGCATGCCACAACATATGAAGCAGGTATGTCTCCATATTATGATAGTTTAAAAAAGAGATTTTGTTTCAAGATATACATACTGGTATATGCAAAATATATTTAAGAATTTCCAGAAGTTGGAGCTTACTAATTATTTTGGAAACATTAAAGTATGGCTATATATTTGATAACTTTGTCAAATTTCATGCCAGCTAAACAAGTCAATGGTGAACATTAAAAGCTTTATTTTTTTCTATGGGACAAAACAGAGCAGACATTTAATTCCCCTTGGAAGTTACTCAAAGCCAAGATATCAGAATTTTCCTGTGGTTCTGTTTCTGTGATAAAAACCTACCATATCCCTTAAGTCTTTCCTTTGAACAGGCTGAGGCAAAAGCTATATCAGGTAAATCTACATTCTGATTATGCAATGCTTGATTTCTAATGAGAGAGTTCCTGTGACTCAAACCATTTTTATTTTAGTTTCATAACTGAGATGGCTAGTCAAAAGATGCAAGGATTATGAACTGACAAGCCTAAGATGCCAGCGCTCAGCGCTGGGAAGCCCTGGAAAAAATTAAGCACTGAGTAAATGGCATGTTTGAAATAATATGGATCATAAATACAGTGTGGTTTAAAGATCTTTTTCACTCATGTGTCTTAGTTTTCAGAGAAACCATAATTCAGCTGCAAACAATGATGGAAATAGTCTCCTATGAGTAGGAGGATAGCATTTTACTCTCATTTATTAATTTGCAAAAGGATACTTGTACTGGCTCAAGTGTGTGTGATCGTGTTCTAGCCCTCTAGTGGTTCTGGGAAGGGATCAAAAGGTATGTCTACACTATGAGCTTAAGTCAACTTAAAGCCCTTTAAGTCAACTTAAGCCACTCCCCGTCTACATTTAGAAATTATTAAGTTGACTTAAGCAATTACTTAAGTTGAGTTATTAATTCCTGCCCTGTAAGTCAGCTTAAGTATGTGTTCAGTGAAGACAGGCACTCCCCCTTTGCCCCCACCCCCCGCGCAGACATAGCGAAAGATTGCTACCAGCTAACAGGGATTCTTTTTTGGCTCAAGATATAAAGATTCTTTTGAAATCAAAATCCGATGGTTCTGTTCCCTAAGTTGCATATGTGTAATTCCATAGGCTGTTGAGGTATCTATACATGAATAGTGCACAGATGGATTTAAGATCCTAAGTCAGAGTTATGGCAGCTGTGACAGCTGCTACAAAATTAAATAAAAAACTACAGCAAAAATGAGCAGTCTATTTTGCAGATACAAACTTTCTATCATAGGACATGTTATCTCATGTAAGAGGTTCCTTGTCTGTGTAGATGAAGGTCCTTGAATGACATTCCTCTTGTTTTATACCTCTTTCGTTATTCAGGGCTCTAATTATTATTATTATTATTGAACATATATTAGATATTAAGGATTTTATATGGCTGCTGGTTTCAGATGCTCAATGGGACCTCTTAAGAATGCAACTATAATGGCTATGTCAGACTCCAAGGATAAGTATTGCTTGGTTATCAATAATATTTAATGTGAGATAACACCCCCAGTCAGCATTCATTCAGGAGTTACATAGGCTTAGGAGGTTTTTGGCTGGGACCTTTGTGCCTGCCAGAAAAAAGGAAGCTAAGGATCTCATCAGGTCCCGAACCCCCTATCTTTCTTCTTCTCTGTTCTCCCTTAAGAAATAAATAAATAAATAAATAAATAAATGGAGAATAATGTCTTTTCTCTGAGTTTTGTTTTTCAGTTGTCATATAAATATTAATAGTGAAGTATATCTCAATACAAAGAATTCTATAGACTGGATTTTAAAAAGACCTACAGCAATGATACTCACAGTGCATCTCAAGACCTGCAAGCAGCTCTTTAATGTGTCTCTTGCTGCTGTTTGCAACACATGATATTAAAAAAAAAAACCTGTGAGATTTAATTATTAACTAATCTAAGTTATTAACCAGTCAGGATACTTCTACTATGTTATTAACCAATTAAGTTATTAATTTGCACTAAATTATTAACTTATTTGCTGTGAGAATACTATATATTTATAATAATATGGTACTTAGTAAATGAAACAATGAATTCACACTGCTGTGGCTTTTTGGAGTAATATTGATTGCTAATTGGGCTTCTTAACCATTAAGGTCTAGGTACCACTCTTCTTCAAAATATTAGTATTTTGTATTAAATTCTATATATGTTTAGAATAAATTATTCATCTTCCCTCTTTAGTCTCTTCATAAGAATTGATTATGAATCAAGCCAGTGAGGTGCAAAAGCAGGAAAGGGAGAATGGCAGGTTTTAAACAGGGAGAAGAACAGGCAGGGAGTTTTTATAATGCAGTTACTAAACTTGAATTCCTTGTTTCACAGTTTTTGCTTCATTTTGGTTTAGCCCTCCAGTGTAGACCAATCTTTCTGCTGAATAGGTTGGCCTTCTGAAGAGTTAGGTCTGTTTTCTGACTGGATGTTGCAGAAGAAGCAGAAACTCCAGGATAGGACCAAACTGTTTAGATACCTCATTGTGTTTCCCATGCTCAACAACAGCGTGTCTATAGCCGAGTATGATATTTTCCACATTAACTGACTGTTGATACTGAAATATAAACTTGGATGACTGTGTAATGTCTGCATTATTTTCTGTGCATGATAAGCAGCAGCAAATGTACAATGGTTATATTCAAAAATCAACCATTGCCAACAGATGTAAATGTGGTCATGTGCCTGATGATAAATATTTACTTTATAACGACAACTGTTGAATACATCATTTAATTAATAGGGGGAAAATCAACTGAAAATGTGTATCTTTAGATTTTCCCATATGTTTGCTGTACAATTATTTAAGCTGGAGATGCAGCTGTGTTGACTAAAAGCATCCTTCTAAAGGGATAGTCATGTTAATCTAGTTCAGCAAAACAGACAAGAAGTCCTGGGGCACTTAAAGACTAACAAATTTATTTTAGTTTAGTTTCTCCCACAAAAGCTCAAGCAATAAATGAATTTGTTAGTCATTAAGTGCCCCAGGACTTCTTGTTTCTTTTGTTAAAAACATCCTGCATTTCTAATCTTTATTGCCTGTTTTGTACTCATTCTGCATGCAAAATTCCCTTAATGTAGAATGTTCATGTCAATATTCATATAAAATTTAGTACAGATCGGCAACATAGTATGAAAAAAAGATGTGCACCCATATGCAAAAGCAATACCCAGAGCTTAATTTTGGCACTAGGTATATCTACATAGTTTCCACTGACTTCAGTGAAAGTTAATGAATGCTGAGAGCAGGTTTTGGTCTTCTGATTTTACTCACAATTACTTAGGTTCACAATATGTTGAATCCCAGAGCCCAAACTTCAGCTTTTCAACAGAAGTTGATGAGTCATTGTCATAAACAGAGTACAAATGGAGTGCTAAATACTAGAGGTTATTGTCATTACAATTACACAGGCATGTCATAGGTTAAGAGATATCATAAAGGATTAGGTTTGTGCATTTTTTGCCTGATTTTGGACACCCAACAGGGATGAAAAATCCTAATATGATCAGGCTCATCTGTAAGAAAATCCAGTGGAATAATTACAGGTAGCCAATAGCCACTGGATCTCAACAAAAAACATCAGTGAATGATTGATTCAGCTGCTTTGTGTCCATATCATTGTTAGTTATAACGTGAACTACCTTTTTACAATTACATTTATTAGTTTTTTGAGATCCTGTTTTTGAATAAGGCCACTTGACACATTTATTATAAGATTCATTTCTCAGTTTTCTGTTGAATCTTATATTCAGTATTCTGATGATCCTTTCTTTGGGATCAGAGTTTAATCAATGAATTATTGCTCATTTGTTTGAAGGTCTTTAGCACTGTTATATATTTTTCATTCTAGGTCAGACATTCAGTTAGAACCTTCTCATTTATTATTGATTTTTCCCCGTATAACATCAACCCAATCAATGTTTTAGAAACAATATTTTAAAAAATTAGTGGCTTAGAGATGGACCTTCAAACATTTAAAAAGTTCACATAGTGGAAGTCAGATAGGAGGTGATAAATAGAGCTGTTGTAGTGCTCACGTCAAAGTCCTGTTCTTTTTCTACCCTGTGCATGCCTTTCACAATGAATGGTATGACTGCTCTCAGGGTATGTCTGCACTGCAGGCTAAGATATGATTGCAGCATCCTCAGACTAGATTTGCCTTCACTAGTATGGCTAAAAAGAGCAATGTAGGTCTCAGAATGTAATTTTGAATAGGGAATAGTCACTAAGTTGGTCCATTGCCAACAGAGTCCCACAGGGATCAGTTCTTGGATTTAGGCTAATTACCATAAGGCAGCATGAAATCATCACTGATAAAGTTTGCAGATAACACAAAAATAGGGAAAGTAGTAAACAATGAAAACAGCAGGTCACTGATTTAGAGCAATGTGGGTCACCTGGTAAACTGGGCACAGGCAAACAATACGGCTATGTCTACCCACACATTGCTATTTGAAAATAAGTATTTTGAAATGAGTTATTTCGAAATAAAGTCCTTATTTCGAAATAAGTTAATTCAAATTAAGAAAATGTTAATTCAAATTAACGGAAAGCCTACTATCGAAACGGCTGTTATTTCGAAATGGTTATTTCGAAATAAAGATGTTTGGACATGTTGTTTCAAAACCGTTGTTTCAAAACAATGGTGTTCTTTCAAAAAAAATGTCCAAATGGCCTTATTTCGAAATAACCATTTCAAAATAACAGCCGTTTTAAAAGGAGTGGGGTTTAAGCTGTTTAAAAATGATGGTTCTTATTTTGAAATGATGGATCCTGCCATTTCAAAATAAGAAAGTGTTGTGTGGACCTAATCTCTTTTATTTTGAAATAACCAGTGTTATTTTGAAATAAAAGAGATGTGTAGGCATACCCTACGTGTTTTAATAGGGTAAATGTAAATGAGTGTATCTAGGTAGAAAAAATATGTGCAATACTTACCAGATGGCAGACTCTGTCTTGGTAAAGAGTGACCTTGAAAAAGATTTTGATGTTGTGGCTATATATGAGTTCCCAGCATGATGCTGTTGCCAAAAGAGCTAGTATGTTCCTGAGATACATATTAAGAAAATCTCGAGTAAACATAGATTTAAAAAAATTTTTGACCTCTATATTTGGCACTGGTGTTTCTGCTGTGGGACTATTGTGTCCGTTTCTGGTGCCCACAATATAAAAAGGATGGTGATAAAGCAGAGAGCATTCAGGGAAGAGCCACCAAAATTATTAAGGATTAAAAATTTGTTTTACGGTGGTAGACTCAAAGAGCTCAATCTGGTTAGTTCAACTAAGACACAGTTAAAGGGTGATGTGATACAATCTGCAACTACCTATATAGGGAACTACTATTATATAATGGGCTCTTCACTCTAGCAGAGAAAAATGCAACAAAGTCCAGTGGTTGGAAGTTGAAGCTAGACAATTTCAAACTAGAAATAAGGCATGCTTTTAAACAGTTAATTAGCTGTTGGAACAATTTGCCAAGAGTCATGGTAGATTCTCTTATCAATGACAATTTCTAAATCACGGTTGGCTTTTTTTGCTAAATGATATGCTTTAGGAGTTATTTTGGAGAAGCTCGATGATCTAGGTCAATCAGGAAGTGAGACTATATGACCTCAGTGTTCCCTTCTGCCCTTAGATTTCAAGATTCTAGGAAAAAGGCACGCTTCAGCATGGCTGTATGAGCATATCAGGGATTCTGGATTGCTAGCCCGTATTAAAGCCCGCCTTACCACTTCTACAATACTATATTTAGTCATGCTTGCAAGACAGTGAACAGCAAACTCAGAAACACTATAACTTGTTACAGTCTTAATCATGCTCTTTTACACTAATACATTCCCCTTTCTCTTCTACTTTATTGTATTCCATGAGAAGATCCCATTAATGGTGATCCCTAGGACACTTTGCAAGATTTTGTCTCAAACATGCAATGGACATGCAGCATAAAGAAGGCACAATGTAGTCACAGAACCAGACTGCTATCTTTAATGGCCTCTACTGCCATATTTAGGACAACATTGTAGTGTTGATATACAATACTCCCAAGAATTTGCTACACTATCCAATCCTATGTTATGTATGATTTCATTCCATTTTGTAAATGGCAGTAGGCATCTACAAAATCTTTGTAATATGGTATTAGCAGTTATACTAATGTTAAATATTTTGATGCCTAATATAGGTCCTTAGATAGCACAATGATGGGTGAGGGATAAGCACTGAAGTGGAATGGAATTAAAAGAATCCACATTCCTGTAACCAATGGCACTACACAACAGTTTCCCTTAAACTCTAGTTTTTTAGTTTTCTGTGTGAGAATATATTTGTAATGCATCAGAGGAGCTAAGAACAGAAATAAATACAGAATGAGTCATTTATGACTGATATTGCATTTTAAGGAAAACAAGTACATAGCTGAGAATCTGATTACTGTTTGTTTTCTATTATTTCCATTCTTTTAAGCACCAACCTCTGCTCCCAAGGATTTGACAGTTATTACTCGGGAAGGGAAGCCTCGAGCTGTCATTGTTAGCTGGCAGCCTCCATTAGAAGCCAATGGAAAAATTACTGGTAAGAGTTTATATTACCCCATGTCTGTCTTTTTATTTTACAGATCTGCTCACTTACTGGTTTCACTCCTCATTTATTCTTCTTACATCATTGTGTGTTTCTACTATAATATTTCATCTGACTTGTGGGCTTTTTTTTTTTTGAAATAGAAGTGCTGAGTTGTGTTAGAAGTTAATTCAGTGCCAGAGTTAAAGTGAAATTGAGAACTGAGAGAATGTAAATCCTTTCATTTTACTTGATGAAGACATTGATGTACTTTCTAAATGTAATAATTCGGAGTAAAGGACTTAGGTGTGTGCTTTTCAGTGGCAATATGAAATGACTAATAATAAGTAGTTTGTTCAGCAGTAATGTTGCACATAAGATATATAATGATAGGTTGCTTGACATAATACATAATGGTAGGATTTATTGTAGATGTTTTACTTTTGTAATAACTTAAAGCACTGATGATCAGAAAAACTCTAATATTGACTGACGAGGACTGAATTTAATAATGCCACACAATGTCAAATTTTATTGTTCAAAATATTACAGATAACATAACTGCATGATTAAAACATCCATTATGAACTCATAATGTTAATTTAGTATGAAAAATATATTAGAGTTCTATCAGAGATTTTGTATCTAAATGATCACTTTAGGATTTTAATAGACATCTAAGAGGCATATAATTATGGCAAATATTGTACAACTTAAAAATGTGTACATAATGGTTTAATTAACACAAACTATTGAATTAGACACTTGGAAGTCATACAGTATATTTTCTGTATGTCAGAGATAGTCTGTTCATGTCACCAGTGCTGCTAATAATTCCTCACTGATATTGCTCAAGCATCCTGAACCATAAATGTTGTCATAAAAACATCTAAAAATATAGGTCCTGTGTGAGTAATTCAAAGCCTATTGGATCGGATTCTCAACTTTGTGTAGATCAACATAACTGTACTGGCTTTGGTAGGGGGTAGGGTGATTTACACCAGTGGAGAATCTGGTCCAACATTGCCAGTAAAATAAGATTATTTTGGATCTGTCTGAAAGTTTCCCAAAGAGAATTCATCACAGCCTGGAAATGTTCTATGCATTACTTCTTTGTACGTTATATTCAAGACTTTACACTCATTCACCACATTAAAAAACACATTTTCCTAGAAAATGGTTCTTTTGACATTAACTCAATTTTTTTTTGGGGGGGGGAATAGACAGTTTATTTGGCAGTCAGTGGTCCTCAGTCTTTACTCCATTCTCTTCTGTATAATGCCATTGATTTTAATAGAATTATTCTTCATTTCCATAGGTGTAAGTAAGACAAGAATCAAAGGCAATAATTTTAGTTCCGTTTACAGTGTTGTAAGTGAGAGCTGGTTTTGTTCTGAAATATCCAGTGACAACTCACTTTGGAGTTGTCTGAAAAATAACACTCACAGGAAATCCTGAACTCAGCCAAGAGTGGCCAGATTTTACTTAGAAATGTCAAGTAAAGGCAAAAACTAACTGTGGTCAAAGATGACCAAAGAGCCATATCTGGAAATACTTAAGCAAGTGTATCAGTTTACTAATGTGAATAATCCTGTTGAATTATTTGCAATATGTTATATAGGTGAGGTAAAATATGGCATATTGTCATCATTACAAAGACTAACCCAGTCAGGCTGACTGAAATATGATTACAGAAGACTTTAGAAATAATTTTCACAGTTATAGCCACTAGATAACTGCATAAAATCCTGTAAACATACCCCAATCATGCAATGCCAAAAATCTTAAGTGGCTGGGACCCCTCCTGCTCTGTGCAGAGGAGGGGATGCAGGGGGCAGGGTGGGCACAAGGCACAGGGGGAGACAGGCAAATATGACAGCCCCTAGGCACCTGACAGCTTCTTCCGGCCTGCTGGCGTGCCTGGCTGGCCCCATGCCAAGACTAGATGGTGGGGTGTCCCGGGCCAGGCTGCTGGCTTTCGGGACACTGGCACCACCACCTCCTTCCCACGGTCCCCAGTGCTTCAGGGGGTGGGGCAGGGCCAGAGGCCATGCCGCCCTCCCTCCATGCCCCTCCACTGTCAATGTGGAGGAGTGTTCCCGGATGCCCTGCCTGCCCCCAGACATCAACCCCTCCCCTGGGGACGAAGAGTGGCCAGGATGAAGCTGCTGCTTTCAGAGGAGGAGCCCTGGAGAGGGGCCATTTATAGAGTTCGAGCCGGTGTGCCGCTGGCTCCCCACAGTGCTGAACAAGTCCAATCCAGGGCCAGGGGACAAGGTGGCCCCCCTTTCAGTGCTGGTGGGAGGCAGCGGCAAAGCAGCCCAAACTCCGCCAAACAAGCCTTCTCCAGGGACCCACCGCCAAAAGAACCAGCCCTGTGCCAACTGGGGGGCAGGCAGGGCAGCTGGGAACACTGCTCCATGTCAGCAGTGGAGCAGAGCAAAGGAAGGGCGGCATGGCCTCTGGCCCTGGCCCCCAAAGCTCCAGAGGATGTGATGCAGCCACTCCTCCACCTCTAACTCGTGCTGTGGGAGATCAGGGGTGGTGCAGTGCTCTGAAAGCCAGCAGCCTGGTACAGAGGCCGACTGGACACTCCCTGCAGGCCAGCGCCTGAATGGTTGGCCCTCCCACCCCAAGTCTGTGTGCCACTGATTATTATATTTTCTATTTTGTCATCTACTCCTCTCCTAATGGCCCCTAACATTGTGTTAGCTTTTCTGAGTGCCATTGTACATTAAGCACATGTTTTCAGAGAAATAGCCATGATGACTCCATAATCTTATTTTTGTATGGTAACAGCTTATTTAGACCCCATCCTTTTGTGTCTGTAGTTGCTTTTATGTTTTCCAATGTGTATTACTTTGAATATATTAACATAGAATTTCATCTGCCCTTTTGTTGCTCAAGCATCAATTTTATGTGAGACTTATGTTGCTCTTCACAGTCAGCATTGGACTTAACTGTCTAAAGTAATTTTGATTCACATGCAAGCTTTGCCATTTCACTATTTACCCCCTTTTTCCAGATCTTTTTTGAATATGTTAAGTACTGATCCCAATACAGATCCTTGTGGGACTCCATATATTATATTTTCATGGTATAAAAACTGATCATTTATTCCTTTGTCTCCTATCTTCTATCCAGTTACTGATCCATGATAGAACCAACCCTCTCTCTTCTCTAATGCCTGCTAAATTTGCTTAAGAGCCTTTGGTGAGGGCCCTTATCAAAGGTTTTCACTAAGTCCAGGCACACTATAACCACTGAGTCATCCATGTCCACGTGTTTGTTGATGCCCTCAAAGAATTCTAATAAACTGCTGAAGAATGATTTTCCTTTAAAAAAAAAATCACTCTTCCCCAATATATTGTGTTCATTTGTGTGCCTGAGAATTCTCTACCTTTCTATGTTTTCATCCAATATGACCAGTGGTGAAATTAGGCTTGTAATTTTCAAGATTGCCTCTGGATCCACTTTTAAAATCAGAGTTACATTAGCTATTCTTCAGTCATCTGGTACAGAGGCTAATTTAAGCAGTGGGTTACATGCCACTTAGTAGTAAAAAGAAAGACTCAGGTGTGGGAATTTTCTTTACATCTTCTGTAATGAAGACTTATTTAAAAATCAGTTCATCTTCTCTGCAACAGCCTTGTCTTCCTTGAGTGTTCCTTTAATACCTTGATCACCCCAATGACTGTCAAGCTTCCTGCTTCAGATGTACATTTAAAAAATGCTGTTAGTGTTTTTGTCTTCTGTTAGCTGTTTTTTCCCCCCTACTTATCCTTTTACGTTTGACTTACCATCATTTATGCTTGTTTCTATTTTTCTTACCAGGATTTCATTTCCAAGTTTTAAATTTTATTTCTAGCTGCTCCTTTTACTCCATTATTTAGCCATGGTGACATATTTTGGTCCTTGTATTATTTTTTTTTCCTTTTTAACTTGGGGAATACATTTAGCTTAAGCCCCTAATATGTTTTTCTTAAAGTTTCCAGGCAGCTTGCAGGCATTTCACTTTCCTTTAAATTTCCATTTCCCTGATTTCCTCATTTTGGTGTCATTCCCCTTTTTAAAGTTAAATGTTACAGTGGTGGGTTTCTTTGATTTGTTTCTTTGGTATTTTTCCCCTTGTAAGAATATTAAATTTAAGTAAATTATGGTCACTCTTAATGAACAGTTCAGCTGTATTCACATTTTGGACAGGCTCTTGTGTGTCACTTATTACTAACTCAAATTACTTTCCAGTAGTGGTTCAATTTATTTTCCCAGAAATTATGAGATACAGTGGTAGCATTACAGTGAGTTACCGTGTTTCTTTTCAAATAGAGTTACCAGGAAATACTGCATGGTTTCTCATGAGCACCCAGTAAATGGTGCGCATCATCAATGTTATTTAGTTTTATTACAGCCATGAAACACTAAAGGCTTGTCTCATATGGTTTATGACTGATATCATCCTAGATCATGAGTCTGAATTTGACAAGTGCATTCTACAAGTAACAAATGTAATCCTTTAAAGATTACTAGATATTTCTCTAATTGTTAATCCCATGTTTTAGATGCATAGAGTAGTGTAGATGATATTCTGATCAAGAAATAGAAAAAATGCATTAATTCTTGTAACACTGGTCAAAATAGATTTTAACTATTGACCTGTCATTAATGAAATAAGAAGACACTGATCATGTCTGAAGTTTGAATTTTGAATATATGTATTTTTTAAATGCACTCCATATACTAATCAAGAGAATGTTTGTACAGCTTATATTCTGTTCTACACCTTGGACAAGAATGCTCCGATCGATGATTGGGTTATGGAATCAATCAGTGGTGACCGGCTTACCCATCAAATCATGGACCTCAACCTAGATACAGTGTATTACTTTAGAATCCAGGCTCGCAATTCCAAAGGAGTGGGACCTCTTTCTGACCCTATTCTCTTCCGGACTCAGAAAGGTTTGAATTTTTCTCTTAGCAAGTTGGATACAAATGAGATATAGAACATGCTCATGCATCAATGCTTGCAGTTTACTTCAATGACACTAGGGCTATGTCTACACGGGGAGTGCTTGTTTCGAAACAACACGTTTCGAAACAAGCTGTTTCGAAATAATATGTTATTTCAAAACAACTTATTTCGCTGGAGAAAAACCATGTCCGCGAAATAAGGGAGTGAAATAGCAGGTCCACAGTGTGGACCTGCTATTTCGCCTGGGGAGGGGACTGCAGGCACCCACAGGGTGCAGTGC